>ML133474.1:1136549-1540080 GCA_003864495.1 Nemopilema nomurai
TATAAAGCTCGAATCATGAAACATCTATTCACATCTTTTTATTTTTACATGAGCACCTCAATTTTTAGCCATCATTTGACTTTGTTGCATGTAAATATCCTTAATTTTACATCAACAGAGTCAAGATGAGTGCGATATTCAATAAAATGCCTGCCAACCAAAAGCTGAAGGACTTGATTCGCTCAATAAGAGCATCAAGGACAGCTGCTGATGAAAGGTCAGTCATATCAAAGGAATGTGCCATCATAAGAAATTCATTTAGAGATGAAGATGCAGAAGCAAGATGCAGAAACGTAGCAAAGCTTCTCTATATACACATGTTGGGCTATCCTGCACATTTTGGCCAGGTTGGTTGTTGCTACTTTCCATTTATCATATACTTTATTGCTAGGAATTTTTGTGAAACTAAGATCTCATAGCTTAAACTATGACAAAATAGTTTCCATGACCAGTAGTGTTTAGTGTTCAAAGATGAGGTAAGAAGTATTTGCTGGTACTTATACAGAAAAATTGCATCAATGAACTAGAATATCATTGATAACTTTGTTTTCTCAGACTCAGCTCTCTTTCTTCTTTACTCAAAACCTTACCAGTGAAGTTAACCAATTGGTGCAAAAAATAAACTTAAAGGTTGTTTAAAGTTTGTGGTCAATGATTCACATGCAAAAACAGTTTGTGTTGTGTGAACTTCTCCAAGATATCAAAACTTTGGCAGTTGCCTCAAAATATTTGGAAATGTGACTTGTCATTGTTGTTGCTGTTCAAATGGAGTGAATGTTGCATGGCACTTTCAAGTTATTGGTTCTGTGGGGATATGAAGAATGTAATAAAGTTTTAAGCTGAATATTTTTTATAAAACCTGCCCTTTTTGATCTTGTACCTGGCTATTTGTAAGTCCAACAATTTCGTTTTCCTCATTTGTGTTATGACCTAATCTAATTTAGCTATCTTAAGCTGGAAATTCCCAGGCATTTTCCACCAAACTAATTCTTTATTTTGGCACAATTCAATTGGTAGCTGAAGGGCCTATGATTTGATGAATAAAACTTGATAAGAATTTTATTTTGAGTTTTTTTAGTAGTCTTAGAACTCTTTGATAGAAATCTAAGCCTTAGAAAAATATAGGAATTTAGAATGGTAAACTGCATGTTAGATAAACCAACATGGAGGATTGAATATGTCATTGTCAGTTTGATTAAATGGGAATCTTTAGTAAATTTTGAAGATATTGCCTAGATTTCTAGTTAGAACAAAGATTGTGTTCAGAATATTTTTTAAAAGATAATGTGTTGCATTTTGTAATTGTTGAGATTGTAAGGGACACTTTATCCATAAATTTTTAAAACAGGTATTCTCAACATTTTATATTGAAATATTCCGCAATGTAATTAACTATGAGTAATAAACTAGGGAAAAGCCACTTGTTTTCACTTAGTTTTCATCAGTTTCTAATATTACTTTATACGAGAAGCTTGCTTTTTAGAATTTTCTTCATTCTTTATGAACATGCAAAGCAATGCTGCAATTTATAACTAGTAAGCACTATATGGCTAGTGTATTCTCACAAATAGCTGTCTTATTTTGGTCTTCTCAAGTAATACTTATCTCAAAAATTGTTTCGGTACATCTTGTATATGTAAGATAAGACACAAATACAGAATAGATTGTGTTCACTTTATAGTGTCACTTTTGGTGACCCACTTTTTGTTATATAAAACAATATTTTTTGTAATGGCAAGCCAAAAATCAGAAGCTGATACAGTCAGTGTGTTTTGATTCTGTAAAAATTTCTTTGGCCTTTATGTTAACAGCTTGAATGCCTGAAGTTAATTGCATCCACCAAGTTCACTGATAAAAGGATTGGGTACCTTGGATGCATGATGCTGCTAGATGAAAGACAAGATGTCCATCTGCTTGTGACAAATTGCTTGAAGAAGTAAGCCATCAGATTGGTTATGATTCACCATTTGCCAGCATAAGTGCTATAACAGGGCTCTGCTGTGAATTTCTCTTGTTTACCTAAGGTACCAGCTGAGTTGAATGTTACTAGCAGAAATCCTTACCATTGGAAAACACTCTCATGTTAGTGCACAATCTGACGTAAGCAGAGACAGCAAGCCATGTTGGTGTTTTATAAGCAAAGTTCTCTCTTGTTTCATTAATAGTTGCTTAATCTGTTCATTAAAACGCTATCTGATCTTTTATTTATTATTTATTATTGATCTTTTTACTTTTAGCGACATGAGTCATACTTCACAGTATGTACAAGGACTTGCATTTTGTACCTTTGGCAGGTAGGATAGTTTTCATAACATGACGTCATAACGTAGGGGAGTTTTGATAGATGGCTACTAAGCTTTTCTGTCTGCCAGATTCTTTCGAATCTAATCATTTTCTCAAAAAATGCCTTTTTATCTAGCATTTGCTCAGCTGAGATGAGCAGAGATCTTGCTGGTGAAATCGAAAAAATCTTGAAAGGTGGCAATGCTCATGTTAAGAAGAAGGTATGTCTGCAAACTGTTTTACCTCCCTAGTCTTTCCCTTGTACGTGTTCTACCTATTTATGTTTCCGTCACTAAGTGTTAATGAACCCATCTGATTATCGATCAGAAATTTCTAAATCAATTGAACTGAAAGGGGTAATGTAAGGCGCAACCTGATTATATGTTTTCAAAAAGCGAACTTAATGTTGAAATCCTGTGTTGAAGAACTGAGCCATAAATATAATGTAACCACTTAAAGGCTTTTTCTCTTTGTTTAAAGCTTGGAACTAATGAGTGATCTTCAAATCTTTTATTTGTTGTTTCTGTATGTTGCTTTTATCGCAAAAAGCAGTCGTTGTAATTTGCCTGAAAGTGTGCACGTTTAGCAACCATCATGATATGGTAGGGTTTTCAGGAAATGTTTTAATTAAATGCATTTTTGTTCTTGATAAGTTAATTTGATCTTTGCACCTAGAACATGAAATAATCTTTGTTTTCGAAATAGGCCTGCCTTTGTGCAACACGTATTGTGAGAAAAGTTCCTGAGCTAATGGAAATGTTTATACCTCTAACAAGAAACCTTATCAGTGATAACAACCACGGTATATTCTCTCATTTTAATTTGGTGCCTGCATTATTTCTCGTCTCTTCTAGAACATGTATTATCTTTGACTGATTGCAGAATTTTTTCAAAGTAAAGTAAATGAAATTGGAATTCATTGAAGGGAATGGGTGAAATGATTTATAATTCATAGATGGCTGGTTAATATTTTCAAAGCGTAGGATAAAACTCATACTGCTCTAAGCTTTTCTGTAAACTGTACATCAGTTGCTGTGAAAGTATATACTTGTGTCGTGCACACCCGGTTACAGTAGGAATAGACATTACAGAACCCAGTAATGCTTAATCACCACGCCCAAAGTGCAACATGTTGCGCTAGGGGATTTTCATAACCAAAACTTTTGGTCTATTTTTGCCTTGATAGATTGATTATGGTTCAAGTTATATTTTGTAATGTCTACTTTTTAAAAAAGTTCTTTTTGGCCCAGAGATTATTTTTTACGGGGCCTTATGAAACTTGTTGCGCCAGCAATGCTCAGACTGTGTTCTTTTGGTATTTTAGGTGTTCAACTTACAGGTTTGGTCTTGATATCAGAAATGTGTATCGCGAACCCGGAAGTGATTCCACATTTTCGACGGGTAATCTACTCAAAATAACAGTGTATATATAAACTCAAATGAACAGCAACCCAACTAATAATACGTAGACCTAACTCTCTCTTTTTTGATACCAGGCTCCAAAAGACCTAGTTGAACTGAAAATGCCTAAACGCTATTGTTGCAACTCCGTTTTGAATCAATCGGTTGCGTTTGTGACTCTAGTCTCCCTGTTTCCAGCTGGCGCCAAATCTAATTCGCACTTTGAAGAACATGATCCAATCGGGCTATTCACCGGAGCATGACGTCGCAGGAATTAGTGACCCATTCTTGCAGGTTTGTAGTTTCGATTGCGCCGTTATTCATTGCAAACAACTGTCTATTAGAGTTGCAACTCAATCCAGCTTCACTGATGCTTGTCGATGATTCTGTTCGTCGTTGGGTAAAGCATTATCACTTTCAAAGCTTTTTGTGTTAGCTTTTCATTGCTTTACTTCATTTGTAGTTGACCCTCTTAATCAAAGAAATTGTCACAACAGCATGATATACGAACATTTTCGGGGAAGTTAATAAAGCAGCCTTTAATTCACGCTGCAGTGATTTTGAGAAGTCTTTTTTCATAGGACCTACTGGGTATAATTTTTTATTCATCAATAGACCTTCGTTGTTGTCTCATTATTTAGGTCATTGATGTACCTTTTTAAGTACTGAACTGGTTGCCACTTTTTTATCAGGTCAGAATCTTGAGGCTGCTGCGAATTCTTGGAAAACAGGATACGGATATAAGCGAATCGATGAACGACATCCTCGCTCAAGTAAGTACATCATAGTCAGTACATTTTTGAGTATCTAAGCCAACTGGCAAAGACAATTTTTGGTAAAAAACCAAATGATATGTGAGGTATGAATTTTGGTCTCCATTTTGAATTGAGGAAAATTTGTGTTGAAAGACGTATTGCACCTATCCCAAATTGTACCTAGGACGGATACCTCAGTTACTTGTACTTTGTTTGTTTTGTTTGTCTGTTTGTTTTCTTTGTTTGTTTGGTTTGTTTGTTTGTTTGTTTGTTGATATTTACTGCTTGTTGTGGTTTCGTAGGTGGCAACAAACACAGAAAGCACGAAGAATGTAGGGAATTCAATTTTATACGAGACTGTTCTAACAATTATGGATATCAAATCCGAAAGTGGTCTAAGGGTGGGTAGCTTTTCTAGGAAGTTGTTTTACTAATGTTCTGCCTTTTCTATTCGTATGACTTTCCATGGCCTACCTTAGTTTTAAAATTGGTCTACATTTTGCTACACATGACTGAATTATCTAGCAGTGGCTTGCTTGAATAGGCTCAGCATCAATTGAATTTACTCTCGAATGCTAGACTTGTGGTTAGTTTTGATTTTCCTGTAGTCACTCTTTGCTAGCAAACTTTTTTTCTTTGTTTTCTTTCAGGTTCTTGCTGTAAATATTTTGGGACGATTTTTGCTAAATAACGATAAAAATATTAGGTAAGTTTTGCAACCATTTTATTTTTCTTCAAATCCATTGCAGAGGCTAATTTCTATTATTTGACTCGTCGGACGAATGTGTTTTGCTTTCTGGGAAAGTTTTCTGAGGTCACGACAGGCCTGCCTTAGCAATCTGCTGCACCAAAGT
The DNA here is from genome assembly GCA_003864495.1 of Nemopilema nomurai. Lineage (NCBI taxonomy): Eukaryota > Metazoa > Cnidaria > Scyphozoa > Rhizostomeae > Rhizostomatidae > Nemopilema > Nemopilema nomurai. The sequence continues at coordinate 1,141,843 of ML133474.1, forward strand.
TGTTGCGTCCTGGTTTTTTATCAAACCTTGAATCTTATGGAAAGGCGCCACGAATTATAAAAATCGCCATGGCAACAAACATAATTTAAAATGGCTGCTATTGCCGTCTTCTAGGTACGTCGCTTTAAACACGTTACTTAAAACGGTGCAGTTTGATAACAGCTCAGTTCAGAGGCACAGGGGCACGGTGCTGGAGTGTCTAAAGGATCCAGACATCTCGATCAGAAGGTAGGCGGTTATCTGTCTATATCCGATTGTCTGTAAGCTGAATTAGCAGCCATCTGCATTCACAACTACTGCCAAGGAAGTATCAGTGCTCATTGATTTTGCTTTATGGCAGACGTTTATATTCGCTTTCTCCAAATGTCCACTTCATTACAGATCCAAAACTCCACTGTCCTCTTTTCATTGATATTCTACAGTACAGTTAATACCCGCATATAAGAACCTACAATAATAAGAACCTACTGGCTGTTTTTCCTAAATAATGCACCTTGCAATTAAGAACCTGCTTCAGGGTGATAAAATGTAACAAGTTCTTATTCCAAGGGCAGAAAAAATTTCGATATTGAAATTGATAGATTCACCATGTGTGATAACTGCAATTTGAATATCCATGTCACAAGTAGTTTGTCACAAATTTTTTTGTAAATAGTTTTTGGGATGCATAAAAAAGAGAACTTATGCCAACTGAAGCACTGTTTGTGAAACATTCTTTGTTCTAAATTTCACCAAAGCATTAGAGTTGGCAGTCTGGCAATGCTGTACTTATAGATCATAATGTTTGAAGACTTCATGTATTTCAGTACACGTACTAAATATGATTGGATTGCATTTGAGGGCCATTGACAAAAATGTTTTGCGTCTGTTGGCTGTCAAAGTCTGAACATCCCCTCCTATGTAATAGTCAATGATTTGTTGAGATTCTGAGCTTAGAGTGGGTAATTGAGTCATTAATTACATTGCCAAAAGGAAAGAACAGTGTTGAATGCATCTCTTTATGATGAATCCTAAAATTATAAGTAAAGGATCCTTGGAACAAGAACCATCATACCCTGAAATAAATCCAAGTACCTATCCAATAAGAACCTATTTCAGCCTGAGCCACAGATAAGTAGGTTATTAATTGCGGGGATTTACTGTATCAAAGATTGTGTCCCCAACGTGTCGTTTTTTAGCCAGTTACCCATGAAACTGTTTCCTTCTTTGTCCTAGACCCTATTAATTGTCTTTTTTCCTGCCTTGTTGTCTTTTTCACAATTTATTTTGTCTTGCACTCTATTTTCAACGCAACCTCCAATGATACTTAACCCTTTTTCCACCAACGTTCTTATCCCTCTCCCTGACTTCTTCTCTATAGCTTTTCTGCCCTCTATCTTGCCTTTCCCTGGCATTTTTTTCTCTTGCATGATTGTGATGTTATAAAGGATTGTTATTTTCACAGGAGGGCTGTTGAGCTTTGCTTCGCATTGGTAAACACCATTAATGTTAGAAGCATGGTGAAAGAGCTGCTGAATTTCCTAGAACATTGTGACGTGGACCTCAAAGGATATGTCACTTCAAATCTTATAACGATAGCGGAAAAGTGAGCTCATTTGATTCTACTTAACAGTTCTCTTTTCTTTTACCCCTATTTTTGTCTTTCCTTTCGAATTCATGAATTCAAAAACCTTTCAATTACGTGTATCGTTCATTTTTGGAAAGAACGTTTCATTAGGTACACAAAGACCAATCCAGCGCTCGACTTCATATTTTATAATTTCATTTTCCTTGCTACAAAGCCTTGCAATCTCATGGCTGCATTTCCGTATCAGTTTTAAATTCATTTTGAACGCCAATATTGTTTGTTTTCTACCATTTTTATCAACAAGAACACATACGTGTATTTACGTGTATTATGTTTTTATCCTCTTTGAAACTACCATCAGGGAGAGGATCAGCCCCCCCCCCCCCCCAAAAAAAAGAACCTTAGATCTATCAAGAGTCTTAGACCTGTTAGCAATCCTTAGAAAAATCACTGCCAAGCACAGTTATTTAGTATCTCCTCAATAAAAAAAGCTGTAACTGGGAATTTTCGCATTGATGCATTCTATATTTAACCTCTGCTCTTTAACGCAGTAATAATGTGGAATCGATTTTGTTTTTCTGCAGATTCGCTCCAAACAAGCGTTGGCATATTGACACGGTTTTGAAGTTGCTGACCACGGTATAGCTTCGATTATTTCTTCAACTCGAAAGTTCTTCCATTGAACTTCAGTTTTCAAGTAATTTAATTTCAAATGTCTGCAATCTGATATTGGAACCATTCTCCAATTTTCACTAGTTCGTGGCATTTGTTGAAGAAATGCAGTGGTCATAAGTGCACAGTAAAAGCAAATGAAAGTCATTTTCAAATAGTGTTGTACTTGTTACAACTTGTTACAATTTATGAGAGCAAATTGAGTTTTGAATAGCCTTGAATTATTCTAGCGAAAAACTTGAATAACTGCTTTATGAGTATTTGGCAGATAATTTTTGTGGTATCTACCAACATGTGTATTTACCAGTGTGCATTAATGTTTGGTTCATCAGGCAAGTCAATACGTGAGGGATGATGCAGTGGCCAGCCTGATTCACTTGATTTCAAGCACAACCGCCCTGCACACCTACACAGTACAACAGCTGTTCAAAGCCCTTGAGATCAACACTGGACAGGTATTGCACCCTCCATTGCGCCTCGCTATTCCCTTGCGTACACTCTTATTAACATGTGACGTGTCATGCTCAACGTTGATTCGTCCAGCCATCAGCGCAATCACTCAATCACTGAAACCAACCGGATGCTAATCATGGCTCCAAACAGTCGTAATTACACGTGACTTTTCCAAACCAACCGGATGTCAATCATGGACCCTAACAATCATAATTACACGTGACTTTTCCACCTGTTCGCGTTAATTGTGTACGCGCGGTTTTCGTAACCCATCACTCATCAGTGTTGATTTCCTTTCATTGCACAATGATTGGCGTCTAATACCTCATAATTGTGTGCAATTGCCCGCTATTTGTAAAAGAAATTCTTTGCATCTTAATGAATTTTTGTCTAGTCCCTTCCTTTTCAGGTATTTTGTTTCTGATAATTTATTTCTCTCCCTTTCTGATCATTTCCGGATAAAACTCGACTTTTAACCAAAGCGGTGCCTCTAGTGGGAAACGCCTGCACAAAAAGCTGAAGTAAAGATCTTTTCGGGAAATTTAGTACGCGCCTGTGAAAATTAGGACTTCCATCTGATCATGTATAACAAAATTTCGAGGCTAACGGCATTTATGCAAATGAGACTCTTCTTAGCTTGATCTGCTTTTATCTTCTCCAACCATTGGACCTTGGGTATTTTGAGATATTCCCTAAGTCGTTGTCCATTTTGTTGTGCAAGAGTTCTATACTGCCTATGGGTTATTAATTGAAGATTGCTTGAGTAGAAATTGGGATGTTAAACTGTGAAACTCCCTGGCTTTAAATGTCAATGTTGAATGTTCGTCTACAGCAATCGTTGATTCAAGTCGCGTGCTGGTGTATCGGTGAATTCGGCGAGTTGCTGTTTTCAAAGGACCTTGAGGATGATGAGCCCCTAGAGGTGAGATAGTGGTCTGCAAAGTTCAACCGTCTAACAATAAACCTAGTTGCTGAGGTCAAAAGCCATAAGTCAAAAGGCATAGTGACTTCTGTATTAATGCTCAGTATGCATTTCATATGAAATCAGCCTGCAAGACTATGACTTTCTATAGATTGCACCCGACCTAGTGTGCAGGATTTTTCACAGAAATGCAGTATAGTCATGTTTTCCAGCTCTTCCAAGCTTTTTCATTTCAGCTTAATTTGATGAATCTCTGCGGACTACTTATATTTTTTCGCTACCAGCTACCTTGTTTCCTTTCTAATAGCTTTCAGAGATTGATGTCGTCTATGTACTGGAGAGAATTCTGGCGAGCTCATTCACCACCCAAATCGCGAAAGAATTCGTTTTGACCGCTTTGATGAAGTTAACCACACGCTTTACGACTTGCACTGAGTAAGTGGGCTTTACTTTGCATTTTGATATTCACCCCTAGTGGGTTTCGGTCGCTGGAGAGCTTTTAATTGAACCAGTTGTTGCCGATTTTAAAGTTTGGATAATACTCATCAAGCTTTCATGTTAATCATTACAAGATACGTAGCTTATACTTGAAAAGATAGTTCAGCTACCATCCCCAAAAGGCTCTGTCGTGCCTAGAAATTCAGCTCCCCAATTTCTTAATTTGTAAACCCCCCTTATTTTTTGTTTCGTAACATAACCCCCCCCCCTCTTAATTTCTCATTTTGTAAAAAAGTCGAGACGTGTTCCAAATGGCATAGAAAGATTCACGAATGGCAGTACCCAACAAGTAAATTGTTAAAATTTGAAGAAAGAAAAACAAATTCAAAAGAGAAAGTTTTTACCTTGTTTTGCTTCGTTACTTCCTGAGCACTTTTTTACTCCGTTTTCACTTGTTCCCAGCAAAATAAGGCACGTGATCAACGAATACGTCACGAACGTGCAGGTGGAACTGCAGCAGCGATCGGTGGAGTATGACACGATTTTCCGCAAATATGATCATCTGAGGTGAGGACCAATCGGCTTTGTTAAGCCACTAATGATTCCTTCTGTCGTAGAATATGTCAGGGGTCTCCTAGAGTGGACGACTTCATTGTCTGACACCTACAAATTCTTTTATCATGCATCAACTGTTTTTATGGTTTTATTGAGAAGCTAGTCAAATATTTACCGCAGCGATTTTGTGAATTACTGAAATAATCACAAGCGCTTTTGATCTATCATTTCTGTCCCATGATATATGAATAAAACAGTTCACAAATTGAAAATTCCAGTACAGTCATTAAGTCATTTTTGCCGATTGTTTACTCGTTGAATCTCCACGGATTCAAAGTCGTTTTTGATAACCTCAAGTGGCCTATTTGCCTTGTACTAGTAGCCTGGTTTCCAACCTACAAGCTCTCAGACAACCGGTCCGCGCTGTCGCAATAACACGCAGTCTCGATTTGATCACGCCTCGCTAACACGGGACGCGTTACAGTGCGTTGTATAACAAAGACAAATTGAAAAGTAGGGTGATCATGTATTTTGCGTCGATCCTGGATGTCCGCTAGTTATAACGCAGTATCATCCGCCTTTTAGGGCCGGCTTGTTGGAGAGAATGCCCGCAATGAAGGCCAACCCAGAAAGCCCGGAAGTGTTCAACAATGTTACGAATGGGGAGGTTCCCACTGTCCCGGAACCTGTTAAAAGTGAGTCATAGCTTTTCCTATTTAGTAAGTTAGGGTGGTATAGTAGCTAGTGATTTGTTTCATATAAAATGGGGCTAGGCTAGTGAGACTTTTGCTTCTTACAGAATGGCGATTGAATGCTTCAATACAGGTGGGCCTAAAGAGCTATCTAAATGGCGTCTTTGTTTGCCCTGACAATCGAAAAGTGTTACATGGAGGGCCTATTCTATTCATGAATATTCCATAGTTTTTTGACAGTTCACAGCATCCAGCCAACTTATTTTTCGATTGAATATTTAAGTTTCAGTTTTGTTGCCATCGAGAAGGCATTTGTTGATTCGATGCATCTTCGTCAATCGCCCTGTATAGATCGGAGAAAGGACGAATGTTTTGTTTTGGTGCCCCCTTTTTTATTGGTTTACCTTGTTGTAAATTACAGTCCTGACGCCACAATTTGGGTGCAATTCTATTTTATGTTTCGTATTTTTAGGCGTTGAACCACAAGAAACAAAACAAGAGGTATGTTTTGATTTATTCTTCTGTCGCGAACTTCAAAGGTTGTTTGCAAAGGCTGCCTAATTTTTATTGTTGCTCCATTTCCTAACTCAACTTCGTTTCAGTTGAATCTTGAAATTAGTCCTTGTGCATAAATCCAATAAAGAGATATTTAGTATCACAGATTTAGTTCGAATCATTTTCTACATACCAACGCAATCTTGTAAGCATGGGGTTTGCAAGCAATATGCAGTGGACCTTTGGAGGCATTGCGAGACTTCTAAGAGCTAAACACACTACTATTGCAGGTAGAGGAGATCAGGAATTTCTCTTTGCTCTCCTCACCTACCTAAGTGAGACTTCTGTGACAGAACGGAAGGAACTATTTAGCTTCATGCAGTCGTACTTTCTTTTAGTCTGACTCATTGTTGGACCTTCTTGGACCAAGCACCGACACCCTCGCCCCAGTAGTAACCCAGGCGCCACAACCAGAGCCGGTCACAGTACCAACCGGGGGTGGTGTCTTGGACTTGTTAGGCGATCTAGACATGGGCGGACCTCCAGTTATGCAAAACAACCTGCCCGGTAAGTAAAGATATGGCTATTGGTTACGTTTTAAACATCCTAGAACCCGAAGCTATAAGTGGCAAATCCGTAAGCAAAACAGGACTTGTTGTGTACCTGATAAAGATGCTCGCTGAATACTTCCTGGCAGCCTAATATTGTCAACAATTGCGAGCGAGTTCTTTTTGATTAAGTGTAAGACTTGATTAAACTTTGTCTACATTTGCCTGAAATTTGAGGTGCACCTACAAACTCCATCTTCCCCGTTTCAGTCTCATAGTATTTGCTCATTTCACCTTCTTGTTCTATGATGACGTCAAGCTTTTCTATCTGCTATCCTGACTCTAGGATTCCTTTTTACTCTTATCGTTAGCATGCTAATTCTCCGTGTGACGTCATCACCATGACCCGCTTCACTGTCCATACCAATCAGCTTTGCAAATGAAACCTTGGTTTCTGTTTTATTGGCGATAATATGTGTTTGTTAAAATCCCTATTTTGTTATTTCTTTTTTAATGTACAGCAAAACTGTACGCCCTCCTTAATCATCATTAAGTTATTTAATTATTAACCTGGCGGTCCTTAACAGTGCATATTTTGTTGTAAGAAACTTCGTTGTAATCTTTTTGTTTTTGCTTTATTTTTGCAATACGAAGTTTGTGCTCGGTTTTTTCGAATTTGTGACAACATTTCTATTGGCTCCACTTTATGGACCTGGTCTGGGTTAGCTCAGTTTTGCAAGGGCGTGTACTATGAGTTTGTGGGCGGTAGATGCTATCGAGATGTCATCGAACGGGAAGCAACTGTGCATGCCTATGCTAAATGACCTGTTTTCATACAAATGACTATGGTCAGCATAGTTGATCGCAATTGAATGATTAGGGTGCTGGGTGTTTTGTGCTGGTTTTATCGATTCGGCTCTTGATCTTGTAGATTTTCAGGTCATTTCCAAAAGTAGGCAAGTATTTGGTGGTATAATACCAAGGGTGTGTAGCATCAGGCTGTGACACAACATGACGCTTTGCGTTTGAATGAAAACACTGTATATTTAATGTACTGTGACCTGCGGAGGGCAAAACATGGCCTTCCTAGCAGTCCAAGGATACCAGGGAGGCGAGATGCATAAAGACTCTATTACCCAGCCACCAGAACACCACGTGGAGATGTACGCGAGGAGAAATGTGGTTTTTATCAGATTTAGCATGTGTAAAATCTACCGAAATGTTATAAAGTTCTGGTTAGTCCGGAGAACGCATTGAAATTCATCAGAGTATGCTGGCAGGTGGCGGGCTCTTTCAATGGTTTGCTGATTGGTCTGTTTATATTGTTCACAGTTCAAAACGACTTTGTAGAAATACGGAGAGATTTACCATCTCCAACATCCAAAAAGACCACATGTTAGTAGAAATGGAGGAAATGCGGTTTCATTAGTTGCGGCTTGTTTGGAACCCATTGACCTCTTATGAAGTGTTTCATCAGTTTCGACGTTTGCCGTGATCTTTCCTTGCAGAAAACCAATTGTTTGGGCCAAAAAAGTATTATTCCACGCATCTATAAATTTGATCAAATCCTTAAACCGATCGTGTGTTTGAAATTACGAAATTAATTGTCAAAATGATGACAATAAATTATTGTTAAATTGCTTCATAAATGAAAAATCAGCCTAGAAAAAGAGCATTTATATCAATTGGGTATTAGTTTTTGCATTATTACTGCATTTTTGCACTATTTATTATTATTTTTATTTTGTCAATCGCCCTTCATTTCACTCACATTCTTACCTAAGGGCTCTTGCCACCTCTATCCCTTCCCCTCCTGCACCTCCTTCTTCTAAATACTCATCTACACGTTGCAAATATCCTGCCAATTCTATTTTGAACAATCCTTTCCGCTGATTTTTTCAACCACCATTGTCAGCAAATCATCAATGACCTCTCTCTATATCAAGGTCTTTTACCATCCTTTTCTAAAACCACCATCCCAAGAGCTTAATTACTCGTGTTTCTTTTTAAATCGTTTCTCACCCGTCTAAGAGCAAACTCCAAACCACATCTATCGGCTATCTGCGCAGTTTCCCCATTCCTGCTCGTTTTTCTTCATTGACTCTCCACTTGGTATCTACAAACCCCAAAATAGGCTATCCGCATAACATTCATTCGATACTCCTTCAGTGTGATACACTATAAGTTCGATACAACTTACCAAGTTGTATTTCTTTTTTTTAATGTAGAGAAAAAGACTGAAATATTTTATCGCCTTATCTTTCATATCAGTTCTGCTATCGAAAGCTTGAGGCCGTAGTAGCTTTGTCACGACGAAAAACCACGTCTCAATTTTATCACGTTGATGGTTTACGACGATATTTGCCTTTTTCGACATGTGCAAGTCATTTCCGATTTCCTGAGCTAACTTTGATTAGACGAACACTGGTCTGTAGAGAGATCATCATCATCCTCGCTTTCGATGTCATGCCTCGAGTTCATTAGTAATTGTGAAACTGGTCTATTTACTAGTTGCTTACTTTCGTCTGTTGTTTCTTTGTAGACGTTGCGCCAACGCAGCCGATAGGACTCAGTGAAGGAGGATTGGGCAACGATCTTGCAGATCTCCTCGGTGGACCAATTTCGTCGCAGCCTGCGATGAACAGTGTCAGCGGCTTGCAGTCTGTTGCCCCGACCATGAGTATTGGGAACACGACAACGGGAATGCCGAACATCGCAGCTTCGCCGCCAGGTAATCGAGCGAAATTAAAGGAGAATCGAAATTGGCTGTTTCCTTAAAGATCTAGCGTATTTGTTCTTAGCAGTGAGGGCTCTGCGCTATTACTTAATCGGCTCTTGTTACATCTTTATATTATACTAAAATGACAGTGTTAGCCAACTGAATCATCTTTTTCCTCTGTTGACAAGCTCACCGAATCGTAATCGTAATTTGTCGATGCGAATCACCACTTCAATCACTGCGTGTTAATGTCGAAGCACATATCACGTGTTAACTGTTGTTCCAGTTTTGAAGCTATAGGTATTACATCGATGTAATGGACAATTTACTTTCAGAGCTGCATTCCGGTTATTAGGAACTTGTTGTTTCCTAGAATTGTTACGATGTGTGCTGCCAAAGAGGATAACTAAAGCAGCATTTACAACCTTGTAAACGATTCTTGAATCGTCAGTCACATAAGTAGTACACAAGACAGTTGACATTACATTATGCATAGTTGTTTGTAATGATTACATACTAGATCCGAAATGCGGTCCGCCAACTATTCTGCCTTCGCTGTGATGCGCCATCTCCTTGTTTTAGGTATCTCTAGCATAACCGCCTTTGCCAAGAATGGCCTCCTGATCCGATTCGACTTCGAAAAGGTTATAGGCAATCCCAACAACATTGTCGCGATAACAATGACGGCTACCAACTCGCAGCCGTCGCCGATGACCGACTTCGTATTCCAAGCGGCTGTCCCCAAGGTTGGTTGTTTCACTCAATATATTCACCCGATTTATCGAATCATGATAAGCTGAGGCTAGATCGGGTCTTTTTGGAACGCTAAAGGTGCCTCCAGACTTGGTTTTTGGACGTTTTATTGGCTTCTGATAAACCTCACAAGGCTAGTACGAAAAAGTGAGCCTAAAAAATGAGCCGAAATAGTGAGCAAAGAAAGTATTTTTAGTTTGCCGGTTCTACTTTGCTTATTCTCACGGGACGATAAACATCACCCACGATCTGCGATAAAGACAATGACGAGAAAGTGATAAATTCAGTTAGCCTAAATATTTTACTAACAAATATTTTATCGTAATTATAATGTCAGCAAACGAGTCCCCGGCTAAGAAAAGCGAAGCTTATGGATATGGGAGATAAACCTTCCCTAATAGTCTGTGATTTCGACTCGGTCTTCTGGTTTTGTCTTGGTGCCCTTCAGGGTATCTTTCCGTTAAATCTTTTGATTCCATTACTATGAAACCGTTGTTTGAGTTGTGTTTGGCGGGGTTAAGCCCTGTCTTCCCATCAAAACCCACAGCGAAATTTTTAGTTCCCATCATAAGCTAATTGCTCCTATATTTGTAAAACCAAGCAATGACAAAGGAATATAGATGGGAAGACATCTTATTCATTTTTGACCGTTTCGTATTTCCTTGCGTTGGAGCGAGGGAATGAGTTAACCACCCTTGTGCCAACTCAGTTTGATCGACAACGGTCGGTCGCACCCCAAGGATGAAGGCTGTGTCCTTGTTGTTCTCGTCCCAGTTGTGCCACGTTGCTTTTCAATTCAGAGCTTCCAACTGCAGCTGAAACCACCGTCTGGGGCCATGCTTCCCCCGAACAACTCAGGAAACATCCAGCAAGTCATAAACGTCGCTAACCCACAGAAGGTAAGACCTGTTATTCCCTAATGCGAAAAAGAGAATTGGAAAAGTCAGGGCTCTAATCATCTCAAACTTTTAATGGCTTACTGTTTGTATGTAATCAAATCTCGCACACTACTAAATTGCCTCGGGTTTGTGATATTTCTCGTTTGTCAATTTAGCGACTAGCTTTAATTTCCCCATATTGAAGCCGTGAGTTTGAGATTTCCAATACAACTAACTTTGTTATGTTGATAACCTGTACTTACCATATGTCGTAATGCCTTAATTAATGTATTTATATTTTCGATGGCCTTTAAATAAATGGATGGAATTCTGGGTCTTCAATTGAGGATTGAGGCCATTTCCACATGTTAATTTCCGTATGTTTAATCAACCCTTTGGCAAGCGAATCGCCTGTTGTTGTTGTTGTTGTTGTTGTTGTTGATGTTGTTGTTGTGTTTGCACACTCATTTGCTCGGCTATACCCTGGTGGGGCGGCCTTACAGTTGCAACCTTAAAGCTCACTAGCAATACGTATGTTCCACAAAAGGTTTAGTGGCTCTTAAGGGTCTTTGTGTGCCCTATTCGTAGAACAAGGGGCTAGCTATGGAGCTCTGTAAATAATGCAAAGAAAGCCAGCAAAGCTTTCCTTCATTTTCAAAGAATTTTCGCCGACTTTTGTGGTGGTTAAGCGCCATTAATAGAAAGAGTGGCCTAAAAGGCGCCGGCGTAACTGCCAATGCGAACTGCCTGCCACTGCAAACCCTTTTTATTTAGCCCTTTGTTATTTCCAGCCTTTTTGATTTTCAAAATAAGAAGCTGTCCTGATGGCCCTACTCAAGAGAAACATAACCACCAGAGCTCTAGTCTACCCGATGCGCAGTTTTGTTATCAATCGTAAAGTGATTGCATTGATTGCTAAGGTTATTTTTAGCCAGAGCGGCTGGGTTGTTTTGCGTACTTTCTTTTGCTATCTGAACGAACACTGAGCTGCTACGGCCGATTCACGCCATCCAACACCGGCTTGTATTTGATTTCTCGTGCAAGTGTTTACCTGTTTGTGTTTTGTTATCTTTTTCAGCAAAGCTTACGAATGCGTTTGAAGATTAGTTACTCCATGAACGGACAACCTGTTGAGGAACAAGGCCAGATTGACAATTTCCCAGCAGACCTGATGCAGTAAGGCGGTCGCAGTTTCTATTGGCAAGTTAACTCTCTACGAATCTCGCACAACTCATACGGGCCTAATATTCATGGAGGGAACATTACGGAAATTGATGAACTTGATTTTATATTTAATCACCACTCTGAAAAATCGTTACAAAATCCAAGGCTAAAAGTTGATAATTTTTCGTTGTTTTGTAAGACATGCGCCTCTTTATTGTAATTTAGGATATAGGTAAAATTTCATGGATTGTGTAGGATTTTCATTGTAGCCATAATTGTCTTGTCTATATGGTTTTGCTGACCACTTTGATAACTTCCCTCGCTCACAAATTCCTTCCCACTAACACTGTACAACAAGAAGACATTTCCCATCGGTGGTTTGGGTCACTGTGGAAGTCGCAATACAATGTCACATCGTATTCTGGAGTTCTATTTGTCTGTCAGTCGCTCTAACTTTAAGCGCTGTTAATCGTTGTCCTTCTTTGCAAAGAAGTGCCTTCATCACAGATATGTTTAGTTTTGATAAATTCTTGCTAACTCTGGCGATTTCAGAAGCAATTCGATCTTTTCATCTTGTACCTCCAGTGGTGACGAGAATTGTATACATAGATATAAATTATCCTCAACTATTTTATCAGATATAGTTGTACCGTCAAACAGTCTCCTCGCTTCATAATGTCGCTCGATATTTTGATGTACTATCTGCGTCAAGCTTGCATGATAATCTGCGTATTTGCCGAGATTTCGCCATAAAAAACAACAGTGACTTTCTTGGCAAGAAGGTTATTCTGTGGTTGAACATTGGGGAGCTTTGAAAAGACAAGATTTGCAGCTTTTGTCTGCTACAAAGTCGGTTCGCTTGATAAACCAATTCTTGGTTATCCGACAGAATGAAATTTTGGCGTAGGTTTGCCTAGTCTACAGTACATGATGCGTTTGCCGATGTTATAGGAAGAAGCAGAAAGTTAAATAATCGATGAGTGAATGATATAAGGCCCCATTTGCACGGGATCCGACCAGGCTTCAAGGCTTGTACGGATAGGCCTTGTTTACACGAGAACCATTGGAACCGTTTCATTTGCACCTGCTTTCCATGCTGCCCCGCTACAGGATCGGTTCCGCCTGGCTCCATTTGAATTGGCTCCTTTCCTACTAATTCTCCGATTGATTCCCGTGGAGACGTTTAGAAGCCAATGGAGCCGAGCCAAACAGCGTACATACCCATTCATCCTTAGTGCAAACATCCAGTAATTCTCCATTTGCGTCGACAGTAGACATTAATTATCTTAACTGAGGTACGATCAGTTTATATTCTTAACTGAGGTACGATCAGTTTATATTCTTAACTGAGGTACGATCAGTTTATATTCTTAACCGAGGTACGATCAGTTCATATTCTTCCTCTAACCAACGTTTTCCTTAGTGTAAAAACGAGAATCGGCCATGTGCAGTTTTTATTCGAATTGTTGCAAATCAAATTGACCATATCTAAAGTTCTCGGAAAAATAATTTCTGGCAAGACTGCATTTCTTGATACTGGCTAATGACATTGTTTTTGAGGTACGTATAGTATACTGGCTAGTAGCTACGTTTAGTCAGAAGTGATCAACATAACCATGTGCAGGGTATTTCGTGTGACGGGCGTAAAGACACGTCTCGTTTTCATGGAGAGGCTCTTTCAGAATGGCTGGATTCTATTAGGGAAGGACCGCCGTTGTCGTCATCTAGAGATCCACCGCTTGCGCAACCAAATCTGGGGCACACCAAGTAACTTAAATCGCACAGTAGCAGAGAAAACTAACACACGTTAGTATGAACAATAAAATTCAACCACGACATCCTCGGTTTTAAACATTACTAAGATTATAGACTACAAATGGGGAAAGTTGTATTGAGAAATGCTGAGTAAAGTCAAACAAACTGACATCAAACCCACGCAGACGCACAGGACCTGGTAATGGGAATTTGCTTCTGGGTTTTTCTCCAACGCCCCAAAGTATGTAGGGTCGTTAACGTTTCTAGATTTTAGCCTGTTACTTGTTCAGGTTAGAAATATTGTGCACATATTTTTCTTTAATATTTGTTGTATCCAGGCATTTATGTAGATTACCGCTTTCTTCTCGAACAGTGACTAGGAAACAAATGCCCTAGTTGCGTCACCAGTTGTCAATATTTGACTTCTTCCCTTCTTTAACCTTGATTGGCAGTTTTTATCCAGCAATAAGAATATACGTGCGTTCCGTTTAATACAGCCAGTTTAAGATAGAAGTTTAAAATATGCGCCGATCTGAGGTCTTCCTATCTTTATCTCTACATGTTTACAGCTTAAGGTGGTCCGGTAAACGTGTTTCTTGGCTTTGTGTAGGGAAGCTTTTCAATGAAAACCTTTTCCAAAGAGTCATATGATATGAAAAATCTTTTTAATGCAGATCCATGACTCTGGTTTTGCAAAGACCATACAGAGGCATGCAAATATGAGCTTCCATTTCTGCATGCTTATAGCGTTGAGAAAAGGAGTAGAACGCAAACATGCCCCTGCAAAATACTTTCTAATTGTGGATCTTATCAACGGAAGACGAAAGAAGTACATGGACAGAGCTAGAAGGTGTGACTGGTAATAAGTCAAAAGGAATGTTGCCCAGGAATGTGGTGTGGGACTAAGAGCGCTTCTTACCGGCAAGACAAGTATTTTCTTGGCATGGAAAGATTCGTGCGAAGCTGTTTGTCAGTATGTTATAGTGACAAGTAGAACCGACTCTTCAAAAGCAGCCTTGAAGAAACGCCACGTATGTTATGCTTACCCTTATTGCTTAGTGATTCAGGCTTATTGACGCCCTGTGTTTCCCAAGCTACACTGCGTTACCGTTGTGTCTAGGATCTTGGTTAGGGCCTGTTTTTATGAGCAAAATTATCCCATCTTTCAGCCCTTCATTTGTCAGGAGGAGTAAAACTGTTGAATGTTTACATGAAGACTCCATCCCACATTACAGCTGTTGCAAAATCTCTCGCCGACGATTCTGTGTTAAAGTGGTCTTCGAATCAAGTCACTGGTAGGCGAAACCTACCAAAGGCCAAAGTCTGTGTTATGACTGAAATTTTAAGCATGCTAGATGAAGATAAGTTACGGCTAGAAATTATGGTAGCAAATGCTTTCACGAAAATGAATGCGAACATTGCCCAATGAAAAAGTTGGTGTTAATAGTATTTTCGAAGCTTAATTAATAATTCACGAGTTTTTAGAATTTGTATTGCTAACTGTAATGTCAACTGATTTTGTACCTCTGTTCATCTTTCTTGTATTTCAATAGAGTTTTGACGAGCATGGAAAACTGAACCTGCTTTGTAATGGATGAATTTCCAGACTTGAGAATTGATTCACAGTTTACCCAACACGACTATAGACTCATCAATAGATATGGTATTCAATATATGAGGACAAGTCACATATGTTACTATTTTTCTCGTTTGAGATGGCTGGAAGGTTTAAAAGTATGCGAGAAAAAAGCAGAAAATTAATCTGATGAAGAACATTCCGTATATGGCTCCACTTGCTGGAGAAAAGGGGCGGTGGAAATCAGGATGTGATGTAATCTGGCACATTGGACCAGATGGGTGCAGTTCTGGACCACTTTTGGTGCAGGTGCTCTCGAAATTCGGACGATGGTTGCTTATAAAAACACAGTTTGTTTTTTATGGGAGCCCAAAAAGTAGGGACTCATTGTGTTGGTGCTTACGATTGCACAGGCCATGTTCCATGCGAAATGGCGCGCGGCTAAGGGCCTGGAAACTAAAGCCCGCTGTTAACCCTGTCCAATTTAGAGAAAGTTTATAGCAAGTTTGAAGCTTCTTTTTTTTTCTTTCACTCTGTTGCTTCTATTCCTGAATATTTCAGCACAGCCCCCTTTCAGAACTTTAGGCAAAGAATAGCTTTATTTTGTGCTATAGGCTTTCACCCCGTTCTAGTTCTGCAGTTCTTAAAATATCTTTCCTCTCTCGTTTGAGGGCCACTTTGCTCAGTAGAGCCTTGCAGGATGATGACTATAGAAAAGCAAATTCTATCCACTTAAATCGAAACTTTCTGCAATATTCCATGTGTCACGTGTCGTATAAACGCTTTTGGGTCTTTTGGGTAACTTATCATTGAGAATGGTTTGAATAATCGCCGATCAACCAACCAATCAGCCGAACGACCAATCAGCCAATCAGCCGAACAACAAATTTGCTGATCAACCAATCAGTCGAGCAACCAATCAGGTGAACAACAAATTTGCTGATCAGCCGAGCAACCAATCAATCGAACAACCAATCAGGTGAACAACCAATCAGCCAAACAACCAATCAGCCAAACAAAAATCAGCTGAACAATCAATCTACCGAACAATCAATCAGCCAAACAATCAATCAGCCAAACAATCAATCAACTGAACAACTAATCCACAGAGCCGATCAGCCAATCGAACAACTAATCAACCAGTAAGTCAATAACGTGTCCAGTAAACCAAAACAAATGATATAAAACTGATCAAAGAAAAGTGGCTTATATCCTTTGACCGAATGAAAAGGAGGAGGGAAGCTCTCGAAAGCCTATTAAAATGTGAATATTGTAACAGAAGAGTAGACAATGATTCCGAGTCAGTGTTTGACGACCACAATATTGGTGGAGTTACAAACTGGTCTTGGTAGCAGAAAGTTATAGAGAACCCTGCTTTCTCCAATTGGCATTGGAATGGAGGAGGAAAGTTGAAAAAAAATTATCGGGGTAACCTACCCTGGGTGTCTGGTACTCAGGGTAGGGGTAACCTAACATGAAACCAAAAATCAAATTTAGGAACATGGTAAACTTAGGAAAATCGACCTAACTTAAAACAAAAACCAAGCCTGGCCACGAAGTCTAGTACGGACGTTTGAAAGGGATCTGTTGGACATTCCAAAACATGTTCGTTTTGAGTATGGTGTCGAAGTATTGCGAATACAAAGTCATGTTCCAAACATAATGTTTTTCATAGTAAAATGCAAATCAGTAGATGAAATAAGTTGTGTTAGTGTAAAACCGCGTAACCCACTTATTGGCCCCCCTTCACTATTTGCCCCGCCAACAAAAATGAATCAATTTGCAACTCGAACCATGAGCAACTCGTAACTTCGCTGCTCATGGTTGTGGGTTTAGGCCCATGTTTGTCTGTTTGTCAACAGGTGCTTCATATTTGTTAATGATATTTCCCAGCACTTGAGAGTCGCCTCGTTCTCGCAGAGAGGATTTTCTCACTTCCTGTCCACGCGACAGGTCATTCAAAAATAAAATTAGCCTCGGTCTGAGCATTTTCTTGCTGATTTTGTTAATAGCATGGTGCATATTGTGTAACAATTTAAACATAAACTCAATTGTTTCAGAATGCCAAACTTTTGAGATCAGTCAACACAACCAACAATAACAACATGGATTCCCGGGAATGCACAACAGTAGTCGCATTGAGCCAACAATATTTGCATTTGCCCAGAAGAACAGAGTTTTGGAATATCTGTACCACGTTTGCCGTTTCACCTTAATCGATATGTTTCTATGTCATCAAAAGGAAATGACGTGTAAACGAGGGAAGCATTTCCAATTTGATAACATGACAATATAGCCACTTTGAAAAAGCACTTAATGCATTAGTGACACATTATTAATGAAACATTTATATTGCAAAGACAAAAAAGTACATATGCTGATCCTGTAATGTAGAAGAACATCTAGCCAGAAATCAATTAATTTATATAGCAATGCCACACCCCCCCCTCCCCCCCCTCCCCCCCCCCCCCCCGGTAGACTCTTATTTCTCTCTTCGTTAATGGTGGTCAGAATTCACTTCAGCTCCTTTGATGTTAGAACCATTTGGCTGTTCAAAGCATGTCCTTCGTCATTTTCTGACCCTTTGATCAGTTTTTACATTTGTTTCATAATGTCCAGGTGTTTTTCTGCAAATACATCATTCTCTTCAAAACATAATGAAAACAACCTTCACCTCTCAAGATGTAAATTTCATTTAGGCCTAAAATTTGTTTTCTAAGATGTCAGAAGAAATGAATCATTTCCACCTTTGATGTTAAATTTGAAATTGATGAGTTTCGTGCTCTGATATGTTGGTTCGCAAATTTTTTATGAGGAAGGAAGACTTGTTTATTGAAGACAGTGTGCCAGAAAATTAATGTTGAATGCTTTTGTATATTGGGCTTTGCTTTATGATCTACAGTGCGCTGCGAATGCTTTTACTAAAGAATGTGCCTTAAAAGTTTCCTTTTCAGTTCAGGATTCCATACCTCGGTTGTTCTAATCTTTCATCTAGCACATTTTAGGCCAGAAAGACAATGCGAAACAACTTAATTTCCTTATCAATTTTTATATGTCATGCACATGAAAACATAGGTTTCCTGGTAAGGGGCCCATTACACGCCTTTTTTTATAAGGTACCACTTTATAAGGAACCTACATGTAGAAAGCCGAAATATTTAAAGAACTTATACAACTAAAAACGAAATCCCTAAGGAACTTTTCATTTAGAAGATTTTTAATAACTGCAAGCATCAAGAGCTAAAAAGCCCGTTCCATTCATTTGCAGCCAATACTCGCATAGATTGTTTGCTATTCGTGTGTCAAGTGCTTTATCGAGTAGTTTCCGCATAGTCTATCTCGACCCTCTCTCTATTAAGTGTTAAGACTTATTGATGTACAGTGAAAATTAAGGAACTTTTAAGGAACTTTTGGTACTAAAATCTGATTACTTGAGGTCTACGAATAAGGAACTTTTGGAACTAGGCCTTGTGGTAGGTTCCTTATAAAAAAAGCGTGTATAGTGCTTTAGATCGAATAAGCAGAGTACTCAAGAAAACATCCAAAAATACTTTTAACATCCGGAATTAACCTTTTAATATGTTTCAAACATCTGTGACGATTGAAGCAAGAAGCCACTAAACAGAGCAATGTTGACAAATTCGTGCTTACAACAATTCAACAAAACTCTTGATGATAATAAATTCATTGAATATGTTTAAATTACATCTCCGTCACTTTCTGACTGCGTCCTTTGTCCATTCACTATCGCCACTTCTAGATTGTACTTGGAGTCTTGAATTTCTAAAAGTAAAAAAAGAAAATCTGCACTGCCCAAAAGTTTATTTCAAGAAGCATAGCAAGGCTTTATTATTGAATAGATTGAATTTTGCAGTACTTTTTACCATCTTGATAGGACTCGAAGAAATATCAAACATGGAATGGCTCAACAGTTTCTGAGCCATTCAAAGGTTGTATTATATCCTGACTGCATTATTTCGAGTGCCCATCCCCTATCTAGTTGTGAACAGGTGTCGAATTTTTTGTAGCCATCCTTCTCCTTTGATAGAAATCGTTATTTTTAAAGTCCCCTTTAGCAAACTTTGGTAGAGGATTCAGGGGTCCGGAGGTAAGTAATGCAGGGCATTTTTAACATACTGAGTGGTGGGGGAATTGCTCCACCAGGCCCTACGAGTTCCCCTACCACCGAAGAGAAAAATGCTACATTTGCCCCAAATGTCTGCCATTTTGTGGCCCTAAGAGATAAACGCAACCGATGTTTCAAAACGTTGGTAACAAATTTGGGGGCTCAATCGATGCTGAAAGCAATCCTTTTATCACTATATTTCTCATTTATCCAATTTGTAATTCCATTCATTGCTCAATTTACCAAAATCTTAGTGTTTCCTTGCATTTTCAACCATACTTAGGCTTAGATATTGCCTTGAAATTAATATTTCCCGTCGTGTCTCGTGTTTTGAGCCCATTTTTTGCACAATAGTCATCAGTGCTGGTAGTGTTTCTTGTTGTCAACAAATAAGTCCCAACCCTCGAGTAACCCCCCTCCCCTCGAATAAGCCCCACCCTAAAATATGTTTTGCGAAATAAGCCCCCGGTTGTGTCATATCTTGGAGGCAAAAGTCTCAACCATAAAATAATTCAGTATATATAGTCAATCCGAAGAGTTCTGTGTCATTTCTACGTCATTTCTCGTTGTGTATGATCGCGGGCCCTTTAGAAAAATGCCCCACACTCAAAAATCCTTAAAAATGCCCTTAATTGAGGTCTCGGTATCTTATCGGATTTCAATTTTCGGCAAGTGGGACCACGGTATGCACTGGGTAAATTTTACAAAACCCTGTTTTTTAATCTAAAGACTTTGGTATTTTCCAGTTAAAATCATGTATTGTTTGAAATTTCGAGAGGGGTGTTAATATTTAAGCTAATGTGTTGTTATGAGCAGATAAGAGGAAGAGTAGCATGCTCATAGACTATTTATAAATATGAAGAATATAGACGAAAAATTCTTGTCGGGGTCAGGGCAAGGCAAGCTGAGGCAACTTCGCAAATCGCAACCTTTTTCTGAGCAATTATGCTTCCGCTCGCTAGTTGACCAACTGTCCTTGTTCTCTGCGATTCTCCTAGGTGATTTGTTCTTGAAAACCAGACTATCACTAGCAAACTACTTAATTGTCTCTCCGACTTCCAACGTGCTCGGAAAGCAGTTCTGTTGCAGAAAGTTTTTGTTACATTCTCTGCTGTATTGGAGTCAATTTTCTGAATGATAGTTAATAGGCCCATTCATGTCGGTTGTCGATTGGGCCTAAGGCTTTTGTTTCCCTTGATCTGTGTTGCCAGTCGTTGCTAAAGTAATTTTGGACGGCTGTCAAATCACGGACTAATACCTAAGCCGGCTTTATTTTCTAGTAAAAACGACAACAATTGCATGATGCAGTTATCTGCGAGCGAACGTCTGTCACGCGCGCCGTAACTTCTCATTTCCAACCTCAGCTATTGACAAGCCCCGTTACATTGTGTACAGCCGAACTGTGGCAAGTTTTGCTAGAAGAAGCATGGAAACCTTGCACATCAAATCTTCGCAGAATGTGTTTACCACATTTCAAACGCTACAATGACAGGAAACCAAAATTAATGCCCTTGTTTGAGTATTTTAAAAAGCTTGTAATTATGCAGAAAAGACACCCAGTTGGGCGGAGAAGCTGTCAAAACCGTCTGCAGTAAATGTAGACAACAAAAGGCCGAATGTAAAAAACATAGACAACAATGGGCCTATTGTCTAGAAACATGTTCTTATCTGCCAATCAAAGTCGATTTTGCTTGTTGTTCTTATCGCTGATTGGCTGATTTTGCATGTAACGTCATGTCGAAAAATGTTCACGATCAAAAACTTGACAGTCTAGGGAGATCTGAAGCAACGGTGAGGAAATGTCGGTGATTTTAGGTATTCCATTTACAAGATCCAAACTTTAAAGGGGCGAAGCATTGCCCAAGGACTTCTTCTGTGTTCTTCGTGTCGTTAAAATCGAGATCCGCGCTTGAGGTTTTGCGTAAGCTGCTAGAGCTGTTGCTAGCAAACTGGGAAGTCGCTGGGAACATTGATCACGCAAGAAAGTAAAACAAGACCGATCTACCGGTGAGTTACTTGTGCAGAAGCATGTGCCATTATTTGTAGAGGATTTTGCCACGAAATTCACTCTAACTTGCTATATATTGCGACCAGACCTCGCTAAGGACCCAGTAAACTTAAAACACAAGACAATCTATTGTCTTGTCTAGAGCTGTAAAATGATGTCTGGAATTTTAGGACAGAGCTCGTGTTTATAAGTGTGTTCTGTGTTCGTATGAAAAAGGCTAGGGGGAGACCGATGCTTTCATTTTCCCACTGGTTAACTTTTTATGCATTTAAGGAGAGTGGATGTTTGTTGGAATCAATGCCACACTTTTGGCAACTCTGCAACGCCTTGCCCTTGTTCTGCATGTCTGGAGGGACACACAGGTGATCGCGAATATCGCGTCTAGTACTGCCAAACAAACTGAATACTCCCTCTCTCCCAGTGTACCAAAACGATATCTCAAATGTTTCAGTGATTCGCAGCATTTCTTTATTTATATTTAATAGTCAACTGGAGTGATTTTAGCTGATTTTCTTTCTTGCTCTTAGTCGTTGGGCGTTCAGAATAAAGTGCCCCGAATGGTCTAGCATTTTTCTGGCGCAGAATGATACCTCAAAGAGCAGATATTTTGCCAAGGTCAGTCGCTGTGAGCGAGGGTGCCTCACTTGGCAAAGGCATCTTGCTCCCACTGGATCAAACTGTGAGTAGACAAACTCGCTTTTATCTGTTATTAGAATACTTGGCAGTTCAGGATTTCTGCAAGTACCATTTTCCCAAACTGACAGTTCAGTTTCGTATAATGTTTCCTTTGAAAGGCGATCTAGTTTGTATTTCAAAGTGAACTTTGCGAGTCAAAATCTGAATTCATTTAGTTTTTGGTAGACTGTTCGAGTCTGGCCACCGCCGGAGATAGTCCATATACCAATGGGTCAAACTGATTTAGCGTCTGGTCGGCTTTTGTATTGTTTTTCTCTTCGTATTGTTTGGCAGTTGTAAAGATGGCTCGATGCTTCGGAGCATTAAGGGTTCTTTGATGAAAACTACACTTGTATAGAGATCGGGTCGAGAGTAAGCAAATACACAAATAAAGTTGAATTTGCTGCTTTTGTTTTCAGCATGCGCGCCTTAATAAGCTTAGACATTGGTTTGCACTTGTGGATGTTCAAATTAAGGTGGACACAGGGGGCCATGTAACTTGCAAGATAAATTGCTTTTACAAAGAAATATGCCACCTATCACGAAATATACTCTTTTGTTTACACAAAGAATCCAAAATTTCCAACAGGTCAGCTCATAAACCTTGATTGCAATAATGCAGGAACTGGAATTAGGGCAAAGGCACCATCCTGTTCAGTTTATTGTTTTTGGGTGCAAGGACAATTGTTTCGTGTGTGGGTGTGGTAGTCTCAATGGCCTGATGACCCATGTTATGGCCTTGTTTATCCACACCCGGTCTTAAATCACTGTGCATCACAAACCGAGTTGTTGTTTCAAACAGGTCTGGTTTTGCACCAGGCTAAAGTGCAACATAAAGGCAGCTTCGTTGCAGTTTTTTACGAATTTGCTGTGCATTATTGATAATCAAAAATATTTTTGTTAATGAGGAATCTTGTTTTAATGCGAAATCCTAAGGACGTTCATAGTTTTGGAAATGTATTTTTTGGTATGAGAGGCATTGCTGATAAAGGGAAACTGGAAAGGAATTAACAAATACCCTTGCAGTGGGAAATTTAATGGCTTATTCAAAATTGAAACTACTGCAGAAAAAGGTGGGTCAGATTTGAAAACAGAGAGGGGAAACCCAATGGCTAATGATTTCTCGTTCAGGCAAAAATTTAGAATGGGCTTTGCTGCTGATCAGAGGCGTGCCGAAGGTGGTGAGGGTTGAGGGGTGTCCCAATTTTTGTAGAAGCCGTCGGTAATTTTTTGCCTGCCGGTAAACGTTGAAAAAACTACGTATAACAGCGGGTCGGTATTTCGGGGAAGAATTAGATTTGCACTTTTGTTATATCCAGCTTAGACACAAAGGAACCACTACGGTACTAGAGTGTAAAATTTGTGCGCTATGATTAACTATCTTTAATCAACCCTGTCGGTAAATTTCTCATATTACACCCCCCCCCCACACTCAAAAGCCCTTCGGCACGCCACTGCTGCTGATGTTGTGTTTATTGAATCGTATGAAGCTTTTCAAGGTAAGGAAGAAAAGTTGACAACTATAAATCATTCTCTAGACTATAAGCAATAAGTGAATAAGAAATAGGATGAAGCCATGAAACCTACCGTTTGACTTGTCTGCCGCCACCCTGTCTGGAAGTGACCTGATCTATGTATAGATTCCATTATTTGTAAGACAAGGCAAAGAAACGGACCCAGTTATCACTTGCGGTGCGATTAAGACACAATGGAAGACCAGATTTACTTTTGAACTCGCGATTGTTGTCAGCTGTCGCTAGTTTGCAACGTGCAATAGGGACAGAGATTAGATGCGACGCATCTAACATTGAAATTACACTACCAGCGGGCAAGGGGTTAGAGAAGATATTCACAATTGGCATTCTGCAGGGGTGCTGGTACATTGATGGGGGCAGGTTAGGGGGTTTGTATTGCTGCATGTAGGATGTTGGGGAAGGGGGGTCTTGATGAACCTGCAGGATCAAAATAAAGTGGGGGGGGGGCATGGAAAGTTCCAATATGGTCATTCAAACGTTATAGGAAACTTATAAAGAACATATTTTAAGCAATCAATCATAAAATGTTAGAAGTGTATAATATTTTCGAAAGTACAACATTTGATAGCAATTTGAGGAGAAACTTAATTTGTCAAGTCAGCTCGGCACACCAAGATAGAGGAGTCAAACTGTCCAAAAAATGTTTTCTCTGATCATTAAATCCAATGAATTCGTTACTGCAACCAGACCCAAGGCATCTATGAACTCCTTATGTGCGTAAAGCAGGGCCAAGGCATTGAATCTTTACTTGACATGGCTGATCTTAACCACATCTTCAAGGGTCTTGCTGTTGAAAAGGAGCGCTCTGGAGTGCATGATGTAGCTGGATTGGTCACGAGCAACCTCAACAAGGTACAGAGATTAGGCAGCAATTCCCCCTAAAAGTCCTTGAGTGCGCGTAAACTCTCGTGAAAGTCTCTGAAACAATTTAATCCTCTCGTATTTAGCAGTGTCTTCAGAGTCGCTCCTTCGACTTCCAGTGAATTAAAATCGATCTCGCTCCCGTACAAGGACAGGACGTCCTCGGATTCAGAATGGCCTTTATAGCTACTGTCCACTTGACTATGAATCGATATATATGGACGCAGACTTCGACATATTCAAGTTGACAATATTTCTGGCATCTCGTAAACTCCAAGCCTTGACTTATGAAACCTAATTAAATGATTTCAGATTTGTTGTACAGATGTGGCAAATGCAAGCACTTGACATTACAGCAATAGCAATTATGATGCACGCTGCGTCAAAACCATTCAGGAATCTGTGTGATGATTTGAAGAATGAATGTCACATGCAGGAGATAGCCAAAAAGTGGGGGTAGCCATTCCCCCGCGCCCCCCCCCCCCCCCCTGTTTCGCTGATTCTGATTGAATCAGAATATATTCAAAAACAGTATTTTTCTGAATGTTACATTTGTTCTTGATTTTTATTTACCAGGCTTCATATTCTCAATCACTACAGTGAACATTTAACCATAAGATTTAGATGTTTTTAGCGAAGTGCCCTGATAAATCTGTAGATTCAGGGTTGAAATTACAGTTATTTTGACGATAATTTTAACGTCATGTATGTGAATGTCAAGTATGTTAATCTTTGTAAACGTTTTGTAAAAAGCAAGCCACCGACAGATAGGAGTGAGAATTTGTCAATTAGTTTTAAAAGATACAAGCGTACTTTATGCAAAGAGAGAGCAGAATGGAAACAAATCAAAGTGTCAATTTTATACAGAATATTCAGAAAGTATGATAAGCCAACTTTAAAAAGCCCTCAACAGAAAATGCTCCACAGCAAAGAATTGTTAGCAACAACTTGTGGTGATGCTTCTTCAATTTAGGCCTCAGAGGGGGCTCCGGTCGGTGGCTACCCAATGTTCAAATTTGAAAAATATCATCATATCATCTATATCATCTCTTGCTTTCGTGTTCTTCATGACGTCTTGCTTTGGCGAGAAAGCGAGATAGCTTCTAAACAGTCATAAGATTAAAAGGGGAAATTAAATAGGCTCCAGAGCAAGAGACCCGCCGAATCGACGTCTTTTGTGGCACAATCTGTTGTGTGCCCTAGTTTTTAGCGATTAGTGCATTTTTGCAGAAAGGCATGCTCACTGGCTAATTGGAAAATTTTTGATACATGACCTGTAACGCAAATGATACATTGCGTTCTATAAATTATTGATTTAAAGTGTGAGAGTTTGTAACCTTGATGTTATGGATAGCCATGTTTTTGGCCGGGTCTGTTTCTCCAATATATGTTAACTACAAGACAGGGTGTTTTGTTTTGCGGAAAGTAATGTGATCAAATCCGTCATCAGTAGAAATGCCAGTTAATCGAAAAACCGTCGCTCTTTTAATTGGGGCTTTGCAGTTAAATCTTGGCTTAATCTGTCGTCAGTTGACATTATATGCACAGAATATGCAGAAGATTTGTGAACTGATACTATCAAGCAGTCACGCTGGCAAACCTACGACTAGCAAGACATGCAAACGGAAAAGAAAACCACGAAGGTTCTGGGTAAGGCCGGGAAGAACGCAAGTTTGGTGGAATAACTTCAAGGAAAATGTGATGGTGAAAAAAGAATGGAGAGAATACTTCAGAATGTCCAGAGAGACATTCACTGAACTTTGCGATGAATTAAGGCCATATATTCAAAAGCAGAGGACACACTTAAGAGAATCTATTGATGTGGAAACCCAAGTTGCTATGACTCTTTATTACATGTCAGATGAAGGGCGGTACAGAAAGGTAGCAAATTCGTTTGGAGTAGCTAGATCTACTGTTTCAATGGTGATACGCAGAGTAACCAAGGCTATATCACAGCATCTTGGATCAAAATATATCAAATTGCCAGTTACTCAAGCAGAAGTTGAGCACCATACCAAAAAATTTCTCGAAAACCACGGATTTCCACAATGCATTGGAGCAGTGGATGGAACTCACATTGAAATCAAGCAGCCAAGTGACAACTATACAGATTTTATAAACCGCAAGGGTAGATACTCATTCAATGTTCAGGCTGTCTGCAATTATCAATATCTCTTTATAGATGTTGTCATTCAGTGGCCTGGCTCAGTCCATGATGCAAGAGTTTTTGGAAATTCAAGCATAAGTCATTGTCTTCGCTCAGGGAAAATACCAACCCAAGAAAAGGAAATTGTTCCAGATTCCAAGAAAGTACCAGTTTGCCTAAAAGATGATGCAGCTTACCCGATACTGCCTTTCTTAATGAAAGAATTCCCATCTGGTGGGAAAACAGTTCAAGAGCAATTTTTTAGCTATCGATTGTCATCAGCACGGATGACAATTGAATGTGCATTTGGCAGATTGAAAGGACGGTTCAGTGCATTGAGGAGGCCATTGGATATCAAGTTGGAATCAGCCCCCTATTTTATTCATGCTTGCTTCATATTACATAATGTAGGTGAACTGAAGAATGAGCCCATTCATGAAAGTTTGGTTCAAAGGTCAAAGGAGGTTGATAAAAATGCTCAGCCTCCTTTAACAACACATAGAAACAACAATAGTGCTGTGGAAACTGATGGGAAAAAAATAAGAGACATTTTTGTTAAGTATTTTGACTAATGATATCATGCTAACAACCAATTATAAGTTTGAGCTTTAACATATGAAACTTTAACACTGTCTAATATTTTTGCTTATAAGTTGACATAAGTGATTTCATCATCAGATTCTTCAAAATCTGCAATATGTGTTCTTCTTACTTTCTGATACGGTCTTTGGTTGGCACTTTTAATCTGATCCAGAACGCCTTGGCTACCATCTTGTGCAGGGGTGTATTGCACTTGTTGCAGCTGGTTGAAGGCTGGCTGAGGTATATAGTGTGGCTGACTTAGTGCTGCAGTTAGGGCATTTGTGAGATTGACAAGAGAATTTGTTAAAATATTCATTTGTGCTGCATTAGATTGATTTATTTCCTTCATCTCTGCAAGCATTTGCTTTTTAAAAGACATGTCATCTTTAGCCAACTGCAGCATTTGCTTCTCATGCGATAAGGGCTTTCTCAATTTAGAATTTCGAGTCTCTTTCAAATGTTCAATCATACTCCTCTTAGGCAAGGGTTCTGATACATCATCATCATTCTTGTCCAAATCAAATCCGTTACTACTTTTGGAACATTTAATATCACCATCATTCCCTGTAGTATTGTTGCCAGGTGGTTTATCATTGATGGGGGACAATGAATCGAAAGAGCTCGTGTCTATTCCCCCAACAACTGATTCGGCTGCTGGGCACCCAGCCCAAATATCTGAACACAAATTATAAAATTGACAAACAACGCGTCCTCCACCACTTTTCCTTCCTGAATCCAATGCAATTTTGAATTTATTCCTTAATGCTTTTATTTTAGCAAGTAGCCTGTCTTTGGTGAAAGAAGCTGCTGGGCTTTCACAACAAAGTCCTTCATTTTTGCCATCTTTTAGATATCGTTCGAGAAAGATTTCTCGAATTTCGGTGTACTTCGTCTTGATAGACTCCCAATCAAATCCTTGACCAGCCATGTCGGCCTTATAATGAAGTATTATATTACTTATAATAGCAGAAGTTGTATCTCCTCATCGCTCCAACTAAACAAACTATTCTTCTCTTCTGGAGATACCCCTTTTCTTTTTGGAGACATGTCAATGATGAATATATTACCAGCTTACTTACTGATGACGGATGAACGCAGGAAAACTTTGTAGAATTTAATAAATCGAGAATGTTTCGTCCGCTTTGGCGCCGCTTGGACTTTGTTATGTTAGCACTTTTGAAATGGCCTCACTCTGGATAAAAAGCTAGCCTCTATGAGAATCTGGTATGAAATCGTACCGTTTTCAGGTGTTTACACTAAAACGTTTCGTACCGTTTTCATTTCGTTCCGTTTTCAAAATCGTTTTCGTTTTATACCAGATACGATCCCGTTTCAGTGTAAACGGAAGGCCAAAACGGCACGTTTTCATACCGTTTTCATTTCGTACGGCATAGTGTAAACGGGGCCTAAGTTACATCATTTTAATCCCGCTTTTCTGACAACTTGTTTGAGACAGTATTTCTCGACCACCGTACAACGTCACATTGTGCTTGTATAACGCCTTTGAGACGGTCGTGTTTCATATGAATTTCTTCACACAGGGCAATCATCTGCTTGGGATGAAGGAGCTGGCAAAACCCCTCGGCGCCGGAGAGATTCGCGACCAGTGGACCACATACATGGCCCACTTGACGACAGCAGCCAGGTACCCCTATGAAACATTCCTGTCTCCATTTGGTCGAGGCAGTATCATAGCTGGGCGAGACGGGTACGCCTTTTCAGTCTTGTTATAATATTCTATTATCTTCTTCTTATTAATAATCTTGTCTGGTTCAATCGGACCGTTTTTTATGTTAATATCAATTCTTCAACTCGAATGGGCCAGTTTGATCTCATTGACATATTGTGTTAGAATAGAGAATTTCAAACGTAAGCTTGTCGTATTCTCCCATCTCGGGTTCTTTAGTGCAGTCACTTTCTTTGATGGCCATTACTTGAAAAACCTAAACAGCTCTTGAAATTGTTATCTAATTTCCCAAGCCGTTGGTGGATCGACAGTAACTCCAACGGCTTTTCTTGTTGTTTAGTCAAGCGCTACCGAAGACGAGTTGCACTAGTTGCGTTGGGGAAAAGAGCAATAAAATGTCTCACCACTCTCTCTACTTTTCACGTGCTCTAAACGACGATAAACTGTTTGCACTACGCTCTTCAGCCTTTGCTAAGCAAACCAGGCCCTCACACACAGTGAAATTTACTTTCTATTGTTGCCCGATTAGCAATTATTTTGAGTATTTCATTGAAAAGTTCAAGTTGATTTCACATCTAACAAGCATGCTGCTTGTATGTACGAGGTATGGCCGGAACACTCACCATGGTATTTTGGCGAAAGCCGCGCATGTTTGTTGTATGGGTGAACTCGAAAGGCCTTGTTTGGCCAAACGGCTGTGAAAAACGAATGTTTTATCTTCCGTTAGTGTTGTGTTCTTTATTTCTCAGTGCTCTTCGTGCAAAACTTCATCTTTGTACCTAGCTGTAGAAAATAACAGATGAATAAGGTTTTTATGTTTGATCACCACTCGAAGGTTCACGTGGTGACATTCTGCTTTTGCAGTGTGTTAAAGAACCATCTGCGTGCGTTCTGCAACTTCGCTCCATCTATTCTTTTTCAATGATATTGTGTTGCTTTGTAGATATGGCACCCTAGATTTTTCCTTGCTGTCTGGTGCTCGGAGGAAGAATGCGACACGCGAGACAACCAGCCCCCTGAAAGCATGGCTGCATGAGCATCGAAAGAACCCTTACCCTACAAAAGGGGAAAAGATCATGCTTGCCATTGTCACCAAAATGACTGTCACACAGGTAGGACAAATGACATGAACCATCACTTCTGCATGTCCAAGGAACACCTAAACGTTGACAGATAGCAAGGGGGTGGGGGTGGAGATTCTGGTCAATATTTCCTGTGTAATACATTAGGCGTTGCTAGTGTGCTTTTTTGAGACGCAATGATTCTGTGGAAATATCGAGAACCTTTTTTATATATATACGTGTATTATGAAAGATGTTTATCAAGGAGATGCTTTGAGTCATTGAAAAAACTATTTCTTTACAGAAACGTAGC
Source organism: Nemopilema nomurai (assembly GCA_003864495.1). Taxonomy (NCBI): domain Eukaryota; kingdom Metazoa; phylum Cnidaria; class Scyphozoa; order Rhizostomeae; family Rhizostomatidae; genus Nemopilema; species Nemopilema nomurai. The sequence goes on from ML133474.1 coordinate 1,172,024, forward strand.
AAACTTTTCAGCCTGAAAGTGGATACTGATTTGTAGGGTCTGTGTGCCTTTAACTCCTGCATCAGATACCCACAGCTTTTCAAAGCTAATTTCGCAAATGTGCATAAGTGCAAAAGTGTATCGATAATATCAAGATATTTGTATGCAAATGGAATAGAATTGCTTCTGCAATAACGAATATAGAAGGGTGCGAGAAGAAACATATTTCATTTACAAACAGCAAAGCAGCAGTGGCCAATGTAAACCACCTTGTGGAACACCACAATCGGCGACTAGTCCTTATCAAAAGACCATTCTTAGTAATTGTTTTGCTGATTTAAATCTTTGCACAGCTCTATAGTGACAACATGGCTTTTTCCCACCCCAGATTTCAACGTGGTTTGCAAACGCTCGACGACGGCTTAAGAAAGATAACAAGATGACATGGTCGCCACGGAACAAATCTTCAGACAAGAGGGACTCAATGTCTAAATGCTCAAGACCCGAGAACGGTGACTCCAGAAAAAATTCCGGTAGCTCAACGGACGACGATGACTTTATCAACTGCATGGATACAGATGAAATTGGTGGGTGATTTTGAAAGACAGGTTTATTTACAAATAAATGGTTGACAAAATACAAGGTTTCATTGACTTCTTGGCCTAGATGTTTTCAAACTGATCCACATCTTGTTCATCCAAATTTGATTGTTTATTAGTGTTTTCTTTAGCAGACGAAACACCTTGGGAAGTATAAAATTATCCTGCTTAAAAGTTTAGGGCCCCTAGAAAAGGCAATTTAGACCTAGCAATGCCATATACTTTCCATAAGACTATATACTTTCCATAATTCAAGTGTTTTGATATTTGCAACCGGCTTTTCTTTCGACAGAGCAACATAACACTGAATATTCAAAAGCTAGCGATGTGAGGATGGACGACGATGTATTTCTTGAAGACGAAAGACCAGTTGGTGCCAGCGAGCGAAAAGAAGAGAAGAGCGTAGCATCCTCACAGCAGGACGTGAAAGTGAGAGTGGAGAAAGTGAATTCAGATGCACCTTCCAAGCAAAACCAGGAGGGACTGCTGAAGAAGATCGATTTCGGTGGTAATAATTCGCCTGTTGGAAATCTACAGAGATGGGTCGATGGACATTTTGGTAATCAGTCTCCCATCGACTTCCCAAGAGAACTGACACCGCCGCGTACGCCAGTCGAGGAAGTAATCTCTTCTGGGTTGTACAACGTAAAGGAGACGCTCAAAAGTAAAGAGAAAGTCAAGAGCAATAGAGGTACTTGAGAATGCGTTACTTGCTTATTAAGGTATTATTTTTGATTGGCAAGAATGATGCTGTTTTGAACAAGACAGATGCCTTTCCGATCGTTCTTTACGTTCTTTGAGAAGTTTTACTCAGAAGTTTTACTCAGAAGATCACAGCCTGCGCAGTATCAGGTTGCTGTTGTTGATCATAATGATTGGACTTTGTCGTCATCTTAAGCCTCTCGGTCCAGTCTCTTGTGCGAAATTGAACGGCAATGTTGGCAAACTGTATTTGCGGTCAAACCCGGCAATTTTTATAGGCATTTGCTACTGTCTATACCTACACGGAAACTTTGTCTAGCGACAGACAAACCCGACTACAATTGATCGATAAACGGAATTGGCTTTCAAACAAATTTATACGCGACTTATAAGAAGCGTTTTGTTTTCGCCTTTATTTCTTATTTTCTATTCACAGTTTTCCAGACGTTACGGCTTCTTTTTTATGAAAATATTTATCTTCTTTCAAAGGGATTAAGTTTACTGTTTGCGTAAGGAAATGACCGAATTGCACAAAATCGAGATAGAAGGGCTTCCCTTAACGTGTTTGGCGAGAAATCATTTGATGCGATTTCTCGAGAGCGATGGAGTTTCGCCGTAATAGGTTGTCGAAGTTCATGCTAATGCTGTATGGACACCAGCTCACTGCGAGGCAAGGCGAGCCTCCTTTTGGTTGAGTTGGTCTAGAAATATCATAATTATATTTCTACAGGCGAAGGCACTTCAGGGAATCACCCAAGGCTTAGAGTTTAGGTGAGATTAAATGTAATCTCATATTGCTTGCAAGCAAAAATTTTGTCGCTACTATCATCCTCATCGAATTTTCTTGCTATTAGATGCGGACAGTGGAAGGAAGGTATGCGAGGTCGTACTGAGAGAGAAGCAGTTCTCGGAAAGCATTCACGAGCTGCGGAGGAATAGAGACGAGTTTCCCGAGAGAGGCCTGGACGAAAAAGTGTCTTCCCCAGCAGATGTGTTCCGTGGGGTCGTGGCGACGGAGAACGGGCTGCAGAACCAGTTCAAGTAGGTTTCGATGTGTTAGTGATGCCTTCGATGCCCTCACGCCAGTTAGAATGGTCCATGTAAATTGGCCATAATCACATGTGCATTGGAACGCTAGTTTCCATTACCGCCTCTAGATTACCTATACTTTGAAATTTCAGCTTCGCAAACCTCTTCCTAAATGTGCGTTTAAAGGCAATTGGTAGCCATGGAGCAACGTTTGAGAATCTGAAAGTGTAATTGGCACTGCGTGATTTCCAGTCACTCGGGTAAAAGCGATACCACTTGTTCACAAATTGAGTCTTTCTGGACATTTCACAACAGGCAACGGGCCATATTACTAACGCACAAGCTCTTGTTTCAGGTCCTGCGGCTTAACGAGTCATAGAGAAATCGATGCAGTGCTGGCTTTAACTTCGCTAGCTTCCAGATGATGTTGCTGATACTTTGTAGCTTGAGTCTGCCTTTGAAAGTGCTACAAAACAGTGACAGAAGTGAGAGAAATGTCCAACTTTTGACACTTGATAGGATTTTACCGTGTTAGAGCTTGTAACCAAATATTTTTTTGTGTTGTGGTAGCTACACCAGTATTTTAATTTCACTAATCGCTCTAAGCATGCTTTGTCCTGCCTTCTTATCTCTGCTGCCTTTGCCCCTCCTTCCTCTTTCTGTGTCCCTTTTCTTCTTTTTGTTAGCAAATTCTTTATGGCAGCTTTTCCTCTCTCTATCGCCATTTAGTGACAAAAAACTCCTCCATTGTGTACTTCTTCATCGCAGTTACACATCCTCTGATATGGATTCCTTGTGTAATCTGTTTTCCAAGTCTATCTTATAGTGCCTAAATATATTTGGCAGTGTGTAACTTGGTTGATGTATTTTGCCTGCCACATGCTTGTTTTAGCAGTTTTCTTTCTTCTTGCCTTTTCGCATGTCTCCTCTTCTGCAGCCTTTTGTCTTGTCTTCTTGCTCTTAACTTAGGGATCTCCACCTCTTCTTTCCACGCTTCTAACTGGTAGCAATTTTGGTTTTCTTTGTGCTTGATGCATATATTTACAACTGAAGCTTGTTGATTCAAGTAGAAATTACCTTTTGTAGATTTTTTAGATGTATATAGAATTATAGTGTTAGCTCCAAGCGCCTAGATTTTCCTAATTTTATTTTTTCATTTGATAAGGTATATGTACGTAGAGGTTTGGGGGATTTAACCATGAAGTTAATTTGATATAATTTTGTTTAGTCGATTTGTTCTTTCGCTGTGTACCGAATTTTAACACAAAGGGAAGGGGGCGTCTTTCCGTTTTGGTGACTGGCACCCCCCCCGGCCCCTTCTTCACCTCGAAGAAAACAGTGGGCAGAACGATTTCACTTGTGCTTACAAAGATCACTAGCCGGTATCAATTAATACGAAGAAGCGTACGATATATATGTTTATATATCTATATGCTTCACGCTTCGTGTATGTTTATCAGTTCATGTACAATATTGCGTTATACTTTAATTTCTCACTGCGTACCCTTTTAGACGCGCACTCCGATGCTAGTCTCGTAGTTCCACCGTGGGTCGCTTGTAATTTTCCGTAAGCGCACAACCCTTTTTGTAGCTCTGATTACTATTTTGTTAATTTGAGTAGTTGTCGGGAAAACGCGAGGGCCTATGAATGGGAATGAGCTGTTATCGTTGTCTTAGCCATGGAATCGAGAAAGCAGATTGCATACTCTTTCTAGGGCCCTGCATGTAATGGCAACGGGGTTTGCTAGAAGGAACTGCAAAGAAGCAACGTATCCTGCAGACATATACTGTGCATTTAATGCTGGGGAAGCCCTTGATATATCACTTCATAAGTGGTTTATTCTCAGTGTTTTCTTTTGTCTGCTGCAGTAACATGGCATCAGTAGTTGAAAGCAGCTTGTATTTTTTCACAGCATAATCGTATTAGCCAGGAACATCTTATCATCGGTGATTTTAGTCAGATCCTGCGATCCGTTCGTTTTTACTGTATTGTTGTCCATCGTTTATTGTCATTTTGTCACAGTAATCTTTGACGTAGAGAGTAACTCTGAATTTAATTTGTGCCATTGTGTGGCCTCAAAGTCGTAATACCCATTGCATCTGCGTCGTTTCTCGTCCCAGTACACTAGACCCAGATCCTTTCCACGATGCCATGTTTCATATGTTGTCCCAGGTCGTGTCCTAGCGTAAACTAATGCAGATGAAGCGTTATTATCCCTTTTACTTTAGTTAATCGCAAACTATCTCAGTTGTATGGGTCTTTACCCTTTAGGTCATTGCCCTCTTGAAAGCAACTACAAAACAATAAGCTAATCGTTGTATCGAGCAGTCCTAGGCCAGACCAAAGACAAAACACGCTGGTGTGTTCATTGATTTGATTAACCTTGGCATTGTTATTGTTATTACGTTTTTGTTTTTCATGGCGGGATTTGAATTAGATGAAATTGCAGTAATAACCAAACACATGGGCATTAAGGCTTGCTACTTCATTCTGCTCAACAACCAAGAAAGCTCCTGAACCATGTAAGAGCTGAAGTTAGGCTTAGGCTAGTGTAGCTCAGCGAGTGCAAACTCTGGACGGGTTTTTCTGCAAGTGGACATTTATTTAATAGTTCATCGTAGATGATGTACAGTAGACTATGTTCGAAGTTTGAATTCTTTTGATATTGTGTATATATTATAGAACATTTAATTTATATGAGTAAAAGAGCCCAAATTATATCCAAATTTGTTTTTGTATGACTTCGCTTTCCGTGCCTTTTTATTTGTAATTCTTTTCGAAATAAATTTCAGTACACCTTATCTACTTGTTCACCTTCTGGTGTTGTGCTGATAAAATTAAGTCCATTATGACGACGTTCCCAGTTACGCCAAAGTGTATGGGTAACACTAAACCCAAACTTTCTACATGAAATATCTTTGTACTTAGACCAGGCATTATTTGCAACAACTTTGTTGGATCAATATATATTACTCCCTTGAAGAGAATGTAGTGCCAGAGACTAGACCAATATGCACTTCGACACCAACTGGCAAAACACCATATCAAGGGAACATCTATAATTGAAGGGTTATCACTTTGCGCTTCATAAAAGTTAGTGTCTCAAATTAACATGACTGCAAGTTCATAACCTGATAAAGCTTAACCTGCAAGTTCATTAGATGAAAGGGGTTAACAAATTAGCGTGGAATGAGAAACATGGGTGCTTTTATTGAATCAGTCGCTGTTAGGCTTTTAAACCCTTGGAATCGCAGAAAATCCTGGAATAGTAGCGTACGGATACACTATATTCATGGAGTAACGCAAGGGAGGGTGGTTTGGCAAATGAAGAGGCTAAACAAAGTTCTGGGGGTCAAAACCCCCTTAGCCCCACCGTAAAATCGTTACTGATAGTATTGTCCAGCAATCAAACAGAACAACATTTTTGTACCCAACCTTTTCTTCAAAATGATTGGAAACTTCACGCTTTGGCTAGCAAGGGCAAAACAGGAGAAAATTCCGAGGTGTTCCAAGAGCTATGCCTGGCACTGTATAATTAATTTTAGCTAAAAGAGTATATAATTATGGATTTCAAAGTTTCTTGAGAGCACATTGAAAATAAGTTTTTAGAGTAAAATGATCTAAATCATATTCATCTTCTTTCTTAATTATTGACCAGTTTTTGGGGTGGACTAGTGTCCAAATAGAATCTCTTCCATTGAAGTCACATGCTTGAAGAAAAAAGGCATTTCTTTTTCGGTATCAACAGTCGCGAAGGCAAAGGGGAGTTACAGTTGTAGTTGTTGCTGCATGAAATTGGCACTTTACACCACGAGGATGGAAACAGAAAACGAAGGAAGTGATGATATATTTGTAAATGTTATACAGGTTAGTATGGTTAAAAACTCTCATCAATGCTACACTTAAGAATATTTGGTTGCATCAGTAGGTCTATGGCAGGAAGAAGAAGGGACCTGAATGTTCTCTAGTTAGGCCCACTGCAGAAATTGTTTTTGCAGAACGTGATGCCATACCGTTCCTTATCTGGAGAAGGGTCCTGTTCTGATTTCTTGGCAATTTTGATGGAATCTTTAGAGAGTGTAAGCTGGGAACATTGGAGACTGGAAAATTACCCCTGCAAAAGCTGGGGTTGGTCCTTGAGTATGCATCAACATTGACAGTGTTTCTCCCCTCACCAATGCACAAAATGTGCTGGAAAGATGCCGTTAGCTTCAAGAAGATCAAAGGAGGAAAAAATTTCAATTCATAGAAATGATTATAAGGCTTAACTGGTCAAGCCTCTAACTTATTTGGGTATAATTTTCTGTGGTATTCACTAAATCTTGCAATTTTGCATTTCAACGTTTTGGAGGCATTCTCTCTACAGACATAGCAGCTATATTACAATGGCAAACAGGCCATTTGAGAGCAGCACTTAAAGTTCACCAGGGGCGCAACTAGGATATTTTAAGGGCAGGGGTTTCGTGGTAGAAATGGGACATAGAGACATTGGATTTCCATTGGAATAGGGCATTTCCATGGGAAAATTCACTTCCTTGCCAAAATTTTCCCCCCTTAGATGCGCCCCTGTTTACTCATAATGTCGCCAAATCTCCACAGATGTATGGAGTCAAATGTGGGTCATTCCATGTCATATTTCATTTGGCAGCATATATTTCTCTAATTTTGAACCCACCATCTCAGGTTTTATTCATTTGTGATACATATCAAAACAAAGAATACAGAAACACTATCAATTTCAGCTTGACATTTTGATTGGTTCCAAAGCTAGAGAATTTTGAAATTCAGATTTTGATGTGCAACAACTTTTCATGTCAACTCCTTTAACCATAATAGCTGTCTACGTACCTTTAAGGCTAATAACTGATAACAGTTGGTCAGTCCCAAAAATTCTTTAAAAAACACATTTTCTGCTTTATGTTTATGTTTATGATGGATTAAAATTTTTGTAGTAGCAAATCTGAAGTTATTGTCCAAGTTCTTTTTGTTTCATATGTTTATTATACCAAAAGCAATTAATATTTTTTAATTAGGCTAAAGTGACAAGAATGGGAAATCTTACAGATGAAATGAATTGGAACTAGCCCAATATGTTCTTAAAAAGCATTCATAGTCAAGTTCAAAGTCCACTATCTTTTTTGGTCAATTAATACTGATATGAAAAACATGCCTTTATTTCTAGATTGACCAAGATGCAGAGTTTATTGCCACTCCCATTGGAAGGGAAGGAAACTCTGAAAGCTATGAAATCTTTCTAGCTGACTTCAATAACTATATGAATGAGCGTACACAAAATGGAAAGCTCTTTTCTAGTCAAAATTTCAAGATTGGAGAAGTATGTCATATATTTCCAGTTTAGCTCATGCCTGTTAAATTCAGGGTCATGTTGACTTCTAAAGAGATTCATTTTTTCTCTGAAAATCCCCTGAAGATGTGGCAGCTTTTAAAGTCATGCTTATATGAAGTGAAGTTGCAACACAGCTCTTATTGGGTTATACCCTTATTAGAGACACACTCTATATTTTATGCCACCTGATGCTGAGTTTTAATGAAAAACATCTGTATTATTCACTATTTTCATTTGATTCAACTAGCTGAACTATAATTTGGTTAAAGCTCTTGTACATGCTTAAATGCATTTCTTTTCCTTCATATCTCACATAAATAGATTGTATAGAGTGAACTCATAAATAGAATGCAGAAATAATTATAACTTGAATCATAGCCTATGAATTAAAAGTTTTGTAAGCTTTGTGGACTAAATTTAGATATTTAATAGAGACTTGGACTGTTAGCTGATCAATTCCAATCCTGAGCTTTAGCCCAAATTCCTTGTATAAAAAAATCTTAAAAATAAAACCCTCAATATCTAGAAGATTGATGTGGTAGCCAATTCTTAGGTGATTGGTGTGTATTGTAAAATACACGTTGCTGATCATGATAAACTGTGGTACAGAGGAAGGGTGTTGATGAAACTGGCAAAAGTGAATGGAATTACTGCCAAGTGAGTTCAGTTTATTTCAAAATCTGCTAAAGTGGCAACAAACTGCATCCAACTAGTCATATCTATCTTCCTGTATCTTGGAGGATCCTTGGAGGTCTTTAGAAAGATCATTTAGTCCAAATGGTTATATTAAGAGGGAGGGGTGGAGCCTATGAAAGAGTTGTGGTGCCACTATTTTGTAAAGAACATCTTTTGTTATACCAATTTTTGTTTGAAATAAAGGCAGAAAAGCATGTATATATCGATAAAAGAAAAGACTACCCAATGCTGAATGATAAAAGACTGCAGCAATTTAAGGGTTTTTACAAGCTTTGACAAATCCCTCAAGGTCAGATTTGATAAATTGCAGGTGACCTTACATCTCGTAGGCCTCAGCCAGCAATTTGAAACTATTTTTATGTTGAGAAATTGAATATGCCAGGCATGTTTATGATATGGTGATTAAGTTGAAGAATCTGAACTACTTTTAGATGTAGCACCAAGGACTGATGTTGAAACTGGTTTTCTGACTCACATTGCAAACAAATGTTTTACAAAAAACTCCAATTGCATGTGATGACGAAAAATAATATAATTTTGCACATACTTTTTATAAAACACTTTTAATTGACAATCCACAGTATCCAAGCATCTTAAGTATGTTGTAGACCAAAAGTCATCTAAAGGTTGCGGGAAAGAGCATGTTATTTGCGGTGTTGTAACCAGTCTGCTTCTTTGTTTCAAAGAATGTTGAACTTTTCCTTGTGCTCCTTTACATTGTTTAGAAATTGGCAAAACAATATCATGACTGAAAAGTATCTATTTGTATCCATTCAGTTATTTCAAGTATTAACCAAAGCTCCTATAATTACTATCTTTTACTAGGGTACTTCTTGTGGACCACAATGCAACAGTAATGGTTCCAGGAATGCAGTATGTTATGTTATACAGATTTCAGATTTCTTCATATTTTTTTAGATAAGCATGGTTTATTCAAAAGTAGAAAATATTTTCGTAAGCACAAAGAAAGCTTGATTGAATATCTTATCATAGTAAACTTGTCATGACTACAACTACTATGTTCCTTAATTTTTTGTATAATTTTCTGTGTGTTATATCAAAGCCCGGGGCCAATTGGCTCTCAGTATGTTTAAGTTGCTACATATGTTTCTTTTCTTAAAATTTTTGCGAACAATTTTGATGGGACAAGTATGTTAAAAATATTTCGGTGAAATTCTAACTAATATTCTAACAATACTAGAGAAAATTGTTTATAAATGTTGTCACTTTCTTCAATAACATAACTTCTTTATTTTGACCAGTTTTGTTTTTCATATTAAGCATGGCAAGATTTGAAGCAAAGTACCAAGATTTTCCCTATCAAATGATGAGATGCTGTTTCAATAGTTTAAAGCCATTCAGTTTCACATCAAGTGTCGAGAGTCTTGTCACTCAACAGTGAGTTCCACATCTTGTATCTGGGTTTCTAAAGTGAATTGAAAAGGGTTGTGAATGTTCCAAAGAAAAGTTGTTTATGATTCAAAATTGCTGCTGAAAAATTGTTGTTCAATTATGGTTATGCCCGGTAATGCATCTTTTAAAAGATGCTAGGACTTTTTTATCATTGCAAATTTCTTTTTTAATTGAATGCTCATATTTTTAAGTCAAAATTTTTCCAAAAGTCACAATTTTCCTGTTTTAGATGTGTTAATTCATCTTGTATATCAATATCAATCTTCTTGTACTTTTTTATCCCCATTATATCTTGAGAGCATTCACCCTACATTTTTCCATTGAATTATTTCCCCTAATCTGCCTGGAACTCTGGTGCTTTTAATGAAGGATTTGATCTTTCATGCTGACAAGAAATGCTGCCCTTTTGCTGAGCAGTTAATTTTTTTGCAGAGTTACCAAGCACTGGGACTCATCTGTCAAGGGATATTTGCAAAAAGTAACACAAGGTGTGTATTTATATTTTTGCTTATATGAAATGACACAATGTATGTTGCACCTGCATTCTCCTATGCCATTATATTTCGTAATGGCTACATTGAAAAACTTTCTACAGAGGCAGGACTTTAGAGAGCAACATGAAGTAATCACCTCATGGGCATTGTCTTCTATATTACCTACCAATCAGTTTCTAATGACAAGGTTTATTGAGGATAGTGTACATGATATCTATTGGTCGAAATTGAGGGATTTTCGAGGGACTTGGATTTGCCAATACGAACTGACCTGTTGTCAACATCAAAACCTCGTTTGAATGGATAAGTATTGACGTCATCAGAATGTTTTTTGCTATGTAGTATTAAACTGGATTATCATTTGAAGCATTTCTGGAATCGAAGATCTCATATTTGAATAAGAAATGACGTGTAAAGCAGCGAAAAGGCTCTGTATCTTCAACGTTATTGATAAGTGGGACGTCAGATTGGTGCGTCCGTCCACAGTGCTGTGGCGAGGCTCGAATGATCGTGCTTATCGTGTCCGGCATGACCTAAGATTTCCAAAGCTTAGAATTCTTATTTCAGCAAAATCAGTGAAAACGTGCGTTCGTAATTGTATCATGTAATTGAATTTCAGGATTTTGTACTTGTGTGCTTGAAAGTCCTTTGTTTTGGTCTTGCTTAATGTTGGTTTTGGAAACGCTTGTTTTGGTCATGCCCGTTACTAGTATGGAGGCCCTTGCTTGGTCGTGCTCTGCAGATACTGTATGCGATCACTTAGATGTGATTCAGTGATTTAACTGGTTGACACCCGACGATTATACTAGCTAGGTCGTGCTCATCTCCATGGAAACGAGGAGGAAGTGTATGACATGCGTAGCCTTGTTTATTTGTTACGACTTATTCAAAGAGGCCTAAGAATTCACGAAGAAAACATTTCTTCGCCATATCTCTACCATTGGTTTAGAATTAGCTCAGATTTATGCAATGCAAGTTTCAGCTATTAATACTTGGCATTGACAACGACGTTTCAGTGTAAGAGGTATCACCGAACAGTGTTGTCTTTGTAGCAACTTAGGCCTAGACCACCCAGTTAGAAGCTCAAGCACAACTTTCATGTGAGACTTGAGCTTACCTCAACTTGAGTTGGCATTGGAAACTAATTTGTCTGACTGACAAAACAGAAACGGTCCAATAGATCTAGTCGTTAATTTTGAACAATTTAATCCAAGTCGCTTTTTTCTGATTCCCGCTTTTCAAAACTAATTTATAAGATTAGATTATTAGTTAGAAAACCCTTTAGTCACATTTATCGCTTATTGATCATAGGAGTTCTTTCGTTATACGGAAATGTTTTCGTCAGGCCATAAGTTGAAACTGTTCAATCTCTCATGACCACGACAAGTTGTAGTCTCGCAACATCTTGAATTCGTTTAAATTCAGTACATTAAAGCAAACCCCGATGATAGCATACACCTTATTGGCCACGGAGAAAGATATTTTGTTATTATTGTTGAATTTTCAAGCAGCGGTTTCTCTAAAAGTCTCTTTTTGAGTCAGATTTCAAGTTGGCTTGATTTGCAATTCATGTCACTGGATTCCTTCTGTTGTACCGGCGTAATAAACTCGACTGGACTCAACTCAAATTTCCCACTTTCATAGAAAAGGCCTTTTTAAATTTAATTCAATTTGCTATATTGCAGTTCCAATCTCTTTTATCTGCTTGTTTCCCGCTGTCTTGCCTTGATTGTCAGTTGCATCTATAACAATCGAGAAGTGAAACTTATTTACCGCATTTTCACTTCATTTTTCTGGGAAGTGTATTTGATTATTATTGTTCTGGCGTTTCACTTCTACTACAAAGTGCTCTATCACACAATCACAGACAAGTTCCAAACAGTAGCTACGCGATCAGTGAGTGATTCGCTCAAATTTAGATTGTCTGAAACAAGCTTTATGTGGATGGAATTCATGAAACCTTGAATCTAAACGATATTAAATATCCTCCATCGTAAACTTGTTAGAACGTTTAATCAAAGTCCACGTTTAAGCTTTGACAAGTGCCGACACATCTGCATGAGCTTAAACTCGATTTTGATTCTGTTGTTCTAAATCTGCATATACTAGCCGAAGTTTTGTTAGTCTAGTTTGTTGGTTTTCATTGGCCTTTTAGACTATTTGTAAACATAAAGTTGAAGGTATGAAAATAGACTAAAAAGGTGAAGAAGTTGATATACAAAGTAGCAGAACATGGAGCCGAAGTATCGGGCCGATTTCTTTAGGGCTGCATTTTCGTAATAGTGCTTATTAACATCGTTTCTTTGACCACCTTTAAATATCCAATGCAAACACACACTGTATTTTATCCCAGTGGACCGTAAGTTAAACTTACATAGGAGTTTAAAATTCGTGAATTGTGACCCTATAGTCCAAATGGATGCAGTGAACGGAAGTTTTCCTTTGAAAACCGTTTCTTAGATTATGTTGTTGCGATGTACCGAATCAAGGTAGTTTTTTATGCCCAGGCCGTGGTGGCGATTACTTGTGACTAGCAATACTTTAGATTTCGTTTGGCGCATGCGCTGAACCAATTTTTGAAAGTTTTTGCCCCAAACGGGTGAATAGTTGTATTCAAACAGCGTCAGGGAACAAGAAGGTAAAATGCGTCTCAGAGTTGCATAAGATGAGCTTAGAGTCGGAAACCACCAGCTATTTGCCAAGCGCATGGGGGAGGCAACGCACCACAGAAAATCCAATGCAAGTCAATAGGGCCCAGTAAAACTGGGAAAAAGGGCAGCGCGATCTTCCCTGGAAAATCCTTCACAATAACAGAGTGTTTTTGTTTGTTGTAGGTCACCTGTGTCGAATACGCATTCATAAAGTTGACAAGCAAGGCGTTTTTCATGTGACGTTACACAGGCTAGAATTCGAAGCAGGTGGGCGACAGCATCAGGTGAGTTCTGTCATCCGCCATTTTTCTTAGGCCATTTTTCTTTCTTAAGACCACCTTTTCGTAATCTATGTCATTTTGGAGATAAGTTAGGACTCCCTCAGATCTATGTGTGTGTCAATACCATTTCACTGCTTGATTGCCAAATAACCATCCACTTCTTATGTTTGCTTACGGAGAAAGTACACTGTAAAGTGCAATGTTTGTTCAATGTGAGATGCACCTGGGCTTTGTCTCTTGCTGTGAACTGACCAAGAAGTCAGCGTATCCATATCCAGTCTCTTTCTGATGTTGCCTCGGTTTATTGGGATTTTTGGGAACTTCCATCCATCCGTCTTTTTAAGACCCTGATCGGTTCTTGACTCGTAAGAGGCAATCAAAGCTCTAATTTGAATTTACCACGCATTTTGAATAGGACCGTTCGAAATTAGCAATTTGTGGGGGCTGCTTAAGCGTGTTTAGAATTTCTGTTCATTTTCTGAAGTTTAGTATCCGATCTAGAAACTGCTTTCAGCTTAGCGACTTACTGATGAGACAGCCTAGCCGTTAAGAGAGGCTTTTTCGCTGTTTCCTCGCACGTGCTTGCTTCAATTTTTGCTTCTTTCAGACGAACATCAATCAGCTTCTTGTCAAGGAGAAGTACGCCGTGTTTGACGATTCTTCACCAAGTGAGTGGAAACAACTGCCAATGCATTACGTATACCACTGTTGACTTCATTTATATACGTATTTACTGAAGACAGTTCTTAAAACACGAAGGAAATGTCGGGGAAGTCAGCCTGAGAAAGTCTTCTTCTTAGATTCAACATTTTGACGCGCAGGAGCTGACAAATTTCTGTCTGTTTGCAAACGATTGATTTTATTGTCGAATCAAAATCAAAGGAAACGTGGATCCTTCTGATCCTTTGCGCTACTCTATTGGTAATTCTGCTAAAAAGTTTATTTTAAGGAAGTGAACCTTTCAATTCACCATGCCCCTCATGGGTATTCAATAGTTCATAAGGATGCAAAGAAACTAAGCAAAAAAGGTTTCAATGAATGTATTCAACCTACATTTAGAGCAGTCGTGTAAACAAACAGCAAGTTGTTTCTGATTATTCCAAATTTTATTTTCTCTCTCTAAAACTTGGTCCAAATCGGATCGTGCGTAATAAGTATTGTCATCATTCTAAAGGCAATGACTCCCCTCAAAGGGAGGGCGATGATGCCGCAAGCATTAGTAGTAGCGATGCGGGCGGCCATCTTGGAGCTGAATCGATTTCCCCGGAAGAGCTGGGAAGAATGCTGGAACGGAAGAGAATTGCCAAGCAGCGGTTTAATCTTGGAATCGATTCTGCACTCGATGAATACCGGGGGGCTTTGGGCTACGAACCAGTAGAAGATGTTCTCGATCCTCAGCCCACGGAGCAGGATGACACACTAAAAGATGGAACTGCTAGTCAGCCTCGACTCAGCGAGACAAGGCCTCAAAGCAAAGGAGCCAATGAAGTCGATGTTCGTTACTCTGGCAAAATGGTTCCAGCAAGCTGTAACGATGGAGTCAACATGTATGACGATGACTCTTCCAATGCTGAAAATATGTTAGCTGCGAAGCGCATTGCAGACTCTCGTCAGCTTTTTGATACGTTGTTCGATAATGTTGAAAATGAACCACCATTGTCTGAGAAGTATCGTTCCAAAGACGAATTGAAAGATGCTCCGCAGTCGAATGTTTCTAGGGTGAACGGGCAACTTGTCGAAACCGTTTCGAACGTGACGGAGTTGGATGCAAGTAATCCCTTTAAGGGGGGCCTAATGTGGACAAAAATCAGGGGGCAAGGACAAGGTGACAGCATGTCATCGCTTACCGACACGGACACTGATGCAGTACGCAGAAAGAAAGATGATCGCCCCGATGATATTGCTGGTTATGGGAGTGACAGTTCCTGTGTTTCTTTGGGGCGTCCGTTAGAGACTGGTTCCCGCTGCAGCGATAAGGAGCCAAAGCATGGTAGCACGCTGCGCAAAACTCTGCGCTATGAGAACGAGTGTCAAAAGCAGCACTTCAAGAATAAGGGTGACGATAATTCGTTTAGAATATCTGCAAGCTCTTTGGAGTTCCTTAAAGCATTGGGTGGCAGCCCGGTTACCAAGGCGGCGGAGACTTTGCCGACGTCCTTCGAAGACGTTCTGGTGTCAGGGGATAGCAGGCCCAAATGCTCACTCTCATTTGAGGAACTAGGAATACCTTCTTGGATGAGATTTTCATTAAGAGATAAGGCGACAAAGAGTGTTTTCACGAAGCCAACAGTTTTGCAGTCGTATGCTTGGCCGGCAGTTGTTCGTGGGAGGCATGTTGTTGGTGTCGACCGAGAAAACAGTGGGAAAACTTTGGGGTATTTGATCCCAATTCTGAAGCAGGTCATCGAGGTGCCACTTCTCTACGAGAATCTTCCCAAAGAGACCGGGGTGAGTGGGTACATTTCGTTTGATTTTTTTGCCGAATCAACTTTGCATAGGTTGTGGTGACAATTAATGAACTGGATCCATCAGAACACAGGTTTTGCTCTAGAACATGTTTAATTGCGACTAAATTGGTGCAACACAACTTAAACTGATGATATGGAATTTTTCTGTGTGTTTATTTCAAACATGTTTTGTCATCTGTCAATGTTTGTACAAAGCTGCTTTTATCTTTTCATGGCTATTTCGAGGATGGACCACAGCTTATTCCAAAATTACCTAATAATTCCAAATTAGAAATGAGCTTCTGTTGATAGCCTCTTATCATCGTCATCTTCTTCTTTATCTTCCTCTTTCTCATTCTCTTTTTCCTCATCATCTTCTTCTCCTTCTTCAACGGCTTGCTCGTTTCATTTCGGCCGACCATTTAACCATCTAGTTAGCTCGAAAACTGATAATACTATTAAATATAAAAATGTACTATCTTTCCCTTCAATTTCCTAAAGTTTCGTGAATGCTCCAAACTTTTCAAGCTTTCTGTATAATCTTCTTAAGTTTCCTTATTCACTAGGCTTGTTCAGTTTGCACGCGGGCATCGTATTCTGTGACCAAAAAAAGAAAGTTCTTGTTAGATCTCGAATGTGGTGTGAAGAGCAATAAAATGTAGACTCTATTAGAATTTGTTTAATGTTCAGAGTCGTTGTGTTTGTTGCCACGTTAAACCTCTTGACTTTGCATTCATCATTTTAAGGGTTACCTCTCTACTCGCGAATATAGCGAACTGCCTATTGTGAATACGAAAATTAAACTATACCACGAGTGATGATTTCCAATGACGCTCCTACTACATCGTGACAATGTTTCCATTTAAATGTCAACTCAGCTCCCACTTTATTTTAAGCCCATTGTCCTCATTCTGACCCCGGACTGGAACGAGGCACGGAATGTCCATAGCACTTGCGAGAAGATAATCTACTCGCATCGCAAGAATTTTCGTGCGAAGATTCTGTATGGAGGCCGTGGCAAGATTGAAGAAGAGATGGTGGACTTGATTAACGGCTGCGAAGTGCTAGTCGCCACTCTGCCATCGCTGCTTGGCATGCTTGAGAAACACTGCACCAGTCTTGCAAGGCTCTGCCATCTTGTGTTTGATGACGTCAATGTTCTGGTGGAAATGTTCCCAGAGGAAATCAAGGCTCTCATGCGCCAGTACGCGGATGCCTTGAGCAAAAACGCGGCTCTGAATCTACCACATCAGTTGGTTGCTATGGGAACGGAGTGGTCACGTGGAGTAGAGTCACTTGTCAATGCATATTTTGATAATCCGCTTGTGATTATTCCGAATATGATGGAAGCGTCGGTCTTTACGAAGGTGAAACAGCACGTTGAAGTTTGCCCTGCAAACCAACGAATCGAACATATAGTCAGTGAGTGTGTTTAATTCATGTTTTCGATATAATTTGATATAATTGAAACCATCATCAATTTCTGTTTTGCTTTTAATGAAGCTAACTAAAAATCATTTTTTGGTCTATTCAATAAAAACTGGAAACACTGAAAACTGCAAGGCTATAGGATGTTTATATAAACTGCCATACTTTTTGCAACAACACACTTTTGTAACCAAAGATTTGGTAGGATTAGGCAGTCCTTGTCTCTTAAGCCTGGTTTCCATATAGCCGTAACGATCGGACGGCTGCCTGCGATGCGTCACGGATCGATGACAGACACGTCGCTGACAGTCTTTTCTGAATGTGCACATACTGTGATCGGGAGGATCGGAAAAGTAGATCTGGCTTTACACAGTAACTATCTGGTTTTGTCAAATGTAAAACCCTATTTTCCGGGGGTGCCTTAGTCTGTACTTTCAAAAATGCTGTGGAAGTTTGTCTTGAGAATGCAGAACACTATTGAATTTTAACAAGAGTCTATTGTTGAGAGGCGTTCAAAAACATCTTATCATTGCGTATGCGATGCACTTGGTGGTTGGTTCTTTTTTAGTGACGTATTAATTCTTGTTTTCAGATCTCTTGCAAAATGACTGTCGCACAGAAAAGACCATCGTCTTTGCGAATTCTGCGAAAGCTGTAGATGTTTTGGCGAAGCTTCTTGAGTCGCAGTGCATTGCCGTGATCAAGGCAACGGAGTTCATGTCGCCCACTTCACTCATGGATGCTGAGGCCAGTTGGAACTTTCTTGTTCAGTCAGGGGATACAAAAAACACTGTTTTGGGTAAAAATCAAATTCGATTTTAGAGTCTTATTTTTCTTTCTCCATTTACATAAACTGCTAGAGGCAATTATTTTTCACGGACAATCTTAGTTATCAACTCGTCAACTTAAATCGAAGCTAGAGAAATGAAATGAACTCAAATTCATGGACGCAAAGAGTCTAAGAGAAGCATTCATGAATATATGCGTCAGCTTTCGCCAGCTTGACTTTGATGTACAATGCTCGCGAAAGCTATCTGCAGTGGCTAGGCCGGTTTATATGGCATTTATTCATTTTCTCCAATGCACATCTGCGGATGTACTCTAGACAACCCACTTACCTTTAAAACTTTGTTGCATACGTACTTTGATCGCCCGTGTTTGTGGCAATAAAAGTATACTCACACACTGGATCATTTTGATAAAGAACTGCAACTTTATTTAAAGGGAGTGAAGGGATTGCCTTCGTGAAAAGTTCAGTCGGTTTTTAAAGGGTTTTGACTGACACGGTACAGTAGAATTACTGAAAAGTTGTCATATAAAAGACTCCACGTAGGCTAATCTACTTCTCCAAAGACCCAATGGCGCAAAGAACAAGCCTATATTTTGCTCAGGGGACATGCCCTATGTGCTCTATGTTACCTTTCAGGCACCAGCAAGAACTAGAGTTTATCCTTACCCCTTTAAAGATTCTTTCGTAACTTGTTACCATCTATCACAAGCGTCAATCATTCTAACAAACATTGCGTTAATTTGCGCAGCTATGACGGATCTTGGAGCGACCCGTTTGTCAGTGAGAAATGCAACGTGTTTAATCCACTACGAGTTTCCGACGAAAAAATCTGCCTTTGCGAACCGACTTGGCTGTCTGCTTGGAGTCATGAAAGAAAAGGTTTGTTATGTTGTATATCCATGAAGTGTGGGCTGCTCTATCGCTATTCAATTAATGCGTAGCCTTTCTCATTAGACGCTCATATGGTCGGTGGAAAAGTTTTCTTTGCGAAGCGTTTGGCCTCTCGAGCAACTGGTTTTCTTGAAGGCCAGCTACTATGGTTGTCTTTTATTGTGTTACGAGCTTGAGCTAAAGCGACTGAACGAATGAATTCTTAACAAAGTTCTCGACTTCCAAAGAAAAGGTAGCAGATTTTAAACCTGTTTCTGGGACCGGCTTTAGTTGTTGCCACAAGAAATTTCCATTATTATCAACTACTGGACGTTTCCTGTGAAAAATTTTCTTTTTTAACGTCATTTTTCAAAACAGTCAATGAATCTTTTTACTAGCAATTTTTATAACTTATTGGAAGAAACTTTCCTTCTAGATTGACTTCCTCAACTTTTTGAGACCGTTCATAGCATTTACAAAGCAAAATCTTCTCATTCGTATTTGTTCTTCACATTGATTTTTGTCCTCAAGGCTTTTTGTCCTCAAGGCTTTTGTCCTCAAGGCTTTTGTCCTCGATACTAATGTAACAGTTATTCATTGTTTCCACAGCATGATGCAATACCATTCAATGCTTCGTCTTTCATTTTGATTACTGAAGAAAACGAGTTTTGTACGCCGTCGCTGGTGAAATTCTTGAACCGAGCAAGACAACCTGTGCCATTTATGTTGAACTCGATTGCAGAAAATACCAGCCAGGTATGCTGGTTTTGCAAGTTTTAGAAAGATGCCAGTCTTTGCTTCACATGCTATTCTTTACCCGTGCAAACAGGACATACAGAAAAACACGAGTCTCAGAATTTGCGTCAAATTTGAGCAAGGTCCGTTCACAAACTATGTTGGCATATCCCTTGCAAAGAATAAGAGCCAGATAAGAATTTAAAATTGAGATCAGTGATATTTTTGGCTTACAAATTTCTGCAATATGTTGAAGCTGGACTACATTGAAATTGGCCTGCACTTGAACGTCCAGTTTGCAATGCTTTAGATGGAGTTGTGTTGGCTTAAACATTTCTCAGCTTACTTGCTGTTAGCTACCATGACCAAATACCTTTCGAAAATGGCTTTCAAAAAACGTTGAACATTTTCTTATGTCTCAATTCATTCTGGATTCTATATTATGTTGTCGTAGGACCCTTGACATTGCAACCTTGAGGTATATTCTTAGCATTGTATTCAAATATTTTGGTAACTATAGTTGTGTTTGCATTTGTCTGTTTTTGTCTTTAATTAGCAAAAAGAAGAAAGAGCAAAGATGTGCAGTATTTGCGACGATTTAAAATTCTTTGGCAAGTGCAGGTACACTGCGTCAAAGTTCAAAGTTTAAATTATCTTCAAAGTTCCTCTTCACTATGGCGTGAAAGAAGATTTCCTGTTACTCCAGACGTTTTGTAACTTTGGTTGACAGATTTGCAGCCACATTTTCTTAAAATGCTTTCCTGTTTATTCGTATTCATGAATATACTACCTTCAGGGATTTACTACATCAAACTGGTAGGTTAAATACAACATTCTAGCAAGCCATTATCTTATGCGGTCGTTGACGAAAGGAATTTGAGTTGAATACTGTTGTAAACGGAGTGTGTCATTGCAGTATGAAGAGTTGAAAATCTCAAAATTGTTCTTTATTTCTTCTTGATTTGTTTTGTCAATTTTCAGTGCTTACGTTCTATCTTCTCTCCAGAGATCTAAAGAAATGTCAGCAGAGACACAATGTGTTCGCTGATTCCGATGCACCAGAAACTATTCCAATGAGAGGTGTCGTCAAGGTGCTTTGCATTGCTTTTATACATGCGTGATAATGCTTACTGATGAAAAAGAAAGTCTAATAATTTAAAGAAGTTAAAACTTTTATTAGAGTATCTAAAAATATTGTCGAATTTCCATTTAGTGGAGCTATGTCTGCAAATCTATTATATTATGCATACTATATAATATGCATACTATGGTATACATACTTTATTTTATATGCTAGTATACTGTACATAAATGTATATTAATGTCGTGAAGATTATTTTAATCTCGAAACAGAGCTGTAGAGATGCAAAAGTCTTTTCAACTCTCAATGCATGTGTATTTATATGTATCCATATGTTTATCAACAGTCTTTAGGCACCACTACGTTTTAAGCTTCCTAGAAGTTGTGTCATTATTTTAGTTAGAGATCCAGCTGTTCCTATTGATGGAGCTTTTGTAAGTTCACATCGTTTTCTATTTAAATGAAGAAGTCCAGTCTGTTTTCTTGATAACTAGAATCAATATGGTAGCAATTGCTTTAAGAATGTTTTTAAAGTGATTGCCCGATTACAATTCTGCAGGTCAAAATACTGGATGTTGTGCATGCCAATGTTTATTGGGGCAAGATTATCGAGCATCGCTTGCCAGATGGAGCGGATGAGCGCGAGCGCTATGACACGAGGGCCTTCTTGAAACTGGCATACGAGATGCAGCTCTACTATGCTGTAAAGGAAAATCGAAGAAGGCATGGAATGTCGCCAGAGGGAGTTTTAGTGGGCGATTTATGTGTCATTGAAACGGATGAGGGCTTTAAAAGGTGTATCTTTGTTTTTATGATATGCTAGAATATCTCGTCTATCTACCGACTATATGTATTTGGAGGGCCGTCATAAATGTTTTCTTGATTGGAGTCAAGGCAGAAGAAAGCCATGTATCGTGTACTAATTTCAAGTTAAGCTAAATGTTTGGTGGATTTAGTTCAGGTTTTAATTGCCTGTTAAGTTATGGTTTTAATATTTAATCGCAGTTAAGTCAATTTTTGCGCATGGGGGCAGGGAGTCCCTCCGCTACTTTCGAAGGAACAACTGCTTACAGATGAGCATTCTCTATCAAGGTAAATTAAAAGTTTGATTAACAAGGTTGGTAGACGTTTCCTCTGGTCCCTATTTCATTGAAGGAGAGAGAATCGATTTATGGAGATTGCTTGGTCTAACCTGCAATGCTTGCTCTTTCAGAGTCAGAGTTCAGTCAATTCTTAAGCGTGGTGCGCAAACTGCAGTAGCCACTGAAGTATATGTGAGTATTTGCCTAAAACAATTTGTTTATCGATGCGATGGTAGTAGATACCTGAAACCGTCTTAAAGGGCGGCAGCAATTACTTTTTATCAAATACTTTTGATATTTCGACCCATCTAGGTATTTCGACAATTTTTCATATACAACTATCCACCTTTGCCCCAAATGAGCTTTTCTCACTTAATGCATAGTGTGCTAGGAATGCCTTCCATCTTTGTGATAAATCAATATGCCTTTTTTATATGACCCATGAGTTCTTAAGACGTGAAATGGCGCACACACAGTGTGCACACCTTGAGTGTATCATCCATTTTTTATTGTATTGAATTGCTACTTCATCGCTACTCTTTAGGGCACACGTGCCCCGATTGCTATGTATCTTCGTACTTTTGTATCTTTGAATGCCATCAACTTCCTATTCACAGGTTTTTGGGATTGATTGTGCATTGTCGAAGGATGTTCAGGTCGAAGAGCTACTCTTTTTCCCCAGTGACAAACAATTTTCACTAGGAGAAGTACCAGCTCAGGTAGGAAGGATTTTCCCCCAGTAAAATATTGCTGTATAAGTGCAATTATACTATGTACAATACAGATGAATTCAATGTACTGCACTATTTCACTTTGTCCTATAATGCAATCTAAGTTTCTTCATCAATTTCTATCCATTGCTTCCCAAGTTGATATCTGGGAAGAGCTGATTGTTTTAACATGTAACCTGCAATAGAGAATTCGTTTTAGCCATTGCTGCTCTAAAGGAACTAGTCCTAATTCTCTGCCATGCTTTAACGAGGAATGTAAGTCAGCGAGGTGAAGCGAGTGAGGCTTTTTGATAAAATGAATTGCAAAGCCAAACAACAAAGATGGACTGCAACCAAGTACAGGCAGGCAGAGAGTGCTCGTGCAAGCTTCTTGCTTCTGTTTTAGGCGATTGAGCTGGTAGTTTCTGGGGTCAAGCCCGTCGAAAGCTCGTTTTCTTGGACAATTGAGGTATGGTTATTTTTGTTAGTATTTTGTTTAAATTGACTTCAGAAAAAAATCAATGGTGTTAGTGTGCAACGTATTGAGTAGAGATCTCTTATATGAAAGATATTGAAATTTCTCTGGCTTGCCAATCATCTGAATGGTTTGTCGATCAACCTCCTTAATCTACGTGAATTTTTTATATATTCTATGCTATAACCAGGTACCTTGATAGGAATGACTTTTTCTTTTGAAATGACAGAGATGAAAGCAAAAGGAGGTTTTTGTGTATAAGGGCATTTATAATGTACTTCTTTTCATCAGCCTTGATTCTTCATTCAGGCAGTTCTATTCGGAATCAGCCAAATACATATATTCACATTGGCTACGAATGACCTCAATTGCATATAACTCATGCATCACCTCTCCAATGTTGACAATTTTAATTGCTAAAGTATTCGTTGGCTATGTGTCTTGGTTATCCTCTTGCTATACGAACAGGAAATCTAGATTTTGCCGTTTCTTTTGTAAAAAAATGTTGAAGAATCTCATTTTGATTTTCACAGGCATGTCTGAAAGTAAACAAACTTATTTGTGGTCGGATACTCGAAGGGAAGATAGCCTTGGGGTAAGTGCGACTTACTATGGTCAACCAAAGGCATTCAAATTCGCGTCAAGCAGTTTAAAAATGAAATAGTTTTTGTCTAATGTTTAATGGCTTGGTGAAATCTGATATATGTTATTTGAAGTGTTAGATACGTCAGTGCATCAACATACTTGCATCTGTAAAGCCTGAACTTGAGCTACCTATCATTAATATCTTTACTAACAGCTTTTGAAGAAAAAATTATAATGTAGTTTTTACCTCAAGTCTCTGGCAGTTTTCAAATATATACCAGGGACTGCATGCTTTAATACTTATTATCTCCATGCCAAAAACGTCACAGGCTAAAGTTCTCGTTTTGGCACTTCAGATTTTGGTTTCATTCCACATTTTCTTATTACATCTAAAAACAAGCCGGATTGAATTGTTAAATGCGTTTAATTAGATGCCATTCGCCACCACTTTCTTTTCTAGACTGCGAAACACCCTTTGGCTCGATCCGCTGGTGGAAAAAACCAAGTATGACAGCTTGAATGCTAATGTGGCAAAGCTTCATGTCGGAGCTGCCTTGATTGAATTTGGTTTCGCAGAGAAGAACAAAGCAGTAAGTATGCCTTTTTGCTTACTCGAACAAGAGGTCATTCCTCTGATTTTTGCCGAAAAATGTTCACCTCCCAAGTACTTTGCGTTGAAATTTAGATTACAGCATAGCCATAGGCAGTGAGCTGTTTCTAGTGGCTAGAAACTTTATTTTACGTTTTGTGATCACAACAGAATTTAAGAATTTTGTTCAATCGTGAAATTTCAGTCGCTGCTGAAACATTACTCGTGACATTACCACCATGAGTTGTTCCGTCTAATAGAAAACCCAACTTGGTATTTTAATGCTGAAGTGAAAAGGATCAGCATCTTCAGGTTTTAAAATTCTGCCTCAGTACATGAAAGCTTGGAATGGTGGCCATAATGCTAACCACCATATGCACCACAGTGTATTTTTATGAACAAAATACGCGAGCAGGCCCTAGGACAGTCAACTTGATTGTGATTTCATACTCTGATGAGCCTCGACAGAAAGATTATTCTAAGGGTATTGGCCCTGAATAAGCGATGGCAAATCGATGAGACTGATTCGCTTTTGTCCCCAGAGCGATTCTAACCCCGCTCTTTTGTCCATCCCTTCAAGTTTTCATTGATCACCTCTGTTCCAGCATGTCTCCAACCTTCGCGCCTTGTGCAAAGACAGCTTGCCTTCTGTGGTCAACGCGACCGCCGAAAGGGAGCAGGGCTACAAGGCAGTGAGGTCGTACAGTGCTGATATTCAACATGATCACGTCACATTGCCTGCGGGCGACTACCAAGATGTTTACGTTGCTGCTGTTGATAACCCTGATCTCCTCTATGTTCAGCTTGCACAAAATATTAGTAGGTAAGACCCTTTCGGAGGCACATTATGCTATTACGTGGTAAAATGTCCGCTTTGGGGCAATGACAATTGGATATGTCGTGAATAACCCTGCTGTTGATAACACGACGCTTTATAAAGGACTATTGGTTTTTTAGTTTTAAACATTATATTGTATTATATTTTATTATATTATTTATATTCAGTATATTATATTGTATTATATTATATTACTTTATTATTATACTGTATTGTTTATTTTATATTATTATTTATTTTATTGTTTTTTTATGTTTATTATTATTTAATTGTTATACTATTTTGTATTATACACACACTCATTGTTGTCTATTTAAGGCTTGATAAACTGGAGGATAAAATAGAAGCCGTCATGAATGTGCTTCCCAAGCATGAAGAGCCTGACCTCGGATCCGTAGGCCGGGGATCGGTTTGCCTCGCGAAGTTCACTATCGATGAAAAGTAAGTGTTCAACTCCGCAAAAGCATTGAAAACACTGGAGGGAGATGGTTTTTTCTTTTAACGTTTCTGCCTATTTGTATTGAGCACTTTGAAGTTTAACGGTGCAATTTTTAAACAGCCTCTGGTCTCTTTGCACGAGGAGCCTCGATGCTGTGTACTCGTGTTTGTGTACTGCTCTTCCTTGAATCTCATCATTGCTTACTGTATAAGTAACATTCACAGGTGGTATCGTGCACGTGTGTTAGAAATCAACGACGAAAGCGAGTTCAACGTGTTCTATGTGGATCACGGCGATCAAGAATGGGTTTCTGCTTCAAGGTTATGGAAAGCATGGCCGGAAATCCTTGAGGTAGATAGGCTTCTGCTGTTAAACAGTTGCAAGGTTGTTTGCCTCTTTTCATTTCACACCACCGAGCCCTGTTGACTGAGCTGCCTAAATGCCAAATCGACTTAACACGACCAACTTCTCTTTGCAGCTGCCTTTTCAAGCGGTTGAGTGCTCACTTATACATATTTCACCGAAAGGTAACTGTTCTGATTTGAATTTACTCGAGAATGGAGTAATCATGCATAAGCCATTTTATCGCCGATCTGGCATTATACGAAAAGGCAGAGGAAGATAAATCTGAGTTTAAGTGATTCGCAGTTACGGAGGTCGAGGTGTTTTGTAACTGTTTCTTTGCCGTCATGAAAAGGGATCTAACATTTTTGCTAGAAAAATGACAACCGTCTTTAATATTTATGCAAGTTAATTTATTTAGTAGGTAAATAACTTTTATCAGCCAAACACCTGTTAAAAGGGAATACCAAGTGAATGGTATGTTAAGTGAATGGTTCAGGTTGATTACAGTTTCTTTGTTGGATGAAAAAACTTTCAACAAAGCCAAATCATTTTCTGCACATTCCTAGCAAATGATTTTTTAGGCAGTTTTTTTCACATATTTTCATCCCACTTGCATCCAGCTCTGAAAACTACTGTCTACTTCATAAAAGTGCCTTGATTTGCCAATTCCCAAAAATTTAGCTTCTATGTTTCGTTTGTTTGCAAGATATTTTCAAATTCTTCGTAAGTTTACTCTTAAGGGCCTAGATGGGTTTGCTCAATTCTCTCCAATTTGGAGTTGTTGTTGTGTTACGTTAAGGCGATGATTGCTGATAGCTTTTTTGATTAGTTGTATGATGGGTGGAGGTTGGTTCGCTTAGTTTACACGGTCTCTTACATGTCGGGTTTTAATACTAATTGCTGCTTTAGCACCTAATATTATTTAGATGTCATTTCACATGAGGCTTTTTGTCCTTGGTATGCTGTTCTTTTTGCACAGGGCCGGAATGGAAAACTGGAGATGGAGACTTTCTGTGGAGTCTATGCGAGAACCGTTTGCTTTCAGCCTTGGTAGGTTTATAGAAAGCGATCTGGATGAATCTCAAAGGAAACCTGTGCTGTTGTTGTTGTTCTAAAAAAGGCCGATCTATGGAACGTAACACCAGCATGATGCTGAAATGGAATAATAGAAATGAAAACAGTATCTAAATATTAAGGGAGAGATGTATGACGTAGAAGAGAAGCGAAAAGGGCGTGTCAGTGCAGGCAAAGCTTAGAGGAAATCGCTGCCCTAATTGTAGCTTACTTCTTATGTATATACACCAAACACCACATAAAGCTGAAGGTTTGATCACATGATATTAGGAACTCACGTGTTGGTTTTTGAGTGGGCCCTAAAGTTTATCGAAAGACTCATTCCCACCCAGTATTAACATTTTTGGAATAAGGAGAAGAGGGTCCCTTTTTTTGAACTAGGCCTCCAAGGCCGCCATTTGTATGTTAAGTAAAGAGTCTGCACAATGTTGAAGATGATGATTTAAATTCTAGTTTGAATGTGTTTCTTTTAGGTAAAGTCAAAGTGTGCATCCAGGTTTGCTGGAGATACAAAATATGGCATTGAGTTGCTCGATGTGACTGGCGAAGTGACTGTAAACTTGAGCCATGAACTTGTTCTGCTCGGCCGAGCCCAGGGGTCACAGGATTGTATTCAGGTAACCGTTTTCTTTCAACTTGATAGCAGCCACTAATCGTCACCCGGGTAAAGATTAATTAGAGAAGTCATTTGCAATTGGTGGGTGTGTGACATCCACCGATATTGTGCTGCTTGAGTAATAACCTCCACGTTTGATAGATCAAACTTTTCAATATGTGTCGAGGGTCAACCAATAGTGTAGTGCTATCAAAATGAATAGGGGGGCTCTTGCACAAATATTGCAAAAAATAATAGAAAAAGCAGAAATTTGACAATTACTGGCATTAACAAGGTGCTCAGGAGCTCTACATCCTGGGTCATGCCATGCCAAATCTCTGATAGGTCCCACGAGCACCGACTCTGTTGAAACTTCTACCAGATAAAAACCTTTTCTGAAGAAAACACAATGCTGACATGTTCAATTTAATCATTCAATCGCTTCCAATGCCATGAATATTTTCAATATTTTTTAAAGAGCCTGAATATTTGTCAAGATCGATGAAAAATATACGTTTTTGGTTTCAACCATGTTATGCTAACTTTGGCTCTACAGTGTCACATGATATCAGCTCGACAATTGTAGAAGTTTTCTACCCAAAGAGGAAACTGAACATTCATAGTTTTTGAAGATATGGCTTGCTTAAAATGATAAAGACATGTTTTTAGGGCCCCCTACCTTTTCCCGAGACTTTTCTTTGGGCGTCAATGAAGCGATTCTGTTCAAATCTTCGTGAAATAATTTTGAAGGCTTGTTTGTATTTTGAGCATGTTGAAAACCAACCTTTCTTTGCTTTAAGTTCCCCATTTTTGAGAGTACTTTTGAAAATTCTAAGAACTTCTCTGCGTTTCACGATTCATAGGCTAGACTGTTGAAACTGAATCTCAAATTCATGCTTTAAAAGATTGACACGAAATGCATCATTTCGGAAAGTTCAAAGAGTGATCCTGAATCAAACCTAATTTGTTTTTAACCATTGCTTGACATGATTTGACATGGATTGACCCTGAACTATTTGCAAACCAGCCTTCTATTTTTAATCATTTTCCGAAGTTGTAAGCAGCTCCTCTCCTTTGTCCTACTGAAAAAGTAGTGAAACAAATTACAAATGTAGTAGAAAATGCGTTGTTGTTGCTCTTTTTTGCCAAGAAACCGTAAAAAATATCACTTTAAAACTATGTAGCATATTGATTATAATCTCTGAAGGTCCCCTAGTAACGATCAGACAAGTCATACAGATTTCTGCAAATCTTTTGCAATGTATGCAATTCTTTCAACTGCATGCCTTCAATATTTGACTTTTTAATAAGTTAGGTCAGTGTTAATGATAGTTTATTTGTTCTCGGTTGTTTATACTTTCAAAGCTCCACTTTCTCTTGTAGGAGATCTTTCCTGACGCCTTGTTGTGCCCGGAGAATAGGGAGTGGGAGGTGCATGTTTCTTTCTCTTTCTTGACTTTTTATTTGATGCATTTTCATTGTTTCTTGCATTATAATTATTTCTTCCTTTATAAGATGAAGGGTTTAGAGGCTAATTTTGGCTGTAAATATGATGCGGATTTTGGCGTAGAATCACCTATGCGATGTTTTATAGTCCACACTTTAAAGGAGCCTTTGAATTCAAACTAAATAAATTAAGCTGAAAATAATTTTAGCAAATTGAGCCTGCTCTTCCTCCCTACTCTAAAAGTTACAACTTGTGCCACTGCTGTAGAGCACATGTCTAGTTTCAATGTCGCATCTGTCAGTTCTAACGGAATCTCATCACTTGGGGGCTGTAGCAGAATAAGTGAATGAATACACACCGTCCGCCGTATCAGACTCAAGCGAATTCTTAGAATTCAAGAAAGGTTCAATATAACAGAAGAAGTCTGGGTTTTTTCTGGTGCGACGTATCAAAGTTCAAGTCAAAAAGCTTCGTCGCCACAATTCATTATTTGGCTTGAGTGTTTCCTGTATATGATAGCATGTGGCTATTAATCAGGTTTCTACTGGCACGTACTTTCAAGAACGGGCTGATACTTTTGCACCTCACTCTCCTTTCTGTTAAATATCAGTTTAGTAATGCAGGCCAACTTCTTATAGCCATTACCTTTACTGAATGCTTTACTGATAAAGAAAATCTGAACTTTTTAGGATGAAGTCGAGTGTCTGCCCGACATTTGTCTGAAGATATATCTATCAGAGGTAAGGCCGTTATTGTGGGCTGTTGCTTTAGTAAAAGTTATTTCGTTATCAGTCATGCTTTGATAAGTCCAACAGATGCCTTATGAATTTTCATTTTTTCACGAGTGACCAAAGTGAAGTGTCAGTGGTCTTTGCAATTTCAGACATGTATCTTGTTTTAACCATATTTTTTTCTTTGAGTGAGGTAGATTTTATAAAATGTAACATTTACATAAAATATTATGCTGAATATTTTTAGATGTTATTTTCTACACTATCCTGCATTGATTTTTTATTAGAACTCGAATTTATTGTATTAGTTCCACTCAATCCTTTTATGGTAATGCTACATTTATGCATTTGAGTGTAAGTTATATAGATAACGAAAAGGAAGTTTTGGGTCACGAAAGGAAGTTTTTGTTGAAATGAATTTTTTCAGTTCAAGAAACCCTTAAATTTCCTACGTCTTTAACCTTTTTGCTTCTAGCTGTAATTATTAACAGTCAAAGCCGTAGCTTTGTTATCCATTAAAGTCTCTGCTTCGTTTGTAGAGCGGTTTGTTTTAGCATTCAGGCATGTTTTCTATGTAACGTATTGAGTTAGAATGAGTGATTTAGATGCTTCATTTTATAGGCCTTAATTCAAAATTCCATATTTGCAGGAGCTCTCTGAAAAATTACAACATGCAAAAAATTTACAGCGAATCCTTAGTAATTTTGATGGGTAAGCGTTTATCTCCATTCCATTTGAGATGACACAGGATCGTGTCCAAATTGATGTGCCATTTGTTATACTTTGACTAAGGATTACCCAAAACTCTAAGCCACTAGTGAAACATTTCTGATGAAAAGTTGTCCATCTCATTTTTAACTGATATGATTTGAAATGGTTACGTTTCTTTTTTTGGAAATAGAATTTTATTTTCCAGAGACATTTCGTTACTAAAGAATGGGGCAAAATCTGTTGCAAGGCTACTGGCAGTGACTAAAGACATTGAGATGAGAAAGTGGTTGATTGATTCGGTCTTGTTGATGGTCGAAAAAGATGAAAGGTAGAGAGGTGTCAAGGTTTTTGGCCTAGAAAACGTTCTTGCTAAACATCTGTTGGTTCTAGGCAGAAAGTCATTGTATTAGACGGGATTTCATTTAAATAAATAGTTCTCGTCAAAGAAAAGAAGTTTTACAACCGATGCAGTCTCCTCAAGAGAGTGGCAGATGCAATTTTGTTCCTTTTTTGGAAAAATTTTTAGACTACAAAACTCAGTTGTTATACATTGTAAATGACAGCATTTGATATATAAGCGTGAGTTTCATTAAATTCAACCTTTTTAATGCTGCGGAATGTTTTTCATTCAGACTTTGTTTGGAAATTAGACAAACTGGTGGACTACAGACCATCTGCTCTATCCTATCCGAGGTATGTTTCTCTTTAAATATTTCTACACTCGCGAACAACTCTTGTAATCAAGCTACTTTTGGACATTTACAAAGAGTTATCACAGTCTCTGTAATACATCTCTGTCATACTTCAACGAAATTCCCTAGAATATAATAGCAAGCAAGAACTACATTTATGAGTGTTGACAAATAAGAAAATGTTAATAAAGTATTTATGAGTGCCTGAAGTTGTTTTACATACGTCAGAAAAGCCGAAACCTTTAAGCAAAATCCTGCTGCATATTTTTTAAATGCAAAATGTTTGAAAACCAAAAGGCCTTTTGCATTTTTTGATTAATGTCAGTATTTTTGAATCGAATATTTTTTTCTCCGTATTTCTAGGGTGAATTGGATTCTGTCACTGAGCAAGGAATAAAAATTCTAAAAGTTTATGCGACAGATAAAAGGTTGCAAATACCTTCTTATAATTGTTTCTTAAAAGGCTATTGATGGCTACCTGCATTTTCACATTGCTACCATAGGCAATGTTATAGCCAAAAAACAATTTCTTTTGATTTATATTTAACACAGCCTGTGGCTGTATTCCAAAATTACACGGGGGTCGGTGGCATATCATTATTCTTTGCAAAAAGACGTGAATTCAACATTGATGTTTTAATTGTAAAAATTTGCTCAACCATGGCTGGAGCTTTTAAATATTCATTGACGGTGTGTCGCAACTGTGAATAAAGTAGTTAATTACCTGGCAATGTTTTAGTTACTAAGGAATGGTTTACCGCAGATTCGTATGAGGTAAGATGAATCGATTGAAGCATGAGTGCTTCCTTCTACGGTCTCTTGTGTACCTTAGGTCTCCTGGGTATCTTGATTCGCTCCCTTTGTCTATGTTGCTTTTGTAAATAAAGGGCTATTCATATTATCCATTTGCTGGATAGAAACCTTGAATGGTTTAGCCTACCGGTTATTTAAGCCTTCTTCCCACTGTCTTCTTCCTACTGTCTTCTTCCCACTGTCTTCTTCCCATTGTCTTCTTCCCACTGTTTTCTTCCCGCTGTTTTCTTCCCCCTGTTTCTTCCCACTTTCTTCTTCCCACTTTCTTCTTCCCACTGTCTTCTTCCCACTTTCTTCTTCCCACTGTCTTCTTCCCACTGTCTTCTTCCCACTTTCTTCTTCCCACTGTCTTCTTTCCACTGTCTTTTTCCCACTGTCTTCTTCCTACTGTCTCCTTCCCATTGTCTTCTTCCCACTGTTTTCTTCCCCCTGTTTTCTTCCTACTACTAAATTGACCTTCATCTTCATGGAGATTTTTGTTTAATATCGGATGCTGATATACTGGCATGAAATGAAAGTCTAGTGTTTTTTCTAGTATTACCACTTCTATCATAGGGACAAAGATTTGATTAATTCGTATGGTGGACTAAAGGCAGTTTGTAATGTTTTAAAAAAGGACCCCAGCAAAGAGGTAACGGTGGCTTTATTTACATATATCAGCCATTTGGGGCTGTCAAGATTCTTTTTGAAATCGTTTAATCAATAATTGTATCGAAATTTCTGCACCAATTTTGTTTTCTAGGTTGCTGTGGCAGCTTTGGAGTGCATATCTGCTTTATGTGAAGAAAATGACCAGTGTGTAATCTTGACTTGTTTTCATTTGAGAATATTTCGAATGCTTCTTTTCCTGTCTCTTCAGCTACACGACTTGATATGAGTGTGTTTGACTGAGCCTAGTCATTTTTTGCCTTTCTCTAACATGGGATGAATCCAAATTAGTTTTCCATGTTAGAATGAAGACCCTTTTCGGTTTGGCTCAAGTTCCATGTTGGTTTCATGAACCTCTATAAAACTGCATTTTATCGGAAACCCTTTTACACACCAAAGTTCACGTGTTTTAGCTTCATATAACTCGATTAATTTTTGTTATCTGTTGATATAACGACATTATAGTATGACCTTAGTTCTAGCCGAGGTCTGCTTTTTTAGAAACTGTGAGCATTGTGTTACGTACGGTGTCCTTGAAACATTGGTCTCTCTGATTGAGACTCAAAAGGAGGATGAGCAATTGGAACAGTACACAAACACTCTGTTGATGCTCTCAAAGAGTTCCAAGTAGGTGCTTTGGCCTATGTCTTACTCATTTATGCATATTTGAAAGTGCTGTTCTATTAGGAGTATTACTCTATTTGGCAGTTAATGGTCATTAGGAGTAACGTACTTTCTAACTCTGTCGCGTACAAGTACCTTCAACCTCATGTTTTGAATATATTTTCCGTGCATCCATATACGGCCCTGGTTAACGACGTCATTTTCCAAGAAGTGTATTTGTCTTTTACCTGCAAGTTTTTCTACCTAAGATCTGTCGGTGGCTACTTGAATCATTTTTATATTTATATAGAAACTTTGTTTTCCAGAGTACAAGAAAATCTTTTGCAGCGAAGAGTGTTAGATGTCCTTGGTGAATTGCTTACGAAAAAAGTGGGCAAGAAGGTGTGCTAAGTGCTACCTATTAAATCCAAAGATTTTTATTGTAAATATTATTGGTGTTGGTGCCACAGAACAACGGGAGAGTAGACCGTGATTTCTTGTTACCAATTAAGGGTGCTTTTGTTCATAAAATAATCTTCTGTAACGAAAGTCAACTCACGTGTGATCTTTTAGATCAACAGGTTTATTGAACATTCTTGTTGCAATCGTTACAAATAATGAATGGGGTCTATTTTGCTGATGGAAAGTTGATGTCTACTGGTTTTTTTGTATATTACTGGGTACTTTACAGTCAGAGCTGCAAATTGCACAGAAGAAGATAATTTGACAAAGGAATCAAAAATTTTACTCATGTGGCTCAAAGTCCTTGCTTTGTTCTTTATTTGGTCAATTATTGTTGGTTTATCTCTTCTATTTGTTTTAGTGCTTGTTTAACATTTTGGAGACTATGCGCATTGCCGTAAACAGCAACCAAATGATACGGGAGTATCTGCGTAAGTCGAAGTTGAAGCTGAGAATCGAGAGGTGAGATCGAATACTTAAGAAAATTGTTTTCATTTTTGTGTTTTGCGTCATAGTCAATGTTTAACTTAACGTATTTATTTTGTGGCTCTGGATGTTGTCATTAAGTTATATTCCGTAATCTAATTTTGCTACGGAAAACAATTTGCAAGACGGCTTCGCCATTGAATTGCAGTACAGCAGTTACATGAAGATCTGTAGATTTTTATATTTTTGTTGAATGATACTTTCACAAGCTGTAGTACTTATTCTAAGTAATGAGACAAATTCAACTTTTTGGAGGTACTTTGCGAAATTGAAGTGCAAGCACTGGTTTGAACTAGTAAGTCGAGATTTGTAAATGATAATGGTCGAAGGCTCTGTTTTTGTTACGTAATTGTCACAATGCACTACGATCTTTCCAGCATAATGTACAGACCAATGTCAAATGCCGCGGACATCAAAAGAGTATGTGGGGACCTGATGACAAGACTGCAGCATTCGTTAGAGACGACAGGCTCAGGTCAGATGAAAATCTTGGTACCTAAGATTGAGCCGGACCTGGAATCGTCGGCAGTGCTGTCAAAGGAGGACCTTCCACGGTTCGAATTTTTTACCGTTTTCCATCTTCTCCAGGATGCAGCAAAATATCCTTACATTATCAATAACATTATCAGATTCGGGTTATCTTCTATTGGAGTTGTTCATATTCTTGTTAGATACTAATTTTGAATTTATGATGTTTTGCTGTATTTCATGCTCCACCCTGTTAGAATAAAACGATCATAATGGCGCTCAATTTGAGTTTCATTTGTAGATAGTTGAAATTTTGTCGAGAATGTACGTTAAAAAGACTATTACACGAATGCACAAGAAAGTGCACAGTGTTATCCAGTGGATTCGAGCTATTGACACTTTTTGTGAAAGTTGGTGCTTAAAATCTGTTTTTTGTTTGTGGGATGTCGTGAAGTTGTTTGTTACATTTACATTTGAAGTTGTCCCTTTTAGGCGCTGTCCCAAAACTTTGTGGTCGCAAGGAAACAAGTCGGTTACCGTAGCAATACAACTGAGAGGGGTCCACAATGAAGTTGTGAATATTTCTGAGAATAAGCTTTTCTTCTGGTAAGTTATGCTAGAGCCGGCTTCACAAAAATACTTGCAGTCTCCTTCATGTGAACCTTTTGTTATTTTATTAAATTACTATGAGTGTTTTCTGAAATTACCCCTTTTGTTTTCTCTGAAAGTATCTATTAAACTACCTTTTTGCACTGAAAGCATTCCCTCTGTTCCATTGAAGAGTATGATGTTCAGTCAAGGAAACATGGCAAATGGCCGCTGGCCTTTCTTCGGTAATTTTTATCTTCCAGCCCGTCCGCAGCCTGTTGTTTTGATTGATACGAATTATTTCTCGCTTGTAGCTGCTGCACCAATGATTCTCTTTACGATTTGGATCTCGAACTGTTTTCACAAGTTAAACCAGAGGTACGCATGTTACGAATGTTTTGTAAATGGTCTGGGCATTTATAGATATCAAAGAAATTACTTTGAAACATTTGTTCTGCTATTAATGCGCTTGTGCGCGAACCTTTTATGAGTGAACGGATAGTTTGATATGACTTGCCATTGAAATTTTTTGGCGTGTCTCTGCGATGAGGCAAACCTGTTCTACTCCTACTGTTGGCTATGATGCCGGATCAGCTGAATATTCTCGTTGCAGTATCATTGTTTCATTTTTAGACTCTTGCTTCTTATTAAACGCGAAGAGATATTAGTTGGTTTTTAGAGAGATATACGTGCCATATTGGAGGTTCACTGCTCCATATTTATAATACTACTAAATACTATTAAATACTATGTGAAAACGAATTCATTCTTAACACGTGGTAGCGATGCAATGGTGTAATGACGACATTAGCTATAGACATTCGCCATAACCCGCAGCAAACCTCCGTATTGTCTCTGGACTGAACAAGGCAAGGGTTAGAGCTAGGGTTTTTTAGGGGGTTATGGTTGGGCAAGTGCTAGAGTAAGGGTAATGCATCATTGATTGGGTGCTGCGGCTAATGGCAAGTGCTATAGACGAACTGACCAGTAAGATTAAACACAAAGGCTCATGGGTAGTATTCTGCTCCGCAATGGTGCTGCGCCAATTCTTCATTTCAGTTTGAAGGGACATTTCCCATCAAGTTCAGTTACTGTCTGCAAAAGCGGTGAGACGTCATGTGCTTTTCTATTCGATGAGTCTCTTATCCTCTTATCGTTCGATGAGCCTCTGCCTTGCTGGGTCGTCTTAATATCGCAAACTCACCTGTTACACGTCAGATGATAACAGTGCTAGTGCCTGCTAGTGTAAGATTGTAAGGCGTCAAGACTCAATCTTTGCTGGTATACGGTGTTATCACTTCTCCGCGCCGATTTAAAAAGAAATTCCTATAATCTCACGTCTCACAATTAATTAGAAAGTAAATTAAATTTTAATCCGGTTTTCCCACTCTTGAGTGCAACGTAAGCAATTCATGGCGTTTTTGCCCTCAGTTTTGAGAAGTCTCAGTGAAGTTGTGCGAAAAGACTGCTAGTTAGGTAATTTAATTTGACTGGCCCAGGGATGTGGTTTTACGTGCTCTTCGAAATGTCTGATTTTCAAGTGGTGTCTGCAAAGTATTGAAATTTATATTCAATAATTCGTCTTGCAACATTTTAATTGATGTTTCATAATTTTCTCTTTTGCTGCTATCACGTATCCAGGATCTTGAAGACTCGAGGCATCTTTTATAAATGCAGCATCCGCCGTAAGCAGGGCATTGAGCCTCGATTCTTCGATGATCTCTTTCTCCGTGTAATTCTCACCAAATATTCGCACCTTGGCGCCATTTCTCGTACTTCCGTAAATCTCGTCCTTTGCCTCGTTGTAAGAGGAAATCTGGATTCCCTTATGATTAAGTCTACGCCATGAACTCCGTGTTGTATTTCCATAGTAACAGGAGGTTTGTTGTCTTGCAAAAATATTTGAGAATGTGCCGCAGAGAAAGATGAGTTGTCCGTCTCTTGCAGCAATGCTCTTGTAGAGCGGTTCTGTGCTGTCTTGTCTGCGTGAAAATTGGAACTGGTTAACTTGGCCCTTAAGCAGCGAGGTTCTCTCAGTGATGTTGCCGTCTGCACTCAGACATCCAGGTCTCTTGCAGTAGGACACATCGTCGATGAGATATTCGCCTATCATGTTGCTCTTTGTCATTGCCCTGTTGATGCCGTCAAGGCGCATTCTAAACACCAGTGTGCGAGAGTCGTCCAAATGCAACTCAGGTATTCGCACAGCATGCTGGGAAGGCGCTGGGGAAAAGAGCATCTCTCCAAACTCAGTCTTGATTCCTTCGACACTTAACAGCGACATGTATGGGGGCAGGAACAGCCTTGCCACTACACTGAACGCCCTTCGCCGTGTCTCGTTCGAGTTATGTTGAAGTGTGATTGAGTATGTGATGTTGTCTCCAACGATATATGGACCACTTGTCACTTGCTGCTGGGTGCAAGTCACGTAGGCCCCACTATCCTTGGGGATTTCGATTGCAATTTGGCGCTTTATGATTTTTAAAAACTCATCCATGTAGTTGACTGACAAGGACATTGTTGTGTTCTTCGTTATGCCAACTGGCAGATTTTCGTGGTCGTATAGGACTGTTGATATTGTCACTACAGCATCTGAAAGCAGATAGTCCTTTAGAGTCAGAGTGACACTGTGCCATCGTTCTGGGAATTGCAACGAGGAATTCGACACCGTAGTTCTATTGACTGTACCACCACATTTCATCTCTATTTCGACATCTTTGATGTAAATGAAGGAATTGCCATTTTCTGTCGGGAATCTGATAGTTATGGACAAGGGGCGTTTGCTTGAGGTGTAAAACCCACTTAGTGTCAGTTTGAACTTCAGAACCTCGCCAGTGAATCCTGTTGCGTTGTGGTTGTGGTTGTTCAGTGTCACGTTCATGCCTTTTTGGCAGGGCGGCGAAGCTCTCAAGTCATCGAAGAGCGTGCTCGTCGAAGTTCCGGCATCAAACAATTTGATAAAAGCGCATTTGTGTTTGTATTGCGTCACGTCCCACCAGTACCTAGATGCGCGAACGGAACCTGTTGGGCCTAGCTTCACTTTGTTTCTACCCGAGGCGGTCATTCTCTCTGCCCCATCAACGTAAAGTCCGGCATAATTCCCCGGGTGATCGCCCCCTCCAACAAGAAAGTGAAGGATGTCGGTACCAATTTGAAACTCCGGCGATGTCAGGGTGCCAGTGGGTGAGTGGCCGGCTGTTGCTTCGGGCGCGCTTTCCGGCACATCGTAATCACCGCGGGACGAGTAAGTATCTATTAGTCGGTCTCCTGCTTTGCCGGTTGCAGCTTCTTCGACGCGCTGGCTAACGACAGGCTGGTTCAGAAAAGCTGTTCCGGTCTGATGCCATTTTGAAATGTCACCTTCCTCGAAGTCAAAGATGGGGCACCCGGTTTGTATTCTGATGTTGTTGTCGATGTCAATGGCATATTGGATTTTGTCACTGACTGCGACTTTTTTCAGCTTTGTTTGGTTGTATCCCATCCGTACCCATCTCAACTTGACCATGTCGTTGTCGAGGACGTCTTCAGCCTTCCACGCGTCTCCCTGATCATCAATCACCAACAGCATGTTTGCGTTTGACACCGCGATTTCTTCGACGTTGCCTTTAATCTTCTTCCATTGCAGGCCATTAGGTAAATCCGGCGAGTCCGTATTCGGTATGCTTCCTGATGTGTAAAGTTGCTTGTCAGTAGAGGTGGATAGGCAGACCCTTGAGTTGCAAACCATATGTCTACAGTTGGCGCTAACCTCTTCCCACGAAGTTCCAGAGTTCGTCGATGGTGTTATGCCATGTCGAATGTAAGCATATCCTCTCTTGTTCCAATGAAACACCAATCCGTATCGGCCAGTTGCAACATTTATTCCATGCCCATTAACTTTCAACCAAGAATCCCCTCCAGGGTTTGTTGAAGCTACTCCAGAACGCATGTATATGTAGGTATTTTCTTGCACTGCCCAAAAGTTATTTTCGCTCACCGTAACCTCTAACACACCTGTAGTAATTTGCACGAAGCCTTCGTCACTTCCCATGACATGCAAGCCTCCGTTGGTAGCAACCATATACAGGGCTCTGGAGTTGGCTGCAATAGTTTTAGCCTGGCTGCTGCCATCTTGAAGATATTGCCAAGAATCCAGTTCAGCACTTATGGTTAAGAATATGCTAACGGCATACAGGATAAACTGATTTTTCGAAGCCATGCTGACTACCTGCTTTTTTGCCCGTTACTTGGCTGTCACTTGACTGGACTTGCCAGTCTCGCCTGTTTGTAAGACAGTTGCTTGGCAATGCAGTCAGTGTGCAGAAAATAACAAAATGCTGGTTCAAGCTTTTCCCATTCAGCAAAGCCTTGTCCGCCCGTTTCGCAAGGATTCGCTCCAGTTTCTGTCAGTGGTGTCTGTTATCGTTCGTCATATCTATTATTTTGGACTTGATTGTCTCAGACATTATACTTGCTTTCAACCATTGTTTACTGCGCAGGGGGTAGACACATTGTGTTTTTAGATGGTGTTGCTAGAACAAGCCGCAAACGTGTCTGATTTCGACGATTTCGGTCATTCTAGTTGCTCTAGTCTAGACATAATGCTGTTAAGAAGTCATGATTATAAAGAAACTATCGTGTTGTTAAGAAATCATTCAGGTTTTATCTTTATAACTATTTATAGAGCTTTTCTGTTTGAACTATTAAGGACATTAAAAATGTTTAGGACTTTGAAGACTTTCTCTAAAAGAAGAAACGTGATGTTTGTTCTTGATCTTTGTGGAAATTAACCCTCTCTACTCTACCAGAGTAAATTTATATGCCTATGTTAAAAATAAAATTTTGCTGACGAAGGGTGTGTAAGGATGATATAGTGGTGATGTAATTTGATGGAAAAACGAACGAGCGAAGGTAAGTCAGCTTGACTAGGTGTAGTGATGCAGGGGTGGGAAAAATGTGGAAATGATGATCGTTAGTTCATTAAGCAAGAAACGAATCAATGCAGATCCTCTAGGAGAGGAATGCAGCTACCATGTGCGATCACCAAACATTTTGTTAACATAACCCGCTAAGAAGATTCCGCGTGTAGACAATTTGCAGGTCGTCAAAGTATTTCATTTGGGATGCCTATGTTAGATCACCCGCAAGCATCCCACGAGAAACCTGTTTGTGCCTATAGATTTCCATTTAGTCATTAGTTATTATCCTTCGTACTATCAGAAGTGAGAGGCTAGTACGATAATGATTCAGATGCTATGTATGTGCTATTTTTGATGTTGTCGACTTTACCAGCAAATTCTACCCTGAATTTTGTTCTCAATCCAGAGCTGAAAATTAGCCATGCGTGGTAACACTTCCATCTGGTTTGTCTTAAATATATTGGTTTGTGATGCAGTTTGAATTATGTCAATGATAACTTTTATCCCAAAAGCTAAGCAATTGGAGAATCACTGGTGGGGAGGTCATCATAACCCTCGTGAAAGCTGAAGCATTGTCCTGGCCAAGATTGCTTCTTTCACCCCTCAAGGTAATCAGCATTTGGCACTCTCAACGTTTGTTCCATAACCCGAACAGGGCTCACCTATGCTGTAAAAAAGCGCCAAATTCTTATTTTAATAGTTTAATGCCATTTGATGCTCAGAAAATATGTTGCTCAGAAAATTTTTACTTTGATTAAAGAAGTGACAATGTATGTTGACTAGTGGGTAAAAGCTGTGTCGTTTTGACCCTTATTGGTAAGATTGAGTTGAGATCGGGCCGTACTGTTTGATTCATTATGTTGCTAACAATTTGCTGCTTCAAAGACCCCAATCGTTTGTTTTTGTGTTGCAGCCACCGTATCTTCATGTAGACTTCTCAAGGTGGATAGGCGATGGAGAGCTGCAACCAGGTTCATGTAAGCTGCCTAGAGGTTTCTTTAAATATCCAAACGCTCTGGAAAGTTTTTTCAAACCAATTTAGGCAGGGTTTGTAGGAACGAATCGTCGGAGATTCTGATTTAATCACATAGCAACAGTTATATTTCTTCAATTCGAAAATTTTTTTTATCTTTATGCGACTCATTGAAAATCATAGGCTGCTGCACTTCTTCTGGAATCTTACGGTTTGCTTTTTCGAAGTTCTGTTGTTTAAGCTATTCTTCTGGATATTTTTCAAATTTCTTTGGTAAGTTCTTTATCTTCAGGTCTTTTATCAAACTTGTTGGACAGGGAATGGAACGGAACACAGTAAATCATAATACATAATAGACGTGCGGGATGTAAGAAACATGCTCTGGTCAAGTTAAAGACGTGCTTAAATTTCCAGTAAACCACATTTCGAAATGTCTACATTTGACCACACTTAGGTTGCAGACACTCCTGCATTTATGCAAAATGTTTAAAATTTAATGCTTCGAATTTCTCGTTATGTTTAATTATTAGCACAACAATTTTAAGAGAATGCCCCTGTATGAACGTTTTATTTGATGCACTTTCAAAAGCAATGCTTGTTAATGAATGACCCGAAATTTGTATGATTGATAACATTTTACTAATTTTTCATTATGGTCTATTAATGATATGACACAATTGAATGAAAGGGCTAACTGTCTTGTTGTTTGTCTTCCAGTTCCTGAGAGACTTCCAGGCGGAAAGAAAGATGGGAGCACCGTTGTGACAGGATATGTTCCAGATTCGTTTTACAGCGACACCGACTCCTCGGACGACGAGGAGAGCAGTGAAGGGGCGATGTATGACGACATTGGCACGTTCGAATGAATGTTTGGCGCTCGCCTGCCGTCTTCAGTGGCCTGTTTTATTCACTTTGCCGTAGGCCACCAATGTGCACACAATTGCTAGCAGCGGGTGAATGGCAGCCAGAGGTTGTATCCAGGGAGAGTGAATAGATACCCAACTATAAGCTGTTGCAGATAAGCTGTATGATAATCGTCGTGCTCTGATTTGCTTTTTGCTTGAGGCGATTGCACAACAATTAGGCAACGTTCAACTTGGAACTGTTCTATAATGAGTACGTGAAGATTTCTGTTCACACGAAGCCGGCTCAATCTGGAACCGTTGTATGATATGTAGAATTTGACCTTCTGTTTACACTGCTTTGTCAAGATTGTGGAAGAGCTAGCCAAACCAAAACTAGGTCGCGTAGGACAAAAAGTTTCATTTGGAGCTGTTCTAAGTAGGTCTCAGTTGTAGCCTTTGAAGCTGAAAGACCTTTGTGGTATATGCCGATTCATAGAATTTAGAATCTCAATGGAAATTTATTTTCGTAAACAGTCGCTGACTAACGTGTGATAGGTGGGACAAAGTGGTATTGACTGTATATCATAGACAACACATGCACAATAATATAGAGCTTTTCTTGTAGCAAACGTTGGAGTTTTGTTCATAAATATATATGTCATTTGCGCTTCTGGCTAAAAATGCGATTAGTTGTGTTTAAATGGCCGGAAAGTTCATTCACGCTGAATCAGTATCAAAGTACCATTAAACGTAAAATTCCGAGACCTATATGAATATTTATTAATCCAATTTTTCTTCGTAATTCTTCTTTGTTCCACTCAGCAGTTTCACTGTTCTACTTAGCAGTGTCATCTTTCACTGGCTACCTTTATTTTTACATGCACACGTATTTGCCAAATCATCTCCTTGCCTTCAATCTGGTTTTCTACATTCCTCATTCATCCATATGACGCATCATCACTACATTTCAGTGTACTTTTTACGTTCTTTGGTTCCTAAGTTCAGACTATCAACAGGTCATGTTCCTTCAGGTTATTTCCTTATCAAGAAAGATTTCACCGCAAGACTATTCTCCGTTGTAACCTGAAATACACGATCAGTTTTTATAAGCTTTTAACAGTCAAAAACTGATCGTGTATTTAGCAAAAACTGATAAAAACTGATCGTGTATGAAGGATATCAGTTTTTGGAAAACTGAAAACTGTCAGTCAAAAAACTGATAAAAACTGATCGTGTATTTCAGGCGTTTGATATTCGGCCTAATCAATGTCCATTACAAATTTGGAATTTATTCATCTTGTGGAAGCAGTATGGAATTCTTTACTGCTGCTGTGGTAATCTCTTCGTTGTTTATATTGAAATAATTTTATTTTGATAAACTTGATGTGAAAATCTGCTTTTCTCTTCCTTTGATATCGTTCCAAGTTGTACCCACTTCATTTACTGAACGTTTGCAATCTGATTATGGATAGTAATGCTAACCACACTCCTTTGTTTGTGAACTTTTGCTGGATATCAGTAGATTAGCCTTCCAATACGTTGGCGCTCAAAAACGTTGGAACAAAATTTAAGAATTCACTCTCTTGTGATAATTTCGGGGTTTGAACCGAAAGAGTTCCGTTCTATTCTTGCTAGGACCTGATACTTGGCGAAATCATAGTCAATAGAAAGGAGGATCCTCCTTTCTATTGACTATGGCGAAATCATAGATTATTTATTAAATTACATAATTCGGAACTGGACGCTGGAATTATTGCTACACAATATGCATTCTTCTGCAATAAATGACAGCATTCCAGACCCATAATGGTCTAGACCGTGCGCAGATACTGCTGACCAGTTGGGTCTGACAACCATAACGTGCAACTGTCGAAGTATGGAAGACACGGGATGCTTGACTGGAGAAGAACCAAGCGATCGCCCTTCAAACGCAGGCTCTGAAGACAATCGCGGTATTCCCTTATCAGGTAAGCGGTTTTCAGATGTTTGATAGATTGGCAATCTCGTCGCCATTTTCTGCTTTTAGGTTGGGAACAGCTTTCTAAAAGAGCCAGAGTAAATGTGTAACTGTTGTGCCCTCTAGCATGTTGCACCCGGTGTTTTGCTTGTAATATTTTTCAGGGATGCCTGCTCGGATAATTGCTGGGGGAATCTTATGACAAGAGCACCAACATCGTACTGAGCTTTCGTACGCTGAAATGAACTTCATTCTTGCAACTTGCAATTCATGCGTGACAGAAGCTCAGACTCCCGGTCTTGCTGCTGTGTCATTCCATATCAAATGACCAGATTTTTCGGCGAAACTGTACAATCGGGATTCTACAAACAAACATTTTGATGTTTGAGTTTGATGGTACGGTGCCGGAGTACTACAGAGTACCCCATCTCCTTCCAACTGTCCTGGCGTTGGCATGAAGCCATGTGTCATTGGTGATAGCAAGGTTTACACGGTTTTTTATAAGGAACCACTTTATAAGGAACCTACACGAAGAAGGCCGAAATATTTAAAGAACTTATAGAACTAAAAACAATGTCCCTAAGGAACTTTTTGAGCAACTGCAAGCATCAAGAACTTAAAGCCGGTTCCCTTCATTTGCAGCTAATATTTGCATATATTGTTTGCTATTCGTGTGTCAAGTGCTTTATTGAGTAGTTTCCGCATATGCTGTCTCGCCCCTCTCTCTATCAAGTGTTAAGGCTTATTGTAGTCAAAGCACCGAACTTGGGA
Organism: Nemopilema nomurai; assembly: GCA_003864495.1. Classification (NCBI taxonomy): domain Eukaryota; kingdom Metazoa; phylum Cnidaria; class Scyphozoa; order Rhizostomeae; family Rhizostomatidae; genus Nemopilema; species Nemopilema nomurai. The sequence goes on from ML133474.1 coordinate 1,216,392, forward strand.
ACTTACGAAACTTTTAAGGAACTTTTGGTACTAAAATCTGATGATTTGAGGTCTATGAATAAGGAACTTTTGGAACAAGGCCCTGAGGTAGGTTCCTTATAAAAAACGTGTATGCTAAATGCTTTGAAGAATAAGGAAAGACTGTTTGAGTATCAAATAAAAATCACTTGTATGTTAATGATGAATTCATGATATTACTTAAATTTTACTATGAGCTTTATTCAAAAGTTTTGGTAAATCTAGATTGATTTCCAGGCATGTTTCAGAAGCTGCTATGTGTTTGTGTCTGTACAACAGAAATGAACAGAACTCTACAAAGGAACTCAGCCAAATGCTTATGATTAATAAAACCCTCTACTTGAATTATGATAAATGACTAGTAGTTATTTCATGAATGAAATGCAATTTTTTGTCTTTTGCTTTCAGTGAATGATGATGGACCAACAGGCATTCTTGCTTATGACTGTTACAATTATGTTAAAAAAAAGCTGTTTCCCCCAAACATTAAAAAGGAGTCCAAGGAATTAGTGAAGCTTGCATGGGGAACAAGCCTGAACTCGTTTATTGCATTTTTTATACCAGTTTCCACAGTGCTTATTGTTGGGCACAAAGGAAAGGATTACATTGCCGCTATAGGGCTTGGCATTTCTGTTTGCAATGTGACAGGCAATGTTGTTGTGGTTGGCTTGACATCTGCAACTGAGACATTTTGTTCGCAAGCATTTGGTGCTGGACATTACAAAAGAATTGGAATTGTGATGCAAAAATCTTTGATACTAACATTTTTAGCTGTACTTCCATCATGTGCGCTGTGGATCAATATGGATAAAGCACTCCTTTTTCTAGGACAAGACAAAGATATTTCATTGTAGGTTTTTGGTTTATTTACAAACAGTTCTTCTTTAAATATTTCTAATGTCAAATCAAACATTTGTTTTCTTGTTTTTCTTTGCTAAGTAAAAATCTGATTTAATTAGTCAGCTTTTAACACAGTATTAGGATTGTTAGATCATTTGATGTGTATTTTTTATATCAAGAACATTGCAAATGTTTACTCATCCAGTTTTGAAGATTGTACCTAATGTATGATTTAATATAATAGAAGACAGGCTAGAATTGAGACATGTTCTCTGTTACTCAAAGTTTCGTGCTTGCGCACTCGTCTGATGCTTATTGCACATCGAGCACTGTTATGTCAGAATAGACAAAACAATCTAGAATAACATATTATTTATATGTATTTTCCAGGCTTGCTGGCTCTTTTGGAATATGTTACATTCCTGGCCTATTAGTAAGGTTTTTCTATCACAACTTTTCGATAAATTGTTGATTAATAGTTTTATGCTGCCAATTGACAAATTATTCCACCTTTGAAGTTTAATGACGTTCATACCACTTAACTTAATTTGTTTTATCATTTATTAATTGCAATATTTGCCCAATTACACTGCATTCAGTTGCTGTTAAACTGATAATCAAACTATTGCTTTACATTCATTTGTACTAAATAATTTTCTTGCTTGATTTCGGTCAGTAGTCTATTACTATTACCTTAATCTCCAAATCTATAAAAGAAGATGATTTTAAAAGCCATCTTTTCTGTTTTTGTAGAGTCTACAGTGTAGACAGTCTTTTCTGTAATTGCACATGCCTTATCTTGCAGCTTTACATTTTGTTCAATATACTAACAAGGTACTTGGCATGCCAGGTAAGCTCCTTTTTCCCCATTAAATTATATATTCACGTTTATTGTTAAACTTAAATATAATCATCAAATCACTTAGCATATAAAGTGATTTTCAATACTACTTTAGGATTGTGTTGAAACAGAAAAATGGGAAAGCAAAATTTAAGTCTCTTACAGAAGGGTTGTTGCGTGGGGGAGTCTCAATACTGTATTGATTGATCAAATGAGGCAGATTCTATTCATTGATAGCCAAACAACAACAAAATAATATTAACTTCTTTTATATTCTATAAACTTGGTTTTGTTACCAAGTTAACAATGCCTGTCTGAGTTACTATATTTTCATATAGCAAAACTTTGCTTCACTAATCCTTATACCAAAGTAAAGGGCTATATGATGGTTCTCCTTGCATCAAAGATTCAGGTGACTGGACTGCCTTTTAGGTATCATTTATGAAGACTATTTCAGATAAAGAAAGTACAAGGAATTTCTTCTATACTTTTGCCTTTTATAAATAGCTAGATATATTTTTATACTATTGTGTAGCAGGCCTCTCCGTTTAAGGCGCACCTTGGCACGCTCCTGTCGTTACCGAGACGTGCAATAAATCACGCGCCTGGTTTATAGGCGCCCTTAAAATCGCGCTCCTTGTTAATAATTATACAAAGAGCCTTGCGGATTCGAAATCAATTGATATCTAAATAAACCGTTGCTTCTTTCAATCCCTCTTTCGAGGAAACTGTTATTGCCAAGTTAAAGCAAACACCTCTTGAATATATTTCTGGTCAACACCCAATAACCATTGACGAACTACAACAACAATGTGTTAATTTTTTTGCTTTTATTGCTTTACTGAGTAGTTTGCTTAGAGATTTCTAGATACAAAGTATTTACATACGAAAACATGCCGTTTCTGCCTACTTTAACGTGAATATATCCTTTTGGTATAACGCGCCCCTTAGCAAGACGAGGCGCGCGTTTGAGCACGCGCCCACTGAAATACTTACGGAGAGGCCTGTTGTGTAGCAATGTGCTCAAGAATCAATTTTATGCTTATGTGTCTTTTTCTCCCTTATTGCATATTCTTGTTTGTCATAACTTCATTCACAAATTATTTTTTTTCATGTGTACAGCAAATAATTCACCCAACTGTGTATGGTGCATTGCTTGCATTTGTGATCAATGGAGTATTCTGTTATCTCTTTGTATATGTGTGGAATTTAGGAGTATGGTAAGTTTTTCTAATCTTGCTGTTTCTCTCCTGACTTTCTAAAGTGCTTTGTTGTTCTGGTAAGACTAAATGTATGAATGAAATAAGTTCAGCTAATCAACTGACACAAGATGCGTTTTTGCAGCCTCCTTTTAAACTCTTTGTATTCTGATGAACAAACAATGTCTTTAAATTTTTAATCTTTGTGTATTGCCAATTCCCAAGTATTCTTGCATGGGAAAATCTTTCAACTAATTCTCTGCAGATCATCTTAACACATTCTGCTTTCCATAGGAGTGCTGCCTTTGCTCTGGATTTGTCATACTTATCATTCTGTGTCTTTACCATGGCTTATATCTACCTGAAAAAGATCCATCACAAAACCTGGCATGGTATGTTTTTATCTTGATGACTTCATAGCGACTAACAACAACTTGATGACTTGTCACATGACCTAGATTCACTTTTGCAAAGGTACACTCACATCTACAAGAAAATGACATAGAAACTCGAGGAGTGGGGCAGTGCGGATAAATGGCTTGCCTCCAGTGCTTGCTTGAAAGCATGATAACCCGATAGCTCATCAGTAGAGCACTTGGAGTACAAAGTCAGGGGTCGTGAGTTCGAGTCTCGCTAGGTTCGGTTTTTTTTCCGCACTCTCTATGAAACTTTGTGGTTCTAAAGAAAATGGTTGTAAATGACATTTGAACTGGTTCAAGCGTCTCATCTGATGGTAGCGTCCGTCCTCTTAAAACCCATCGTAGTTTACAGGTGCTCAGTTCTTAAGCATCGATGCCTTCGCGTGAAACCCAAGGCATTCCGACAAGGGCATTCGGTAAACGGACTTCTATGAATAAGGTCACAAAACCATATTTTCTCAGAAGTTCAGTTTGCATTTAGGCATGACTGACGAACTGGAGACGCTGTTATGTAGTTCACGGACCAACTGAAAATGTCATTAACTAAAGGATTTTGAATTCTATTCGTGTTCCTAGACCCATGATAGCCATTGGACTATGCCCGATTGCTCTCAAAGCTTCCAAAAACTGATGACGTCAGTGAGTGTACAGTGCATAGAACATTTCTACGTGTGACGTCAAGCATGGCTCAATGTTAGTCCAACTTTTGATGAGCTTAATGATAAAAAGCGATAATATGGTTCAATCGTTTATCCCTGATGTTTTGTGTGGTCAAATCATTTATGTATACAAAAATACCTTACGAAGCATATCAATATTTTCAATCGTCTTGCAAGGTTGCCAAGTTTTGAAAAATAATACCTGTGAGATTTCACGAGCGAAACTAGTGAGCAATGGAACTGGGGCCCAGGGTTGGGGGCAGAAGAGTTTCGAATTTGAGTAGATGAGTGCTCAAATTTCTTAAAACTAGACCATTCAGAATGCCTACACATTTGTTTATAAATATTCAAAACATTCCAGAAAAACATAGGGAACAGGCTTTTAAACGTAAGAAAAAACAATCGAGGCAATGAACAAAAGTATTGTATAATGAATGGACGAGAATGTGCACTTGTTTGTGAAAGAGACCACAAGTCTAAAGTTTTCACCATTTTGTCGTAAACACTGTAGTGGAATGGAATGTGTTCAGCAACCACTGAGGAGTTTGATCTAGATTGAAAGGAGAATGAGGCCCAGGAAGGAATCCGCGAGAAAAGTAACTCGTGAGACTGTGAGAAGACGAAACCGAAGACTTGGCAATCTTGTCTTGCAAACTTTTCTCCAAAACATTGACAAGATGTTATCTGTCGGCTTGCCACGCCATCAACTCAACAGAACTTGTTACTTTTGACACCCACAGGAGACTTTTGCTTCAAATTTGTTTTTCTTTTCTTGTTGTCCTTTTCTTCGAATTTTGTTATTGGGCCAGTTCTGAACTCCTCCTTCCTCAACTGCTCACACTATCGATGCCTATTATCTTTGCAACCTTCTTGCGCTAGAAGTATCGAAACAGGGCTAATGCTCGTTTACACGAACTTATAATATTGCCACGTAAAACATCTAAAAACCATAATCTTTGTTTTCTGTTAATTTTCGTTGCTCGCTGCTTTTTGGCCAGAAACTAAATGGTATGGCCTGTATTCTTTGCACATGCGTCAGAGGTCTCTTTTTAAAAAAGCAAGTGAGACTTCGTTTGTCTTTTCTTAAAGAAAAGGAAGACTTCTTCCAGCCTTCTTCCTTTCAAAAGTTACGGACATGCAACTAGGGATGGTGAGCTCCTCTGAATGATTCTCAACTTCATAGAAGGTGACCTTTTTAGACACAGAGACCAATGTATTTGGCACTTTGAATTGCAGTAATGTTTGAATAGCAGAGCAATAAGGAATACAATACCTGTCATAATGGGTGGCAAACGTGACCACGAAAGTCAAGCTGACCAGCAAGACAAGGCTAATCGCATCTAGCTTATCGTATATTGTTGCGTGACGCATATCCTGCTTTTATTAGATCCGTTTTTCAGGTTTCAAAATACATTTATATATCATAGGTTGGTCAAAGGAATGCTTATTTCAGTGGAAAGAGTTTATTTTCATTGCTGCTCCAACCCTCAGCATGACGTTGATGGAGTGGATCGTGTACGAAGTAGGCATCATAACCATTGGTACGTGGCTTAGCATGAAATTTGTGCTTGTATATGATCCAGGTAGAGGTGTCATATCATTTAGTGAATTCCCATCACGTATGATCATGCTGTGCAGTCTACATGAGGATTCTGGTCATCTAATGTTTACATAAATCGATACAATCGACGCACAGGAATGACCAACTAGAATCGTAGATGCAGAATGAAGGCCTTTATCTGTATCTCAAAGCATACTAACCTCTTCTTGTAGCTAGAATGACGTGATAACGTTCGATCCTCGTAGGACTTATCACCAGCCCCTTTATTCTTGCATTTTTTAAATACTCTTATATAGTATGTCTGGTTTGCTGATACCGTACAAAGAATCCTGTTTATGTGCACTTACTTATTTGAGTTTCGGTATCCAATCTGATTTGTATTCTGAAATAACTGAACCATCTTTTAAATGACTTATAAGGCTGACTTGCACCAGTTGACAGTTGTTGCTGAATATACCTCTTTCTTGTTGCTGGTATTCTAGGCTGCTCATCTTCCCTTTTTATCTTTTCTCTTTTGTGTCTCTCTCTTAGCTAGCACCGAAAAAATTTTCAATTGAAGTAATTCGTAGGTTTTCCTAGTCATCTGATTTCTAATGTACTATCATTTTTTATATCTCTTCCGTAGGTATCATTGGCAGTTTAGATCAAGCAGCATTGATTGTAACGTATTATCTGGGTGGATTGATATTTTTCGTGAGTCAAACATGATTCCTTTAATTCTACATTTTAGTTCAAAAGGACTACTTTTGAGATGTTATGAGATGGATTACCAGTCGAATATTTTCTCCAACAGTAGGTTTTCAGTACTGCTGTTAAATTTTCCGCCAATGAGCAACTAATTGGAACCAATTTCCACCTTTAGATGCACACCATCTGATACTTATCATATGTAATATATGTTTTAGTATATGTAGTTTATATATGGAATATATTTCTTTACTTGTGCATTGCACCTGCAATAGATGCACAAAAATTTTATATGGTGTTTTTGTATATGGAAGTTTGGTTAGCGAAAAACATTATCTACGATGGATAAATCAAAAAAGTACTTCAACGGTTATGTAGGTAATCATATTTCATAACAAGCGAGTCATAAACTGTTATATCACTATCGCGTCTAGTTGGTGCTCTAGTTTGGATTCATGCACAAAACTTACATCGAACTCGTTTCTTTCCGACAGGTGTCTTTTGGTATCTCAATTGGCACTTCTGTCAGAGTTGGTATGTTTTTAGGAGCGGGGAAACCTGAATGTGCCAAAACGTCACTGAAAGTCAGCATCATGGTGACAGGTAATGCAAGGTTCTTTTCCCGCAGAACCACTTTCAGTTTGTGCACTCTGAATGTCCCCGTTATAAGAGATCTGTTACGGTCAGCGTTGTGGAATCAAACCACACAAGGCCGCGTTTTCTTTTGAGGGAACTTTCGTTTGTAAGCCTGTCGATTTTCAGCTGTTCATGGGCATTGGTCTTGTGTACTCTCCGTGTTCCTGTTCTAAGCCTTCGTAACGCAGAAAATAATTCTTCAAGCGTGCGTGATTTATGGTTCCGCTGTTCTGTGTTCCTGTTCTGCTGAAATGCAAGTACTGACATTTCCTTTGCACGTCTACAGTCAGTGTTGTTCGCCCTGGTACAGTGCCGTTCACCTCTCCTCTCTGGGTCATTGTCCTCCATATGAAGCTAGTGCTATTTCGTTCACAACACCGAAACTCTCTGCTTTCAATTGCAGTTATATTTACGACGTCAGTTGGCCTTTTAGTCATTGCCCTAAAAGACGTGATCGGCTTGATATTCACCAGCGACCGGTATGTCTGCACAAGAAGTTTTGCTTTCTGTTAACTTTGTGTCTGTTTCATGTGCCAGATAGAGCAGTGTACATTCCAGCAATCAGTAGCTTTGGTCTAAGTTTGTTTACATTTTCCGGGTCTGTGATTGGCTTAGCGGCGAGAGAGACCACGTGACCTAGCGCAAGCTCTCAGCCAATCAAGATTTGAGCCCTATGCTACAATCAGTCCAATGCCATTTTTGTTACTTTGCACAAAACTGATTGCGTTAATCGCCAGTTCGTTTATTTCAAATCTAGGCTAATTAATTTGGATATGTGCGTTTCAGCGCTATTGCATTTATCTTTTATCTGTCAGTCATTTCAATCAAAAGCTTCTAACATTCAATCAATCTTGCTTTTTGTTGCACTTTTCTGACGACCCTTGCTTGTTTTGTTTGTTTTTTCTTTAAAATCGTTAAAGGCCTTCTTATCGTAGCATATTTAATTAGACTGTGATATTTAGTTTGGCTAATGATTCAATTAAGTTTTCAGATTCATGTTTAGAATCGTGTTCTTTCAACGAATATTAATGGAATGCAATTTACCTCTTTCTCAACGCAGGGAAGTTGTAGGTATCGTGTCGACTGTTATAATAGCAACAGCCGCTCAGCAAATCTTGGATGGAATGCAGGTATAATTTTGCTGCTACTTCAATCTGACTACCTTCTTACTTGCTTTTTGGAAACATTAACCATCTTTGAATGCTATTCCTTGAATATTCCTACATTCTTTACCAAAATGCTTAGAGGGTACTAAAGACTTGGGTTATTGCACATATTTACTCTATTCACATCCATAAATGGAGCAACGTCAATTAGCCCCCACCCCAAATATTGTTGTGAAAACCGCTTAGATGATCTAGTTTTCAAATATTTAGTTAGTAAAATCATATACCGAGTTTAACATTTTCTGAAAGTGAGCCACGATCGCTTTCAAAACTCTGCTAGTTTTTCCAGGGGCGTTTTCTCTTCTGTGATATTTGCCAGACTGAACATTTAGTATTTGTGTTCCTCGCTTTGCTACAAAAAGAGAGATGCTACATAAATTCAACAATAGGCTGAAGGGACTTTGAGTTACAGAATGCAGAAGAGTGTTTTGGGCTGATTTCATAATGGTTCTTGCGGTTAACTTCTTGAAGTAAACACTGTATTCTAATAACGTTAAAAACGCTGCTGGTGTTCCAAATGTGTAGTAGGCATTGTGGCAATTTAGCTGGCATTATGTTCCGCCAGGTTAAGAATTTTTTTATCAGTCATTGACATTTGTGATCACTTGGTTCATCGGACGCATCATTTGTTTGCACAACATTAGCTACATTTCTTCCTGCTCTGGCGTAAGGTTAAGTTAGTGGTGGCTGTTGTTGTTGTATTAGCAAAAGAGCTTTCTCGGTATTTAACTGTAAGTAGTAAGAGGAAAAAGGCAACTAAAAGCATACAAGGCACTATAGAGAGATGGTCGGACTTTTTCTGATGAGTAAATCAGCTGATCTTCCCAGCACCCTTTAGGCATGGATCATTTCTGGCCTTTTTGCAAGATTCTAATCACCATTCTTCGACCGAATCAGCGCTGATGTCAATACGTTTCCCTCTTAGGTAGTTGCTAATGGAGCGGTCCGTGGTATGGGATATCAGAAATATGGGGCGCTGATCAATTTCATTGGCTACATATGCATTGGAATACCAGTTTACCTTGTACTAATGTTCAAAGCACGTCTAGGAGCTCTTGGTAAAAAGCACCTTTATATTACTTCCACAAATTAATTCTTGCCTATTCCGCATAACCGTTCAAGCGCATTGACACTGGATTTTAAACACTCATGATTTACGATCAAGAGCTGATTATTTATGTCGCCAGCGTTCTGGCATCTTACAACGTTTGCATGCTCGAAGTGTTCAGTGATAAAATCTTCTTCTTCTAAGTATACAAAGCTCTTGCCTCGTTATATCATGCAATTTGCGCTACGAAAACTTGATTTTATTTGCGCTGCAGTACTCTTGTAAATTATTAGATAAACTCCCCCTATGAAGAACATTCCCACTGTGTCTCATGCCAGATGCCCAGAAGGAATTCTGCATTTGCAGCAAGAGAATGCCTTTACAAAATACTTCCATATGAAAAAGATGAATGGCGTCAAAGTTTTGTTTTTCGTTTGTAGGATTTTGGCTAGGAGCAACAGTTGGAGTTTTCGTTCAAGTGAGGCCTATTTGATTGGCTTTTATGTTTGTTTCGCAATTGTCCGAAATTGTGTGAACTAAAGAGATATCGCCAGACTAATACCGAAGGCCATGGTTGAATATTCCGTGTTTTACTCCGTTTTGGGTGGTTGGTTTCTTTCTACAGACGCACTACACATGTCTTTATTGAAACCGCTTTCTTATTTAGATTGTTTTTCTCGGCGTGCTGCTTTGCAAGCTGGACTGGTCGAAACTGTCAAGATTGGTAGGTACCTTTTCACCCCAAACCGTTACAGTTTGCGAATACCTCTTGAAGACAAGTGTTCTATGCTGGCAAGCCCCGCAGAGGATATATCTCTTCAGGGCAATCAATTCGCGGTAGTTTTTTTTTATGAATTGTTTTTTACGCTAGTAGGTGATGGTGTGTACCACATGTTTTCGTTCAGGCTAGAGAGAGGGTTTGTGTCGCATCAGATACCATTGTTGACAGTGATGAGCAAAGAGTGGGACCAGGCGATTACGGCTCAGCCGTCGTGAGCAGACAAGAAACAAACAACGATGACGTCGCTGAATCTTCATTTGTTGACGAGGAGCACTCCCGTCTTTCTCCTCGAGGTGAGACCTGTTCAATGGTTTTCCCTTTAATGAAACGAGACGTGTAATACTGCTCTTACATGGTCAGGTTTTGTCGAATCCTGATAAGGTTTTATCGAATACAGAGCAGTCAAAATCCCAATTTGTTTCTACAATGAAGGTAGGTGTTACTTCAGCTATCGCTGGAGCTATCGCTATTTAAAGGACGAAGAAATGACTGTAAACAGATAAAAACAATGTGGAACTTGGCAATTCGGGTGACGTAGCAGCGTGGGCGAAGAGGAATTTCATTGATTCGCCTTTCGATTTCGTCGAATGGAATAGAACACGTTCGATTCTTGAAAAGTCGAATGCGACGACGAATTTGATAATTGAATTCGACAAAGTCTGACCGTGTTAAAGCGGCTTAACTGCACGGCAAACAGCTTCTGATTCTGAAAGGGCAGCACAGGTTTGTCGCTGTTTTGCCTTGCTTAATTGTTATTGCTGTCGTGTTGTGTTCATAAACCTTACCCCTATGCTCTTTTTCAGTGCTTCTAAGAAATGGCAAAGCCGGAAGTCAAATCTCCTTGCATGCGGATGAGCCTGATATACTTTTCGCGTATAGGCAAACGAATACATCTCATTCGAAGCTTGAGTTGGTCGTGAAGGCCTCTGTTCTTTTTCTACTATTTTCTTTGTTGATTGTGTCGTTAATATTCAAAGTAAGCAGCTCTTGATTATTTGGAGTGGCTGATACATTTTCTTTTAAACACATGTTTTTAAAATGCAAATTAACATAGTAAAGGTTTTTTAACTTTGACAATCTATACTTTCTTTCAGTATTGTTTAACTCTTTAAGCGATGCATTTTTAATATTAAAATTTGATGTGATATTATTCTAGACCAAGTTGTTGCTATAATACAGATATAGTATGTAGTATAAAATAAAGAAAGAACAGTTTTATTTTGCGAGGCATTATTATTTTGATAATATTAAAGCGCTTTATTTTACTGACCTGTAGTGGCCGTAAAAACGTTTTTATTTTTGAGTCCTTTAGAGAGTCTTTGAATTTTAGATTTGCTAAACTCCGTACGTTTTACAGGTTTAAAGTAGTTTAAAGTATGTCCATTCAAATTAGTTTATGCTATTTCTCTTTAAGAATATCTGATGTTGCATAGAAATAAACGTTCGTAGGTTTAATGAGTTTATTCGCAAATGATGTATACTTTTCTGTATTCTGACGACTTCATTCATCTTTTTTTGGTGCGTATCTTGGCAAGATTCTGCCGTGGCATGCCACTGTCCATCTTCATGTCGAAAACAGTTCGCTCAATTGATTTCAATAGGTTTCATTAACCAACAAATCAACTCTACCATCTCGAGATTCAAAAGCGCGAGATTCATGCGAAAGGCACCAAGAGCGGAAAGACACCCCACTCAGATCAAGTGGATTGAACCTACTTACTTGCAATTGTATCTTTGAAGATTGAGGATCACATAAATTTGGACAGTTTGCGACTTCATCGTAGAAAAGGGGGTTGGAACACCGGAGGGGGGGGGGGGGGGCAGCCCCTTTTGATCGGAGGGGAAAGGGAACCAAACATGCCTTTCTGTAAAGTCTGCTATTTACATAAGTCTGCTCTCTAGAGTGCGGAACATTTAATTATTATCAATGGACATTACGACCTAACACTCTATTAATTCCTTCATTGAGGCCCCTCCACTATGCCAAGCTACACTCTAATCCCAGGAAAAACATTTTGGGCTTTCGGTGCACCAGCCCTTATCTTGCCTGAGCATTGGCGCAATTTATGGACGTTGTTTGATTCCAGGGAGAAAATGGCCCTAATTTTGTCCCCCGCAAATCTGGCTGATACATCTGTGTGAGAATATAAGAAATGAGATCATTCGATTGTGTGAGAATATGAGAGATGAGAAGGAGGAACGAGAATATCTCTGGGTGTAGGCAGAAACGAATAACACAAAAGAGATAGGAGTGGGAGGGGAAGAAACGCATCTAAGTTGGGGTGACCCATGCTGCATAACTACGCTAACCGAGTATGTTAGGGCAAAGGTCACGTATAGATAACACCCCGGGGTAATTTGCATAATAACGATTGCTGTACATAATGATTGACAACCTTGCGAGGACATGTTGACAATCGCTGATACTTTAAATGCAGTGCCAAGTGTAAGCCTGGAAAATACATCGAAAGACAACTGACGATGAAAATTTGACAGAAATCCACGATGAATGGCTAATGAAAAATATTTGCAATTTTTAAAAAAGCAACAATCGATCAAAACTAGGCTGTTCGGAAGACTTTCTTCCTGAAAGTTATTTACATTAGCTAAAAAGCTCTTTTGTCCAAAGCAATCTAAAAAGCATGTTCACAAGAAACAACAAGAATCTTTACCACCATACTTACAACCTTGCTCTAATTTTGCACCTGAACGGTGGTTCCAGAGTTTTCCAACATGTGACGTCAGATATCTGTCAATTTTTCAAACATTTCATACTATCAAAGAATTCATGTTAGATCAAATGCCTTTCAGCATCAGGCCAGGCCATAGCGCCATTGTGATCAAATGTCATACAACAGCATTACTAGCATATTCTGGCACATTTCCTATTCTTTGATTCTGGTACATCAAAACTTCGAAGGGTGATTCTGTACCTAAAGCTGAGGCATGTGCAAATCATACTTAAGAGTTACGTCATTGTTATTTTGATTTGGATAACTGTTACACCACGACTGGGTCATATAGACACACATTGCACCACATGTACCGGTTATAGTTAACAAATAAAAGTCCTTCAATAGTATTAAGGGCTTTCACTGGGTGAATTTAGTTACGAGATACGAGAAGGTGTCACACTGAGCTGCGTGATAGCTGCACGTGCCTAAGGCCAAGAAAGCAGTCATGTCCCACGAAAGTCGACAAGAAAACGGGCTGTTGGTGACAGGGACCAAAGAAAATGGAACGGAATACGTATTTTCTGGTGAGAAGTAACAGTTGACCCGGCGCTAATGCAGAATTGTACCTCTCCGTGATCCACAGGTCTTACATTGACAAGTCATACGCCAAAAGATAGCGTTGAGTTTAGGGTGCTGTATGATTCATCATCAGCATCAGAGGTGTGTTTGGAGCACGTGCAACACCAGGCCTACCCAGCCTATATAGAGTATGTCGAATTAAACTCAGCGAAGAGACTATAAAAAACTAGTTCTTTCGCCAATCCTATTACAATTTTTATCTAAGGATGACGAAACTGAAACAAGGCTTGATAGTATGGCTTTCTTTTTCTGGTTTTTCTATTACAAATCTACTTTACAACATGGAACCAAAACCCTCAGAATGTGTAAACGAGTACGATAATGTCTAATCAAATGTGTAAACGAATATCACATTGAAAATTGCGGACCTGTCAATACTAATCAAATACGGAGAAACTAGGAACAAGGCTTTGCCATTGTAATTTGATATCTAAAAAGCTGGCATGAGAACATGATCTTTTATGGAACTCAAGTTCAAGGCATACTTATATTTAAGTATGTCACAATTCTTTGATCTTAAAGCATGGTGAATGTGTCATTATTTCATATAACTATTCTTTTTTAGTGAAAGAGTGTGGACCTACTGGAAAAGTTGAAACAAACGGATGCTTTGAAAGTCTCAGAAGGAAACTCTTACCTCTTTCGATCAAAAATGAGTCCAAATCTTTACTGAAGCTGTCATGGGGATTAAGTTTAAACATGTTTCTTGCTTTCTTCCTTCCGGTCTCCTCCACCCTTATCTTGGGCCACAAAGGAAAGAATGAACTTGCTGCTTTGGGCCTTGGAATATCAATCTGTAATGTTACTGGGAACTTTCTGGTTATTGGATTGGCATCTGCTACTGAAACTTTGTGCTCCCAAGCTTATGGTGCTGGGCATTTTAGAAGATTTGGAATTGTGATACAAAGATCTCTCATCATGATTTTTCTGTCTATTCTTCCAACCTGTGCCCTCTGGATTAACCTGGATAGGGCATTACTGTTCTTTGGACAAGACCAGACAATTGCCATGTATGCCCTTGAAACTTTCCTGAGAACCATTTTTAAGATATGTCTGCCAGATTATTTTGTCAAAAGAACTGAGATTTCTGTATTCTGTTTTGCAAGTCAAGAAACACTTCTAAATGGTTTTTTATTATATATAAGTGATTATTAACAATTTTGAAATGCATTTTTGAGGTTGGGAAAATGTCTCCATAAACTGTAATACTAAGTGCATTCATATCTAGACAATAACTATTGCACCTAAATCTAACTCATTTGGTACAATTTGTTTTTAAAAATAACTAGCACATCTTTCAAACTGTATTAAAATGACTTGTAAGCTGAAGTCCACAATTTTTGTGGAGATATTTTGCCATGCTGTTGTTTGTCTGCTAAAAAAATTTAAGGTTTTATTCAGAATGTAATAAATGGGGCTAGAAATGCCATTTATTACATCATTAGAACATTCCATCATTTACCTTTCTTTATTTGCTTTTGCAGACTTGCTAGTGACTATGGCATTTCTTTCATACCTGGCCTTCTGGTAACCCTTTGTTTTATTATATATATACTGTTTTCTTTTAGGTTTTGTATTTTTGTTGTAAAGCCATACTTGTTTCTGATAAATCATTTTAGTAATTTTCGGCTTTCATTATTTACTACAAAGCTTTTTAAGTTGTCATTGGTTTCCTGTTTAGTGAGAAAGTCAGTCCTCATTTTTTTTACTTTTTCTGAGTGGTGTTTGGATGATTAATTATTTAGAGTTTCTTTGTAAAAGCCCTGACCTTTTATAAATTTTTGCTCACATATTGCATATCTTGTTTTAGTGTGTCACAGTGTACCAGGTCCTAACAAAGTTTTTGGCTTGCCAGGCAAGTATCTATCAGCATCTTGATTTTATGTCTAAGCATATTGTTCCTAGAGTGTTTGTGTTTGTGGGATAGTATTGCTTAATATTTCATGGCTGCTGTTGAATAGCATAGTTGATTTCCTGGATTATTTGGATTCCTGACATTGTAATCAACACCCATGGTCTTGTTACTAATTGCACCTCTAGAGCTGTGATTACACTAGAGTTTTCTTTGCTGATCGAAAAAGTCACTAATCTAGAAAAGGATTTAATCTTTTGCTGTCATTGAAAAATTGAGTCAAATTTAAGCTTGGACTGCAAACATTATCGCAACTCAGAGACTATATGCAGGCTTTACTGGGAAAACTTTTGAAAGTGTGTGCTCAATCGCCCTCCTTAAGCATTCCAGGCATGCAATGGTGTGGAGTTGAAAATCTGGTAAAATCACATAGATATTGATCAGGAAGAACTTTGTTAGGAAACCAATATAGATGTTTATAGGGGGGTACCTCCCACGGAATTTGGGGGTGTGGCACACAATTTTTGAAAGACGGTAAATTTCAGGGATAGTCGGTAAATGTTATGGATTGTCCATATATGCGTATAGTATATTGGTGTGCATTGAAAACTATCCAACTTAAACAAAAGAAATAATGAGCACCAAGAAGGAATGATTTTATGCTAAGGGTACCAAGAATTTCACGAGTAAGACTAGAAAAAAGCAGGTAGTGTGGCTGATGTGATGTGAGTTGAAGTGGCGAGAAAAAGCTTGGAAGAATGTCAACTTTGAAGTAAAGGATCTCATTTGCTTGTAATATTCACAATTTTTAAGATAAGTTATACATTGGCAAGCAAGAATTTTGGTCTGTTAATTCACTCATTTACAGCCCCTACTCCATGTCTTCTAGGTACAGCCTTGGGTGTACATGCATCAGTGGATGAATTTGACATCTATAAGATTTTTATTCATGCACTGTTTTGAATAGAACATCCTTGCTCTACTTTAGGAAAGTGCTCAGTTCCTTCATTGCTCTCTTTTTTGCAAAAAATGCCATTTTTCTTGAAACTATCCAAAAAGGGAATGAACCCACAACCATTGAACAAGCGTTAACTATAGACTGCTCTGTCTTGCCTGCCCCTTGAATGCTATTTTCCTCTTTAACCCATAGACTTCAGTATTTAGTAAACTTATGATAATTATGCAAGTGCTGCATTTACTTGGGATGATGCATTTGATTTGTGCTTGAACTTTGTGGGTATATGCATTGCCAACAAGCCAAGCTAATCTCCTAATGGATTGTCTGAAACCCTTGAATTAGTTCATGAGAATGAATGAGTGCCTGTGCGTGTAACTTGAAATGAGAGTTAAATTTGCTTCACACACAGCTAATACATTTTTATTTCCAAACCATTCAGCAAAAAGCATCCATCCTTACTACAGAATTGTGAAATTTTTCCAATTGTTCATTTGTTTGTTTCTTTATAGGGCATTGTTCATCCAACCATCTATGGCTCATTCTTGGCATTTTTGGTCAATGGAGTATTCTGCTATCTCTTTGTTTTTGTGTTTAATTTAGGAATAAGGTAAGCCATTGTATTTTGCCTAAAATTATTCACCAAGGTTTGGTATGTTGTAAAATCATAATTTTAACATTGGTTGAACATGTTTTAAAATCTGCATTGAAACATTGATGTACATTGATGTGACTATCATGTCTCCAAATGCTAATGTTGTTTGCTAATACTTTTTGCCAACTACCTCATCCATGAAATCATCTATTCTTCAGTTACTCAGTCTTTGTAATATGAGGCGTGCTAATCATCGCACAGGCAAAACAAAGAATTTGCAACACAATCTTCTAAAATTGCTTATGTTTCGAAGATTTTCAAAGCAGCGTTAACTCAAAGTCGCCAAATTAGGTATCCTTAAAAGCAGCACCCAGTTCTTGACAACAGGTATGCGAAACAACCGGTGCGAAATGCCGCACGTGGCCTATTTTCATATTTCAAAGCTTGTTACTGTGCAGTACATCATAAAATAGAAATTGCTCCAAACTAAATTTGATTTTCTCTTCTCCAGGGGTGCAGCATTCGCATTGGATTTGGCATATTTCTCATTTTGTGTCTTTATGCTTGTCTTTATTTATGTGAAAAAAGTTCACCACAAAACTTGGCATGGTATGTTGATAATCTTTCATGAAATATTTCCAGAAGCTGATAGCTATAGCCCTACTTTGGGGGAGCAAGTTGTTCTTCCTTTTGTTGCCCTCATCCCCTGGAGATGCAGGTTTTCGGTAAACCTATATTGCTTGTACTGTGGATAGGAGCACCCATCCAATTGCTCCCTGGATTTTCAACACCATTATTATTGGCCCCTGGATTTTAATGATCACCAACAATTATCTATTATTGCACTCAACATGTTTTGCAATATTTCCTGATATGATCAGTGATTTTTTGAATAAAGTTGTGAACTGGCCAATTCCTTGTTTTTGCTTGCCCCATTGTCCTGTAATTATTATTTGACACCTGCCTTTGAATTAAATAGTTTGAGCTGACTTTGACAAAAAACGTATTGTAATTGAGTATGAGTGCTTTAGTGCATTTCAAGCAAAGTTTTAGTTTAGTCAGTAGTGAAGATGCGTTGATTACAACCTTATTCGGGTAAACTGCATATCGTTTCTTTCTTTTAAACCATTATGACATTAATCTTTTTCAGAATTAAAGGCAATGAAATAATTCCTTAAACTATTGCCTCAAGTATTTCAAAAATATTCATTCAAATGCCTTTCCTAATTCAGCACATTCTCTCATTTATTCTACAGGCTGGTCAAGGGAATGTTTATTTCAATGGAAAGAGTTTCTTTACCTTGCGATTCCGGCAGCTTTAATGGTTTTACTGGAGTGGATTAATTATGAGCTAGCCATAATCGTAATTGGTACACCTTTATCTCTACCTTTCTTTTATCTAACTAAAAGGCATTTTAGCTTTTATTTGTCAACCTCATTTGCACTCTTGTTTCTTGATGTGGAGTTATTTTCAAGCAATAAGAGAATGCAGAAGACTGCTGGAACTTTTTTTCTTAAAAGAAGAATTTCAAAAATCTTGCTCATCACTTTTAATTCATTCTAGGGATTATTGGAAGTGTTGAGCAAGCATCGTTAGTTGTCTCCATGTACATTGCAGGATTAATGTATAATGTGAGAATTATTTTCATCTTCTTCAGTTGCAAGTATTTTGAAGGGGTTGCTTTTTCTTAGTACTGGCTTCTACGAGGCCTTGTTTTGATTGATGATGTATCTTGAAAACGAGAGTAACCAGCTAAAGTAATTTCTATCAATTTACAAATATTTATTTCTAACATGCAAGGTTAAAAGAATGATATCATTTATTTTGCTTCAAAACTTTGTTTTGAATGTGAGTGCTTTATTTTGGCGCTCGATTTAAAGATGGACGACACGAATATGCAACTGTCCCATTGCCAGCAAAGCCTGAGAATTTGGAAAGTCTTCGTTAACTTCTTCTGTGCTTGCTTTTGGATAACGCTCAACGAAAATCGTCCTCGTTCTTTCGTATTTGGATTTGACTCCTTCCCAATCGATTCCATCGAAGCGACAATTTGACGAATATTCTTTAACACATTCCAACAGCAACGCAATTTCACTATCCATCCAGCCAAAGCCATCGCCTTTCTCAAAACTTTCGTTATTATTCGTCATTTTTGGTTTTGAACGGCGGCGGACGGCAAACGGCTTCGACCATGCATCCGAATAATGTTTGTGTGGTATTTTCCGTAGTTATCCTATGGCATTGGCATTGGCACTTCCGTCAGGGTTGGCACTTTTCTTGGTGCAGGACATCCGCAGTTAGCAAAAGTGACACTGAAAGCTGGCTTTCTGGTGACAGGTAGCGAAGCGTGTTTATCTTCACAATGCCCGATTTGTTCTCTCGTTTTCGTTGTAGACAAAATTTTAGTCATCTGACCCGAGAGTATTCATTTGAAAAAGTGCCTCAAAGTGCAGACCTATACAATAACTAAAAATAGCGGAACCAGTATTGCATTACTTCTACATCATCTACTCCTCAGAGCATGCAAACGTCGGAAAATGATCAAAAGCTGACAAAATAAATTGCGGATCGTGAACACTAGACGTGATAAGAAGAGCGTATGTTTGACTGCAAATTGCCGAAAAAGTGTTTAGTGTGCAAAAGCTTGTTCAGCTATTTTTAGCTATCGTGGTTATTGATTTATGGGAGAAGGGGGATGATAAAGTCAACTAAAATATTAGCCTCTTGAACTTGTCCTCCTTTTTGAATTCCAGAACCTCTAACCTTATTTTTAAGTTTCTGATGGACAGTTGTATGCACTATCTACCAGTAAAGAATGGAGGCTCACATGACCTTTAGTCTTTTAATTACGAGTTTATTTCTAGATCGGCTTTAAATGGGAATATGATTGCATATCTTGGAGTTTCTAGTTGTTATCTAATGCGAGAATCAATGGTGAAAATTCAATGAGTTCTAGCTAATTGACCCAGCTGTGCAAGCGAAATAGATCCTCAAGAGAACCAACAATGTTTCGCCTAGGATTTGTTGGCTAGAAATTTCAGGCTTGTTTACTTTTTTTCGTTACAGTGGCATTTTCTGTATCATTTGGTTTATTGGTTACTGCTGCCAAAGATGTGGTTGGGTATCTGTTCACAAGTGATCAGTACGTTTTTTGGCTTTTTCATCTTTTCCGGTGCTTGAAATTTGAGAAGAGTCTACAAATCTATTGCTTAGAACTGGTTCTGTTCCACAGACGCAAACAGTATAAATAGCGAACCAAATGAGAAGATTGATCCAAGTTGATTTCTCTTCCCTTCATACAATTGATATGTGCCTTTAATAATGGTAAGCAAACAGAAATTTAAACAGGCCATCTGCATGAAATTATTTTAAGGCTGTTTTTTCTGCTGAAGTCATGTCCTAGGCACCTTCAAAGGCAAGGAGTAAAACAGTGACTATAATGATTGCATGTGGACTGAACTAGGAAAGCAAACAGGTAGCACCAAGTTTGATTTGCTGACGAACTACCTCAAAGACCACTGTTGATCACGAGAGAGACAGACAGAAGGGCTGGGTTTTAAAATAGTTGGCAATGCTTCTAGTTACTTGATTTGGATGTAAACAATTTGGTAGCTTCCTTGAAAGTATTGCCAATTTAATTCTGGTTATTTGTGTTCTGCTGTTGATAGGACCGTGATAAAGGTTGTATCAGATGTCATGGCCGTGGCAGTTTTGCAACAAATTATCGATGGTTTCCAGGTATTCGAAGATAGCAGAATTTCTATTAGGATTATTCATATGCAACTAGTTTCAGTACAGTGATAAATTTAACATATAATAATACCAACACGTGATACGTTTTTACATGTATTTATTTTTTATTTATCATCAACATGTCTTCACAATAAATAGTTGTTTGGGCGATTCTTGAATGAGGGTTGTAACAGATAACTCTCTAAGACACTAAACGTTCTATTTTAGTCTTCCTTCTTGCATCCCGTCTTCAGGACTATCCTGCTTAACTGCCCGCAATCTTTTTACACGAGAGACTTTATCATTGATATTGATAATATTTATTTACTAATCGTAAAAATAACAAAGTTTGTGATAGTGAACTAAAAGTGGCAGTAGGAAAAAAATAGTAGTTATAGATATGTGCATATCAATACGAGGGCATATATGGTAATTATAGCTTTAATCTAAAAAGTGGAATAATAGTCTTATCCGTTAGTGATAGTATAGGAATATTAGTCACAGTACAAATCATGTTAATACTTGCCAAATTGATACTAAGAAAGTTAATATTTTTACTAATATGGAATGAATGATTTTGATAATTATCTTGATATTAATAATAAGTAGAGTTCTGTAATAATGCTAATAAAAGCACTAGTAGTATTGAAGCTAGAATGGTATTAATGACAGTAATCATAGAAACTATAGTCTTTAAAGCTTTACTAGTTATGTAGAAATAGTAACAATAGTGATAGTTGAATCGAAAGCTTTTCACTAACGATTCTTTTAACTAGTTGTAATTTATTATATACGGCTATATTGCATCTGTTTTCCAAGAGACATGGATGAAAGTTGGCAATAAAGCTTTTCCCTGGGTTTTATTTCCTCGCAGACGACGTGTTCTGGGGCAGTTCGAGGGATTGGTTATCAAAAGTATGGTGCGATGATCAATTTCTTCGGTTACTTGTGCATCAACATTCCTCTGTATCTTGTGTTGATGTTCAAGGCAAAGTTGGGAGTGCTCGGTATAGTACCCTTTTTTTTTTATTTCGTAACTGTATTGCAAAAGTCAGAAGCATAAGATAAGTTTCAGTTCACAGAAATTCTATCAGTGAATCAATCTTTCGCTACTTTTGTCAGATTGATTTTCGTTTTCTACAAGTTATTTTGATATTATATTAATTTGAAAGCTTAGAAGCTGTTATATGAAAGCTGCTTCACGCATTTTTAAGTAAATTTGGTGTAGGTTTTATCATTGGATAATATAACATTCCTGCCGTTAACTAACTTTCATCAACATCAGAATGCTATTGTTGTGTGTTGTAGCCATATGTTTGCTTATATTTAGGTTTTTGGATAGGTGTTCTGACTGGCACAGCCTTTCAAGTAAGGTCAATTCTTTTATCTATATTTTTTTGCTCACCCTATCAAACAAGATGTATTTATTTTGTCATGTTGTTTTGGTCGTAAAATGGGTCAGCTAATGAAGAAAGCCCTGTTTTCAGCTGTTAACTTTGATACATCTGTTAACTAATGGGGGTTAAATCAAATCTTTATTATTTGAGCGGGATGTTTTTAGCATAAGCTCATTTTATTATACATCCATTTCAGATTGAAACAAACCGAATAATCTTTTGTTATTTCTCCATTGGTTGATCACATTGGTTGAATATTGATTTAAATTCCTGTACGTTCCAGTATTTCTCTCGAATTTAAATCCAAATTTTAATAACTTCAGCCTCAAACCAGGAGTGTGTTGAATGTGCTGTTGTAACGGACAGTGAGTCGGTTATTTCTCTGTTACTCTATTCCAAATTTTTTTCTGCGTTACCCAGGTGGCAACTTTGTCTACTCTGTTACATAAGGCTGATTGGACACAGCTTTCAAAATTGGTACGTTTTCTTATTCTTTAATACAATATATAACACTACAAGTATCCAGAAGTATCTTTTGATATTTGCCTAATAAATACATGCATTAATGTTGTTGTGTTTAATTACTATGCAGTGAAGAGAAAACTTGGTATGCAGATGGTGAATTCAGTTTGGTACCTTAAGAAATGTGTGATTTTGTATACAATACAATACAGTTTGAATACAATACAGCGTTAGTTATTCAAAGAAATGTTTGATTTTGTGCAAACCCTTATTTGGACATCGTCTTAGACATCGTTAATGCCTCTGCGAATACTGTTCGAATAGGGTAAGACTTCATTTTTTGATAGGCGAGAGAAAGAGCTGGTATTGCCAAAGATACGGACCAAGTAGTATGTGAAGGTGAAAATGCAAAGGACCCAAATGTTTATGGCGCGACTGAAGTGTCGTTTAAAGGAAGGAATCATATGGCGGGTAGCAAAGAGGATTCTGACGTCACTACAAGTTACTTCATCAAGCAAGAAGCTGGCGGCCTTTCTTCCCAAGGTGAGTCTTCAGAATGGGTTAATCTGTTAAGGTTGATTGAAACTTTAGCGAATCTAGGCACGCGACGTTGGGCACGCGACATTGGGCACGCAACAATGACCAGTTGGAGTGATTGCCCGTTTCCTTGGGGATCGCGTGACTGCTTCTGGGAATTGGACGGAACTTTTTGGGACCAGATTCTCATGAACCAAGTTTAAATATTTTGTTTTCTCGTCTGGTTGGCGTACCATGCCTCATCTCCCTGTTCTGTTTTTTTGGCGCTTTTAGGAAAAATAAAATCCGCGCTCTTCTACTCTGAGAAAAAGCGTCTTGTTTAAATGATGATTGGTCCAAAAGTCATGTTGATTTTGCACCAGTATGGCGCTTTTTACACCACTGTGGCCCTCTACAGCACAAATTCCCTACAACACAATCAAATAATCAATTGAAACTGAAAGCACAGGTGATACAGTTGTCGAGAAAGAGATGGTAGAACGGACTGGATTTTCTGACGAATTATTTATTGAAGAACGTATAGTTTATCGTTGTTTATGAAATACTTCATGTCCATCCTAGAAGATGGTCCTAAAAGGCAGCAATTATTTCCTTCTAATCGCCATATTGTTTATGCGCCTAAATCTACTGAGACACAGAACGTGATCGCGCACGACTAAATCTCAAGAGTGGAAATTGAGCTTGCGATCGCAGTGGAGTAATCACAAGGACTGGTTGACCAAATTCGCCAAAGTTTAAACCGGCCTTTAGAGCAATGTAAGGCTTGCAATTAGTATCGATCATCGCTCGACAAAGTTATTTGATGTTGCTGATCTTTCCGTTTACTGACAAAGCAAGTAGGACTAGAATCTGTGGCGTTTTCTTTTTTAGAACTTCAAAGAAGTGGCACTACTGAAAGACGCGTCTCCTCGCATGAAGCCGATGAATCTGAAGTGTTTTTCACACATCGTCAAGCAACTCCTCATTCAAAGCTGGAGATCTTCGCCAAGGTCTCCGTTGTTTTTCTGCTATTTTCTGTATTGATCGTGTCATTGGTTTTCAGGATCACTCATTCTTGAGTATTTTGTTGTCATTTTGATGACCATCTTCTGAATGTTTGTAAATGAAGGTAGCAAAGTTATTAAATTTGTTTGAAATGGCCATGGATAAATAAGACAGTTCCCTTAGGAGAAGGGCGTGCTTGGAGATGTATTTTGTTTGTTGAACTTTGACCTCGTTTTGCGTGTTAAGCTGCTGCCTCCACCTGAGAAGCTGTAAATGGGAAGCTGATTGGTCAATAAACAGCCAATCACGCGCTCTTCTCACAACCCTTTAGTGCTTTACTTAAATCATGGTTTCGCTGTTTCTTGCAATCGAGACCTTGGATTTTTCAATTTTTTCTGTTCGTTTTCCTTGAAGGTAGAGTTTCTTGCTTTTCAAAATAGGCCTAGAAGACCTATTACACAGTTTTGTTTTTAAAATCTTTATGCAATGGTATTAGAATTGACTACATCAGTACCCCTATAAATTTTAACATAATAAATATGAACTTTTCCTGAAAGTTATTATAACATAATCATTAACTGGTGTTCGTATGCTGCCAGTTTAGAACTTTAAGAAGTTTTATTTCAAAATCTCTGTTAGCGAAGCATCAAAGTTGTAGTTTTTCCATTGGTATAAAGATGTGTCTCAACAGTTTCCAAGCTTTAACTTCGGAATTCATTAATGTACACAAATAATACATTTTTATATTATATATTTATTACAAAAGTAATATATAATATTATGTTTTTACAATGTGTTGATCAAATTGTCGCAAAAGAGGATATGATTTTAAAGATTAGAATTTTCATGCCGTTTTTAGAAATAATACAAAATTAATTTTTATATATCTTCATGAGTTTCATCCGTTGTTGAACTTGTCTCGTGTTCAGAAACCGTCTCTTTTCCTCAACTAAGAAATTTTGTTCCTCCATGTTTTAATTAGACGTGAAATGTGCTGTAGCTTATACGTAAACACCTACGCTTACACAGCCTTAATTAATTTTAAAAGTTGTGAAGTCAATTGAAATTTAAAATCAAAAGATTTTAAAGCATTAAAGTTGTGATACAATTAGTTGAATCACGTGAGTGAAGTTAAAAGGAGTGGAGTAATAGGACTCTCTAGGTTTATCGAAGAACGGTTTCTCATAGTACGTAAGCGTTCATTAACTGTTCCATCTCGTTGTTATCCCCTTATAATGTAGAAAAGGCCTTCGATGGTACGGGAGTCCCATTGGTGTGAGCTTGGCCCACTGTGACAAGTTGAATTCCCTTGATTTATCTTCTTCTTTGTTCATGGCCAAATGTTCCCTTTATCTAGCAATGAAGTAGTCGGGTGCTTTTTTAAAAGACACGGGGTGTTATGATGTGTAAAGGAAACAGAGGGACTATTTGGCTTGGGAAATGAATCTGTGAACTGATTAAGTTTCCTTTGTGCATGCGTGTCACCGCATTGCCCGAGGGATTGCCGAGGCCCTTCTTAAATGACTGCACTCACTTAGATAGTCGTGAGTTATTTGCGAGTTTAGACCTTTCGCGATTTTGTGCTACTAGCGTTTATTCGCCTAAAAGTGTAAATAAAGTTCATATGCTTGTAGGATTCGGTGTATGTGGAATTACAACGAAGTGCAGATATGAAGATGCAGTTAATCAAAGTTGTTCGTAGATGCCACTGAATTACAGACATGCTTCGAAAGGCACCAATGATCCTGGTAACAGAAGATTGAGTGAATGTAGCGCGCTACATAGCCAAGGGCCGTTTGATGCAAATAAAGCTGCAGATGATTTGGAAGCTGGTTAACGGAACACCCCCTAGTTACCGTGGCCCATAAAGGTCATCAGAACTGTTCAATGACGTCTGGTTAAGGCCTGGGGACTGACAAATGTCGCAGCGAAATGCCAAAATCGAGAATCGTGTGGGGAACCAGAAACGAAGCCGAAACGAAATCTCAGTCCCAATCGCACGCTCAATCGATCCGCTAGAAGTATCGATGAGCCTTCCCTCGAACAGTCTGAAGTTTTCAGCCACTCTGACGTGCCAGGACAAATCACGATTAAAGGTGGGTTCACAGAGCTTTTCGTAATTATTACTGCATTGTGGGTTCGTTTCATTCGCTGCCATTTTGATATCGCTCTGTTGTAGAAACGGCGCGTAAATGAATGCGCGTGAAAGTATGGTAACTGTCATTCAACTCTGTGATTTTCTTTCAAGGCATTCGCTTCAAACTCATCAAGTGACTGCTGGTGACAATTGGGTCATGCATTGATGCAGAAGACCATCTTCGATGTCCAATACTGGTTGTGGACAAAGGCCTTGCAGTATGTGAGTACTACTACACACGCAGAAAAGCTTTAAATAGCAATTGTTAGCGTGATTTCGACAGAACTCAGTGTATGATGGCTTTGAAACTACACCTTCATAGACCTCGCATAGCAGAATTTTCTATTTTCTTATTTCTTAAAGACGTTTTTGAAGAAGAGAGCCTTGTTTTTTCAGAAAGAAATAATTTTGTCTGTTGAAGTAAGGCTGAGTGAATTGGCTCCGACTATTCAAAAGAAATAGCAAGTCAGATGGGCTTTTCACTTCGCCTTACTTGGCATTTGTATATTTCGCAACCATTTGTATATTCTAATAGCTTTTGGTTGACCCCTATTTTTAATCTGTGACGGATGAAGGCCAAAGATATAAATTTACAGTTTTGTAGAAAGAAACATTGACGAAACTGTCTTGGCTCTGTACAAACACTGCGACGACTGGTGTGTCTTTAAGTCGCATTTTCTGATGAATTCCATCCCATTTTTCACATTTTATGCCACAAAATGTCAACGAACTCCACTTTTCGATAGTTGTTCGTGTTCTGGATACAGATGACCAATTTCATCTGTCGGTATCGGCATCGAATCGCATTCTGGTATCTTTTGATCTAATTTCTCTATTGCTTTGAAAGTCCATCTTTCTGTTAGGAACGCTTGTGGATGTTTTTATTCTTATATTATTATTTTGCAAGTTCTTTTATGGATGTGTGCTGGCGTTTTTATCATCTTGTTTAACGTGCAGAAAACACGGAGCCAGCAAGAGACGATGTTGCGTGACCGTTGCGTCTTGATAAATTTACTGACTAATTAATTAAATACAAAACTGGGCGTAGGCACATAAATGTGTTGTTGATTACGTTACGTGGATACGAAGACAATAGAAAGTGATGTCAGTGACAGAAAGGAAGATGTGATTACGTTTCGACAATGGTCGCTACAAGTCGTTTAGGCGTTGCTTTGAAAGCAATTGGAGTAGTCGTTGGTTCAAAATGCTGGCTAGAAATATGGCTGGTATCTTTTCTAGTAGACGGTTTATGCCATTCTTCGTCTTTCCCCTTATCAGCTTTGCTTCTCATTTCACACAAAATGTTGCCATCGTTTGAGTAATTTTTGTTCTTTTCCTTAATTCTGTGATCTTTGCGTAAACATGTTAGCTTTGTGCCGCCTGTTCAAAAAATGAGTCAAAATCTTATTCAAATGTAAAAATCTTCTGCAAGTAACTGATCACCAAAATTAACATAGTCGTCATCATACTCTAACTTCAAGTTGACGTAATCACCCAAAGGAGAGAATCTTCTCCCTTTAATCAAATGTGCTGGAGTCAAAACTTCCTCGTTAGTTTTTCTCCACAATACGTTGATGGTTTACCGTTAACATTTCATTCTACTTCCGCGAAAACAGTGGACGTTTCGTCACCAGACACTGTATACACGTATCTTTTAATCAATGTATGCACATGATGCGCAAGTATGCTGCGTGTTGCGCGACAATGCAGAGGAGCAACCCATTCCCATAACATTACAGCATTGTGGAGCTGTTGATTCGCAACAAATCCACAAATATTTTCTATTGGTAAATTCATCAGTTGGTACCAATGCTGTGAAGCACAGAGAGAGACGATGATTCGTGGCTATGAACTTGACATGTTCTAAGTAACGATACACGTGAAAACGTAGAAAGCGTAGGTTGCGGAACGTGTGATACGGAAACAATACGAATACGGAACGAAACGAAAACGAATGAAGCGAATACAAAAGGGATTAGATTGATAGGTTAATGCCCGTTAGGGTCCAGACTACGGTACTAGGGCCCAGACTCCAGTACTTGACAAATGCGCATGGCAAGCTGTGCTTTATGAAATGTGCAAAATAGTTTTAATATCTTGCAAGGGTCCTTCTGTGTGTTTCTGGAATTTATTAGATGACGTTGATGCAACTAGAACCAAACCACAATCAGCTTCGTTGTCGTTATCTGTCTGTTTGTCCATTGCATTATCTTCGGCATTCAATCGGAAATCATTTACTTTTCTCGATAGTTTATCAACAGCGTCTTGTACGTTTGGGGTCGCGAATTCTGACTTGAAAGTAATGCAAGCTAATTTTATAATGTCAGTAGCACCTTCCATTGTCTCAACGTTCGTTAACAAGCCAATAATCCTCATCACTAAATTTTCTGTCTGAATTGATTCTTTTTCCTCCATATCTCTCCACAAACTTTGCATTGGATTTGGGAATGTGGGCTGCGCAAATCAAAACGAGTGATAGATTAACGCTGGTGCATTTCCCATGCATCATATCGCAGCATCGGTTTGCGTAACTTTCAACTGTCATCCCACAGTTGATCTCTAGTAATCTAGGATGTGAGTGCGCTAGTAAAGTCTGTTCTAATTGCAAACGGTTGAATGTTATTTCCGTACAAAGATTTTTCCTTTGCCCGAGGCAATGAAAACAACCCTTGAATTGAGCTGGCTCTATAGGAAAAGATATCCTGAAAACTTCTCTACGTTCAATTGAGGCAACTTTACCGGTTGGATTTAATTTTTGATCCATCGTCTGCTTCTCTCAATTCATGCTCTATGCAAACCAACGCCCTTGTGATTTTCTCCACGTATTCATTCGCCTCATCCGTCTCTTTATCGCACGTTTCCCCTTCAGCATTGCTGAACAGATATTCTAAAACTCTGCTGTGCAATTCTTTCAATTCATCCCGCTGACCTTTAAGATGTGCTTGAAACGTCTCCAGTTCTATCGAATCTGACGGCTCTTGTGCTTCTCGCAAACTCAAAATCTTATTCACAAGCTTTGTTGTACTTGTTCGTAAAACGCTTCGCTTCTTTCTCAAAAGCTCGAACTCCGATTCTGCGCCTTCACTACTCATCCTTAGCTCGCGTGGACCTTAGCTTGCTCGTATGAAACAAGTTCTTTCCAGAAATTGGTGGTGATTTCCAAACAGATCTCTAATTGTCAAGGAATATATAGGATCCCATTAAATCTTTTGATCAGTTTTATTATTGTTCCCGTACCGTCAAAAAAGAATCTAATGAGCAGACATGACGATCAGACAGAACAACAAAAATTGTCATTGGTTACGTCATTCGATTGCACAAACCCAATAATATTGTGAAAGCTCTTTAAAGCCCCCGAGGGGGCTTATTTGATTTACAAGGCCATAGATAGGGGCCTGATAAAGATTGGGACTTAAAGGAAATGGGGGCTTAAAAAACTCAAGATCAAGGATGCAAAATTAGATTTTTTTATTTGTATTTTCTTGGAACGCTTGTGGGTAATGAGAGATACCGTCATAATCTCAACTTCTGATCAAAACGAGATTCTTTAAAGTTTTCCTGTTATCATCCGACTTCGAAAGAGGGGTATTTTGTCTTGCTTGAGAAGAGAGATCTTTATTGGGCGAAGTGGTTAGCTGTTGTAAAAGTTGTAGGTAGGATGATCCAGATTCCGTTTGGACAGCAGGTGTACGCTTTCTTGCCGTGCTCAAGAATATGGTTCTTAAATCCGCAAGGTTCGATATCTCTTTAAAATCCTTAAACTCTGGTTTGTCCACCATCTTGCTGGCATACTCTTTCGAATTTCTAAAGAGCTCCCTAGCGACAAAGTAATTAATACTTGTAGTCAAGAGGGAGCCCCCAAGCTTAAACGCAGACTGAAAGAACTCGTCAAGCTTATCTGCAAATGAAATTAAATAGCGTCTAGGTTTGATGGAAATTGAATAGAATTTGCTTTTAACAATTTCCTGAAGTAAAAATTCATCACTGTGAAAAACAGAATTCTGAAAGGGCTTGTTTTTGAGGACGTAAACTACCTGACTTGGCTATCTTTTTAAAGTGCGTTCATGCACCCACTTTCTTCTTCTCTTCCTATCATCATAACCTTATCTTCTGATCAAAACAAGATTCTTTCAGGTTTTCCTGTTATCATCCGACTTCGAAATAGGGGTATTTTGTCTTGCTTGTCAATGCAATAAGCTATGAGCTAAAAATTAACAAAAAGATGGAAATATTTATTCAATGCTGTATTAAGGTGCGTTGTCCAACACAAATTTAATATTCGATAACTTGTGCGATAGGACACTCATTTCTCCCTCCCTTCACCCATGTTCTAACAAAGATACTGTCATTGTCAACAGATCAGTCAAAACAACTTCAACATGATTAAAAGTGAGCATGTGTATGTATAATCATGTATTGCGCAAATTATTTACTGCATGATAAAGTTAAAAATGTCTTAATCAGTAATAACGTTCAATTTGCAAGATCTTTTTTTCTTCTTTTTTCTCAGATGTCTCTGAATCATCTGATTTGTCGGCATGCCTCCCCTTTTTCTTAATTTTTGATGCAGACGTAGAGGATTGTTGTGAAAAAGATGGCATGCTGGAAGACGAAGGGGTAGAACAGATATCTTTATTTAGCGAAGTGGTTAACCGTTCAAGGAGTTTCAAATAAGGGGATGCAGAATCCGTTTCGTCAGCTGGTGCACGTTTCTTTGCTGTGTTTAAAAAGATTTGCCTCAGATCTGCAAGGTTGGATGACTCCTTAAATGCTTTGAATTCTGGTTTGTCTACCATCTTGGTAGCATATTCTTTTGGATTTCTGAAGAGCTCCCTAGCGACCAAGTAATTTATACTTGTAGTCAAGAGAGAGCCCCCAAGCTTAAACGCAGACTGAAAGAACTCGTCAAGCTCATTGTCCTCGACGAAAGCCTGCAAAATGGTGGTCGCATCCTCCTTTGACGGGGCACTGCTGCTTTCCCGCTCGAAATGGACAAGGGCCGATGACAGCAGGGCAAGTTTTGGTAGAGCAGGTGTCAGCTGGCTACTTTCCAGAAGGCTTATCCGGTCTTGCCCTCACACTCCAACTGATACAATTTCTCGAGTGGTGTTCTTATCACTTCGCACTTACCACGTGACTCCTTCCTTACTTTAGCACCTCGACTTTCTCAATCTTTTCCTTCAATATATCCGTCAATAATTCCGATTTTCCTGGTGCTTGGCTTCGAATTCTCCTTGTAAATAAGAACAATCATTCCCGAATTATTCCGAAATCAACAGTCGATCAAACCGTTTTTGTTCGGAGGTCGAGGTTCGTTTAATGAGTTCAGATTTCAGAACATCGTACGGGGATGGTGTGGGAGGTGAAATTGGAATGTCCCTTATTTCTTGTTCGATATCTGGTTGGAGCGGAGATATGACGTACGCAAATTTCGTTGACTGTGCGGTGATGTTGCGAGTAAGAAATTATGCTTCGACTTGGGCAAACCAGACTATTGGATCGTTGGGCCAGTAGGGAGGAAGTTTCAGGGTAACTGCTTGGACGGTAGGCGGCCAATTAGAAGCGGTCAATGTAGATGGCGATGCAAAAATACCATCATGTATTCAGCCGAAAACACCATATCAACAAGAATTAACATATGATATCATGCTTTAACTTTAGCTTTAACTAAGAACAGTTTGGAACCACCAGCATTTACATTTGGCTTCACTTTGGTATTTGAAACATACCCTTCCTTCCAAAGTTTATACCCCTCCATTTTGTGACGATATGCTTTCGGAGCTCTCTTGTCTGGCCTTGTTTTTGCATTATTTATCAATTGGTGATTTAGATTATCCTCTGTAAAGTTAGGAAGAAACTTTCAGATCAATGCTCCAACCACTTTTTTGAACAACAAAATCTTCTTGATTTTGTTCATTTGGGCCTAAACTCCCGGTGGGTGAATTGACCATTGGAAACCTTCGTTTCTGTGTGCTCTGCTTCCCTTGAAAGCATTCTCTGACCCGTACAAGAGCTTTGTAAAAACTGGGGTCAGATTCAGCAGTCGAAAGAGGTGACAATATATCAAAAACTGCACTAGAATCCATTTTGGTACCTGATTGACAATCAAAACTGTATACGATTGCGATAGGAACGCGAATGTAAACAACGCACGCTTAACCACAGGATCAACAATGCATTGCGCGTCGCGCGAATAAGGGGAACGGTGAATTAATTTTGTTCTCTGCCCTGATATAACTACATTTAGGTTTTATCTCTTTTTATCTCCCTCACCACTTAAATAAGTTTTTTAGCTCTACGGCCCCTGCCAATCTCCTTACTAAGATTTAAAAAGTTACAAATGAAATTGAATAGCGTCTAGGTTTGATGGAAATTGAATAGAATTTGCTTTTAACAATTTCCTGAAGTGAAAAATTCATCACTGTGAAAAACAGAATTCTGAAAGGGCTTGTTTTTGAGGACGTAAATTACCTGACTTGGCTATCTTTTTAAAGTGCGTTCATGCACCCACTTTTTTCTGGAACCATCAAGTTATGATTTGCTTCTGAGAAACAAAGTATAATTCTAAGTTAAAAATATACTAAATTTTTTCTAAATTGCTCTTGGAGCGTCTTGAATAGTATGCATACATCCGCCATTCATTCAGGCCTTTTGGCAGAAAACAGTAATAGCTTCCTCAATATTATTTGTAAAAAATAGGAAATGAGAGATCAAAACTTCAAACCTCATCTTCTGATCAAAACAAGATTCTTTCAGGTTTTCCTGTTATCATCCGACTTCGAAATAGGGGTATTTTGTCTTGCTTGTCAATGCAATAAGCTATGAGCTAAAAATTAACAAAAAGATGGAAATATTTATTCAATGCTGTGTTAAGGTAAGTGGGCATTGTTTGCCCAATTTTACTAGGATTTCCAGCTATGTGAAACACTGAAAAGGATAAAAAATTGGCTTACTTCTATTTGTAATTCATCAAAGCATCTGAGAGGCAGCTTCTTGGAATAAAAAATGTACTGCAATTCAAATTGTTAATGGACATCATTTTGCTTAAAACCATCACTAGCACAAAAAATACTAACTTTGTGTTGGACAACGAAATTCTTTCTGACCTCTGGAATTAGTACATTTGTGTTCAGGGTATTCCTGCTTGAAACTGAAAGTTTAGCGTACTTTGAAAGCTTGCATCTTTCGCGTAGAATGTAGTATTTGATAACAACTTGCCACACGAATTCTCCACATCACCGAGCATTCCCTTTTTTACGTGATACAGCACAGCTGTTGCCAACTTTAAAAGAAATAAATGTTTCTTCCACACATCTATCAGGGAAAAGTTCGAGCGTTTTTACAAAAATCGTTGAATATTTTGTAAAGAAGCTACCATGGTCGTTCTGGTAATGTGATAACAAATTGTTTATGAACGACTGGAGCCGTAGGGGAACTTCACTTGGCAGTCTTTCAATTAATTCTGCACTGTACATATTTTCCTTCAATGCATTCTCCTTAATTTCTCTAGCAATGACAACAAAGTCTTCAGCCTTGAGAAATGGCTCTTTTGGCAAAGAATAATGATTCCTCTCAATGTGAACTTTTAGGCCACTTTTTGATCGGCAGATTCGTTGACACAAGTTGCAAGGAAATTCTTGCGCACCAATCAGTTCAATAACATCATCGTCCGAAATGAATGTGGTAGGAAGACTTTCATCATCAAAAACAAAATCAATAGTTGAAATAAGCGAATCTTAAAATGTAAATTCGTCATCGGGAAGCGCTTCACAACTCCCGGTGGGTGAATTGACCGTCGGAAACCTCGTTTCTGTGTGCTCTACTTCCCTCGAAAGCATTCCCTGACCCGTACAAGAGCTTTGTAAAAACTGGGGTCAGATTCAGCAGTCGATAGAGGTGACAATTTATCAAAAACTGCACTACATTCCATTTTGGTTCCTGATTGACAATCAAAACTCTATACGATTGCGATAGAAATGCGAATGTAAACAACGCACGCTTAACCACAGGATCAACAATGCATTGCGCGTCGCGCGAATAAGGGGAACGGTGAATTAATTTTGTTCTCTGCCCTGATATAACTACATTTAGGTTTTATCTCTTTTTATCTCCCTCACCACTTAAATAAGTTTTTTAGCTCTACGGCCCCTGCCAATCTCCTTACTAAGATTTAAAAAGTTACAAATGAAATTGAATAGCGTCTAGGTTTGATGGAAATTGAATAGAATTTGCTTTTAACAATTTCCTGAAGTGAAAAATTCATCACTGTGAAAAACAGAATTCTGAAAGGGCTTGTTTTTGAGGACGTAAATTACCTGACTTGGCTATCTTTTTAAAGTGCGTTCATGCACCCACTTTTTTCTGGAACCATCAAGTTATGATTTGCTTCTGAGAAACAAAGTATAATTCTAAGTTAAAAATATACTAAATTTTTTCTAAATTGCTCTTGGAGCGTCTTGAATAGTATGCATACATCCGCCATTCATTCAGGCCTTTTGGCAGAAAACAGTAATAGCTTCCTCAATATTATTTGTAAAAAATAGGAAATGAGAGATCAAAACTTCAAACCTCATCTTCTGATCAAAACAAGATTCTTTCAGGTTTTCCTGTTATCATCCGACTTCGAAATAGGGGTATTTTGTCTTGCTTGTCAATGCAATAAGCTATGAGCTAAAAATTAACAAAAAGATGGAAATATTTATTCAATGCTGTGTTAAGGTAAGTGGGCATTGTTTGCCCAATTTAGGTACTAGGATTTCCAGCTATGTGAAACACTGAAAAGGATAAAAAATTGGCTTACTTCTATTTGTAATTCATCAAAGCATCTGAGAGGCAGCTTCTTGGAATAAAAAATGTACTGCAATTCAAATTGTTAATGGACATCATTTTGCTTAAAACCATCACTAGCACAAAAAATACTAACTTTGTGTTGGACAACGAAATTCTTTCTGACCTCTGGAATTAGTACATTTGTGTTCAGGGTATTCCTGCTTGAAACTGAAAGTTTAGCGTACTTTGAAAGCTTGCATCTTTCGCGTAGAATGTAGTATTTGATAACAACTTGCCACACGAATTCTCCACATCACCGAGCATTCCCTTTTTTACGTGATACAGCACAGCTGTTGCCAACTTTAAAAGAAATAAATGTTTCTTCCACACATCTATCAGGGAAAAGTTCGAGCGTTTTTACAAAAATCGTTGAATATTTTGTAAAGAAGCTACCATGGTCGTTCTGGTAATGTGATAACAAATTGTTTATGAACGACTGGAGCCTTAGGGGAACTTCACTTGGCAGTCTTTCAATTAATTCTGCACTGTACATATTTTCCTTCAATGCATTCTCCTTGATTTCTCTAGCAATGACAACAGTCTTCAGCCTTGAGAAATGGCTCTTTTGGCAAAGAATAATGATTCCTCCCAATGTGAACTTCTAGGCCACTTTTTGATCGGCAGATTCGTTGACACAAGTTGCAAGGAAATTCTTGCGCACCAATCAGTTCAATAACATCATCGTCCGAAATGAATGTGGTAGGAAGACTTTCATCATCAAAAACAAAATCAATAGTTGAAATAAGCGCATCTTAAAATGTAAATTCGTCACCGGGAAGCGCTTCACAACTCCCGGTGGGTGAATTGACCGTCGGAAACCTCGTTTCTGTGTGCTCTACTTCCCTCGAAAGCATTCCCTGACCCGTACAAGAGCTTTGTAAAAACTGGGGTCAGATTCAGCAGTCGAAAGAGGTGACAATATATCAAAAACTGTACTAGAATCCATTTTGGTACCTGATTGACAATCAAAACTGTATACGATTGCGATAGAAATGCGAATGTAAACAACGCACGCTTAACCACAGGATCCACAATGCATTGCGCGTCGCGCGAATAGGGGGAACGGAGAATTAATTTTGTTCTCTGCCCTGATATAACTACATTTAGCTTTTATTTCTTTTTATCTCCCTCACCACTTAAACAAGTTTTTTAGTTCTGCGGCCCCTGCCAATCTCCTTACTAAAATTTAAAAAGTTACAAATGAAATTGAATAGCGTCTAGGTTTGATGGAAATTGAATAGAATTTGCTTTTAACAATTTCCTGAAGTGAAAAATTCATCACTGTGAAAAACAGAATTCTGAAAGGGCTTGTTTTTGGTGACGTAAATTTTTACCTGACTTGGCTATCTTTTTAAAGTGCGTTCATGCACCCACCATTAAAGTGCCTTTCTTCTTGAACCATCAAGTTATGATTTGCTTCTGAGAAACAAAATATAATGCTAAGTTTAAAAAAGAGATAATCATCATAATCTCAACTTCTGATCAAAACAAGATTTTTTTCAGGTTTTCCTGTTATCAATCGACTTCTAAATATGGGTATTTTGTCTTGCTTGTCAATGCAATAATAAACAAAAACAAAAATAAACAAAAAGATGGGAATATTTATTCAATGCTGTGTTAGGGTAAGTGGTTATTCCAGCTATGTGAAACACTGAAAAGGATAAAATATGGCTTGTTTCTATTTGTAATTCATCAAAGCATCTGAGAGGCAGCTTCTTGGAATAAAAAAATTACTGCAATTCAAATTGTTAATGAACATCATTTTGCTTAAAACCATCACTAGCACAAAAAATACTAACTTTGTGTTGGACAACGAAATTCTTTCTGACCTCGGAATTAGTACATTTGTGTTAAGGGTAATCCTGCTTGAAACTGAAAGTTTAGCGTTCTTGGAAAGCTTGCATCTTTCGCGAGGACAGTTGGGAATTAAGAGAAGGCCGGTCGCGAACGAGGAGGCTCTCGTAAATAAGTAGATCAAAGGAGATATTCGTTTTGGAGAGAATAGCAAAATCTTCAACAGATGCCACGTGACCAGTTTTAGAAATGTGGTCATGGATGGAGGAAGGGCTGGGGGTTTTGAAACCCAGATGCGTCAATTCCCTGTCCTTTTTAAAGTAGATGATGACTCGATGCAAAGTGCATCCTTGCTGGTTCCAGTGGTACCCTTCATCTTTGTAACAAACAGGACCCCTGCCACATCAATTTATGAAGACCTCATTTAAAACGTATGAAACGACAACTCAAAAGAATAAGCACTCTGTCTAGAACATAATATTCCGCTCCACCATGTTTACTACAATCCATCATATCCCAACTCCCTTTTTAAAAAATCTTTCTTTACAAATAATAGACAATCATAACCAACAGAACAAATAACAAATCACCGCATCGCACATTTAGTGCCCCTGGGAACATTCACACACAATACAACTACAGAACAGTACAAATGCACAATCATCACACTTGAACAACATTGAACAAACAATGATAAGCATACTACATCAGCCGCTTTACATAATAAGACTACTCCATATGCGCAATCATAATAATAACACTTTACGCACGTGAAACATAATCTTGCACTACGAATTTATAATTTTCAGCAAAGTCCTCTAAGACAATTCGTTCGTTTTCCTTTAGGTTTTCTTTGCATTTTTCAAATATTGCATCTGTGACTTTGCAATGCACGAATGTGATGTCAAATTGTTAAGCTTCTCTGTATGTATATTGACAAAGTCAGAAACAGGAAGTGACTGACTGACAAGTTCAGCACGATCATCAGTGGTCCATTATTAAAACTGGATGATTTGCTCTTCAATATTATCTTCATCTTCTTCCTCATTGTTATTTTGTGTATTACTCTTCCAGATTTGTGCAACATTTACTCTTAGCATGTCCATGCTTGCAATGAAGGCATTGTGGGAAGTTTCAACCGATAAAGTTTTGGCAAAAAGATATTTGATTTCTTCTTGCCACGGGCTATTTCTCTTGTGAAAAACAGCTTTTTATTATTCTGGCTGAGAACTGGACCGGCAACATAGGCCAACGGACCGCGTTCTTCCTGTCTGAGCCCCTTTCCACACGAATTCTCCACATCACCGAGCATTCCCTTGTTTACGTGATACAGCACCGCTGTTGCCAACTTTAAAAGAAATCAATTTGTTTCTTCCACACTTCTATCAGGAAAAAATTCGAGCGTTTTTACAAAAATCGTTGAAAATTTTGTAAAGAAGCTATCATGGTCGTTCTGGTAATGTGATAACAAATTGTTTATGAACGGCTGGAGCCGTAGGGGAACTTCACTTGGCAGTCTTTCAATTAATTCTGCACTGTACATATTTTCCTTCAATGCATTCTCCTTGATTTCTCTAGCAATGACAACAAAGTCTTCAGCCTTGAGAAATGGCTCTTTTGGCAAAGAATAATGATTCCTCTCAATGTGAACTTCTAGGCCACTTTTTGATCGGCAGATTCGTTGACACAAGTTGCAAAGAAATTATTGCTCACCAATCAGTTCAATCAGGGCCGTCGAGAGACGGGCCGGGCCCCAGGGCTGGGACTGTCATGGGGCCCCACCGTCGAAGGCTGCAAAAACCTTTTTTGGGTTACGCCCTTAGCAATGCAGTTAGATGGACTGTAAAAGGCATTAATTTTGAAATCAAGGCCCCCAGAAACACTTGAATTTGTATTTTAAGGTCTTTAACAGAACATATAATTAGTGACTATATAAAATAAATCATTAAAACAAATCAGAGTTAATTTAATGTTTAAAAAACTGCTTTTCTTGCTTTCCTCATGGCGAAATCCTTAATTACATTTGTAAAATCCATTTTTCTTGCTGTTTCACTCTCGATGCTTAAGACGGCCAAATCTGAAAGTCGTTGCTGAGTCATTGTGCTCCTCAAAAAGTTCTTTATTTGCTTGAGTTTGCTAAATGATCGCTCAGCCGAAGCAACGGTCACGGGCAGTGTGCAAAAAATTCTCAATGCTGTACACACGTTGAAAAAAATCTCATCAAGTTTAAATTGGCTTATGCTGTTTAATAACTGCAACGGATTCAACGATTTCTCTCCAAAATTTGCCTTGTGGATTGACCTGATGTGGACCATTTCTTCTCTCAGTCCATCGAGGCAAATATCCACTTCA
The DNA here is from genome assembly GCA_003864495.1 of Nemopilema nomurai. Classification (NCBI taxonomy): domain Eukaryota; kingdom Metazoa; phylum Cnidaria; class Scyphozoa; order Rhizostomeae; family Rhizostomatidae; genus Nemopilema; species Nemopilema nomurai. Next base: position 1,255,188 of record ML133474.1, read on the forward strand.
TATTTACTGGCAAAGATGTCACAGGCCTGCAAAATTTCCTCTTCAGACATAATCAAGTACTCCCAAAGAAAGCTGAACGTGTGGTAAATGCGATTTGCAGCATCAAAGCGTGTTGTCAAACCTGAAATCACGGAATCAACAATTGTATGGAATACATCACGCTTGAATGCCCTCGCTTCTCTGCTTTCGATTTCATCAGCCTCATCTCCACCTTCTTCGACATCTCTTTTGCTCTTGCGCGTTTTCGGAAATTCAGCCAAAATGTTTAGTGAATTTGCAACTAGCTTCGATTCATTCAAAATCATAGGCCATTGGCTGCGCAGTTCCTTAAGCTCGTCAATCAGGCTTCTTAAGTTTGAGACCTCAACATCGATCGTTGCTTCCCTTGCCTGAATTACTTGGTTTCTTTGGTCGATTGGGACAAGAACCTTCGACCACAAGGCAGACATCACTATGCATGTAAATGATGACACATACTTAATCGCGCCGTTGACTTCAATGGTTGTTTTCGGGGTAAGATTCAGCAACAGGAGATCTTCAAGGGCGTTCTTGATTCCTGGCAAATGGGCTGCAAATGGTCGGACGCTAGCAACGCGATCAGTCCATCTTGTACATGATAATCCATGTAGTGACGACCCAACATGGCTTAGTAAAATGTTCCATCTCTGTGGACTGCACGAGAAAAGGTTGTATATAGTTTGTACCATACCAAAAAATGTAACAGCTTCAGGACAGCATACGGCGGAATTGGTACCACAGAGATTCAACGAGTGGCAGGCACAGGGTGAGTACAGGCACAAAGGATTGACCGAATTCACATGCTGCTGAGCACCATTATATCTCCCTGACATGTTGGCAGCATTATCATAGCCTTGGCCTCGACAGTCAGCAATAGGTATTCCGTACTTCTCCAAAGTCTTCAAAATTAAGTTAGCGATCTCGAGACCCGACTTCTTAAAACAGTCAACAAAGGCTAGAAATCTTTCTTGAACTGTGAAAATCTCACCGTCATTGGTAAGGTACCTAAGAATGAAGGTAGTTTGCTCTGTGTGACTTGCATCTGGTGTGCCATCAACCATAATCGCAAAGTACTTTGAGACCTTGCGCTCTTCTAAAATATGATTTCTCACTTGTGCAGCACAAATATTTATAAACTCATTTTGAGATTCTGGTGACAAATAGTGAGCCTGGAGTCTAGTCCCTTTCTCTTGTGCGGATTTCACTTTACCAATGTGCTCTTGAAGAAGAGGATCGTAACGTGCAAGCAACTCTAAAATCCCAAGAAAGTTGCCGTTGTGCGTATCACCAATCTTCTCTGAATCCCCACGAAACGCAAGCCCTCGCTCTCCAAGAAACATGACTACGTCAAGGATTCGTTGCAGTAACATTTTCCATCTTTCTGCTTCAGACAAAACACTTTTCTCCAATAACAAATCTACATCAGCATCTGCTTCTAAGCGTCGTTGAAGCTCACGCCATGCCAAGTAACACTTGATGTGGGCATTGCCTCTCTCATGTTCTGGGAGTCTTCCACAATCTTTTCCAGCTGTCGTTCGCTCCCCAACCACAAGGAGAAGCCAATTTTGATTTTGAACCATTATCAATAGTGTGGCCAAACAACCTGCATGGCAAACAATAGAGTGCAGCCTTTGTAGGACTGAAAAAAGCCAGCTTCTTCTTACTAACTCCCCATTTTGCTGCTTCACATTTAGGACCGTTGTTGGAAATTTGTGGCCGTCGCAATCTTTGGGAAACTCTGGAGGATGAGGCAAATTACCAGTTCTAACAACCTTTTCTAACTCCTTTATCGTTGGAAATCCGGTCAATGTGCCGACATCAAAACTAAATGATCCACTATGGACAGTATCTTGATTTAATGACGAATCAGTAGTGCTTTCTCTACTTTCTGTGGTGTCATGGTCTACCGAAGCAGCCAAGCCGTCTGTGTCCTCTTCTTCTTCAGCAGTGCTTTGAACAGAGCTTTCGCCAGGTTTATTTAAAATTGAATCACCTTCATTGTCTCTTTTGTAAGCACCAACCTCAAACAATGTGCGAGAGGCTTTCTTTGTTTCTTTTTCTCGTATCTTTTTTTCCTGCCTTTTCTGAGCACCAGACTTGTGCCTGTAAGATGACATCGCAGGGGTTGGTTGGATCGTGATCCCGCTTAGTGATTTTGATGAAGACTTTTATAGCGTTTGGATTTGTCTTGGTTCTTCGCATGTGCTTTTTCTCTGGTGTACGCCGTGAATGGAAGATTTACTTTTACGTTTATAGGAAGTCCACACAAGCAATAACTAAAACATTTGACCTAAAAGTAGATGTATGTAAGTGCAATCGAATTTTTCGGCTTCCGGAGAAGTATATTATGATCGTCAGTGTTTTAATTATAAACCATAACAGGAAAAGGCCCTCATCATAGACCAGCTTGTTGATCGCTTGTTGAAAGATTAAATTTCGAATATCAATCGGGTCATGGGCCCACTCTGCCAATGCTGCTAATTGAAAACTCATAGCCAAAAATAAATACCTTATTTTCTACGGGCCCCTCAAGGCCCCGGGCCCCCTGGTAACTACCCTGGCTACCCCCCCCTCTCGACGGTCCTGAGTTCAATAACATCATCGTCCGAAATGAATGTGGTAGGAAGACTTTCATCATCAAAAACAAAATCAATAGTTGAAATAAGCGCATCTTAAAATGTAAATTCGTCATCGGGAAGCGCTTCACAACTCCCGGTGGGTGAAATGACCGTCGGAAACCTCGTTTCTGTGTGCTCTACTTCCCTCGAAAGCATTCCCTGACCCGTACAAGAGCTTTGTAAAAACTGGGGTCAGATTCAGCAGTCGATAGAGGTGACAATTTATCAAAAACTGTACTAGAATCCATTTTGGTACCTGATTGACAATCAAAACTGTATACGATTGCGATAGAAATGCGAATGTAAACAACGCACGTTTAACCACAGGATCCACAATACATTGCGCGTCGCGCGAATAAGGGGAACGGTGAATTAATTTTGTTCTCTGCCCTGATATAACTACATTTAGCTTTTATTTCTTTTTATCTCCCTCACCACTTAAACAAGTTTTTTAGTTCTACGGCCCCTGTTGCCTAAAGATTGCTGAAAAGAGAGACTTCTTACTTGGCGACTTTACTATTAGAGAACTGTAACCGAATAAATGAATAACAGAACACGAGTAAATAAGAATACGAGTCCAACATCGAGTTATGATTTGCTTCTGAGAAACAAAAGACAATTCTAAGTTAAAAATACACTAAATTTTTCTAAATTGCTCTTGGAGCGTCTTGAATAGTATGCATACATCCGCCATGAATTCAGACCTTTTGGCAGAAAAATAAAACAGAAACAAACCCTTTAGTAGGACCGTTTTGATAGCTAATAATCATTAATAACAATGTTGTATGGTATAACAAACATAAATATATCTTAATATATTACATATTTGTGTATATATATCGGTTTTAAATATTAAATATCAATAGAGTCATTTAGTTGTTTATGAAAAAGAGTTATAGCTTCCTCATTATTATTTGTAAAAAAAGAGAAAATGAGAGATAATCATCATAATCTCAACTTCTGATCAAAACAAGATTTTTTTCAGGTTTTCCTGTTATCAATCGACTTCTAAATAGGGGTATTTTGTCTTGCTTGTCAATGCAATAAGCTATGAGCTAAACATAAACAAAGAGATGGAAGTATTTATCCAATGCTGTATTAAGGTGCGTTGTCCAACACAAATTTAATATTCGATAACTTGTGCGAAAGGGCTCTAGTCGGACACCGATTTTAATGTTTCCTCCCACCCATGTTCTAACAAAGATACTGTCATCGTCAACAGATCAGTAAAAACAACTTCAACATGATTAAAAGTGAGCATGTATATAGGTTTAATCATGTATTGTGTAAATGATTTTGGTAAATATAGTATGAAAATTTTTTCGCAGAAGTAAGAAAAAGGATAAATTGGAAAAGTATTTACTGCTTGATATAATAAAAAATGTCCTAATCAGTAATAACGTTCAATTTGCCAGATCCTTTTTTCTTCTTTTTTCTCAGATGTCTCTGGATCATCTGATTTGTCGGCATGCTTCCCCTTTTTCTTAATTTTTGATGCAGACGTAGAGGATTTTTGCCTCAGATCTGCAAGGTTGGATGACTCCTTAAATGCTTTGAATTCTGGTTTGTCTACCATCTTGGTAGCATATTCTTTGGATTTCTGAAGAGCTCCCTAGCGACCAAGTAATTTATACTTGTAGTCAAGAGAGAGCCCCCAAGCTTAAAAGCAGACTGAAAAACTTCGTCAAGCTTATTGTCCTCGACAAAAGCCTGCAAGATGGTGGTCACATCCTCCTTTGACGGGGCACTCCTGCTTTCCCGCTCGAAATTGACAAGGGCCGATGACAGCAGGGCAAGTTTTGGTAGAGCAGGTGTCAGCTGGCTACTTTCCAGAAGGCTTGATTCCTCTATTGCACTATATCCTCCACGAATAAAACAAAACACGTAGGCGACAAGACCTTTCTCGTGCATCTTGCCCCTAAAACGGTGCATGCCTTATGTGTATTCCTTGCTGCTACCAATTCATCTCATTCGAATCTCTCCGATCTACCTTTCCTTCTAATTCTAACTTTAACACGCCCAAAATATAAAGATACAAAATATCCTTTTCTTCCGTTTTCGACCTCATCTCCATTCCTTCCCTCCCCTCTTTCCATGTCTTCTCCAATCTCCTAACTTAAGTTTGATGGAAATTGAATAGAATTTGCTTTTAACGATTTCCTGAAGTAAAATATAATCACTGTGAAAAACAGAATTCTGAAAGGGCTTGTTTTTGATGACGTAAATTACCTGACTTGGCTATCTTTTTAAAGTGCGTTCATGCACCCACCATTAAAGTGCCTTTCTTCTTGAACCATCAAGTTATGATTTGCTTCTGAGAAACAAAAGATAATGCTAAGTTTAAAAAAGAGATAATCATCATAATCTCAACTTCTGATCAAAACAAGATTTTTTTCAGGTTTTCCTGTTATCAATCGACTTCTAAATAGGGGTATTTTGTCTTGCTTGTCAATGCAATGATAAACAAAAACAAAAATAAACAAAAAGATGGGAATATTTATTCAATGCTGTGTTAGGGTAAGTGGTTATTCCAGCTATGTTAAACACTGAAAAGGATAAAAATTGGCTTGTTTCTATTTGTAATTCATCAAAGCATCTGAGAGGCAGCTTCTTGGAATAAAATATTTACTGCAATTCAAATTGTTAATGGACACCATTTTGCTTAAAACCATCACTAGCACAAAAAATACTAACTTTGTGTTGGACAACGAAATTCTTTCTCACCTCTGGAATTAGTACATTTGTGTTAAGGGTAATCCTGCTTGAAACTGAAAGTTTAGCGTACTTTGAAAGCTTGCATCTTTCGCGAGGACAGTTGGGAATTAAGAGAAGGCCGGTCGCGAACGAGGAGGCTCTCGTGAATAAGTAGATCAAAGGAGATTTTCGTTTTGGAGAGAATAGCAAAATCTTCAACAGATGCCACGTGACCAGTTTTAGGAATGTGGTCATGGATGGAGGAAGGGCTGGGGGTTTTGACACCTAGATGCTTCAATTCCCTGTCCTTTTTAAAGTAGATGATGACTCGATGCAAAGTGCATCCTTGCTGGTTCCAGTGGTACCCTTCATCTTTGTAACAAACAGGACCCCTGCCACATCAATTTATGAAGACCTCATTTACAACGTATGAAACGACAACTCAAAAGAATAAGCACTCTGTCTAGAACATAATATTCCGCTCCACCATGTTTACTACAATCCATCATATCCCAACTCCCTTTTTAAAAAATCTTTCTTTACAAATAATAGACAATCATAACCAACAGAACAAAGAACAAATCACCGCATCGCACATTTAGTGCCCCTGGGAACATTCACACACAATACAACTACAGAACAGTACAAATGCACAATCATCACACTTGAACATTATTGAACAAACAATGATAAGCATACTACATCAGTCGCTTTACATAATAAGACTACTCCAAATGCGCAATCATAATAATAACACTTTACGCACGTGAAACATAATCTTGCACTACGAATTTATAATTTTCAGCAAAGTCCTCTAAGACAATTCGTTCGTTTTCCTTTAGGTTTTCTTTGCATTTTTCAAATATTGCATCTGTGACTTTGCAATGCACGAATGTGATGTCAAGTTGTTAAGTTTCTCTGTATGTATATTGACAAAGTCAGAAACAGGAAGTGACTGACTTACAAGTTCAGCACGATCATCAGTGGTCCATTATTAAAACTGGATGATTTGCTCTTCAATGTTATCTTCATTTTCTTCCTCATTGTTATTTTGTGTATTACTCTTCCAGATTTGTGCAACATTTACTCTTAGCATGTCCATGCTTGCAATGAAGGCATTGTGGGAAGTTTCAACCGATAAAGTTTTGGCAAAAAGAGATTTGATTTCTTCTTGCCACGGGCTTTTTCTCTTGTGAAAAACAGCCTTTTTATAAATCTGGCTGAGAACTGGACCGGCAACATAGGCCAACGGACCGCGTTCTTCCTGTCTGAGCCCCTTGCCACACGAATTCTCCACATCACCGAGCATTCCCTTTTTTACGTGATACAGCACAGCTGTTGCCAACTTTAAAAGAAATCAATTTGTTTCTTCCACACTTCTATCAGGAAAAAATTCGAGCGTTTTTACAAAAATCGTTGAATATTTTGTAAAGAAGCTATCATGGTCGTTCTTGTAATGTGATAACAAATTGTTTATGAACGACTGGAGCCGTAGGGGAACTTCACTTGGCAGTCTTTCAATTAATTCTGCACTGTACATATTTTCCTTCAATGCATTCTCCTTGATTTCTCTAGCAATGACATCAAAGTCTTCAGCTTTGAGAAATGGCTCTTTTGGCAAAGAATAATGATTCCTCTCAATGTGAACTTTTAGGCCACTTTTTGATCGGCAGATTCGTTGACACAAGTTGCAAAGAAATTATTGCGCGCCAATCAGTTCAATAACATCATCGTCCGAAATGAATGTGGTAGGAAAACTTTCATCATCAAAAACAAAATCAATAGTTGAAATAAGCGAATCTGAAAATGTAAATTCGTCATCGGGAAGCGCTTCGATCTCACTCACTTCACTGTTTGTCGCCATTGCGATTAAAAACTTACCTGTTCGTCGTCACGTGACCAGTTCAACATAATTTGCAAAATCCTTTGTTCCGCCGTTGCTTTCCTAACCATTCCTTTTCTTTTGACTATTAATAACTTCAGCAACAAGCTCAAACTCTACAAAGTCCTATGTTTCATCCACGTGAGCCAGAAACTTTGAAAGCGAAACTTGTCTGGTCGCCGAGAGTGGTGAAGGAAAAACATACTGTTGCGTGATCAAGGCCCACAACCAACTGCCTGAAACTCAACAATATTTTCATGTCCTTTCACGAAATTCAGCAGCCTTGCCTCTTTCAGAAATTCTCTTTCATTCCTTTCGATGTTGTATGGTTGCTTTAATCCAACCAATCGTATTGAATTAGAGTGAGTCTCTGCTTCATCTTCGGGCATCCCGAGTTTTTAACTGATCTTCTTCAAACCACTTCTTTTTTCGTATATTGCCCTATTGACAAACTGATTCTAGTCCATTCTGTCAAGTCCATTCTACTGTATTACTAAAAACAACATTAAGAGAGCTGATACTGCTCAATCTATTGCTCAGTTTTTTCTGATTGAATTCTTGCAAAAAAGCACCCCAGGGTAGTTTTCCTGTTTGGAGAGGTCCCAATTGAACCCTTTTGACATTACACTGTGTGGAATACAAATTGGTCTGTTTTGAGATCAATCTGATCATTTCAGTGTCAAAGAATTTCGAAAGAAGCCAATCGGCTCCATCAAATCTTCGTAAACTCCCAGATGATCATCTTCTTTTGATGAAAAAGTATTAGCAGCTGGTGGTCTTCCTTTCCTACGTGTTTTCTATTTCAACTCTTCTTGAGGCACCTGCTAAACGTGCCAGTGAAACAAGGTCAGCCAAAGAAGCTTCGTCATCTGATTCACGTTCATCTTCACTTAACACATTCCTATCCTCTGATTCAAAACCAGCACCCATTTCTCCACCACACCAATCACATCATGATCTTCGATAAATGTTACCATGTGAAAATTGAGTCAAATGTAACTAAAATATCTCAATCTAAAATAAAGTAAGTTTCACTCTTCATATTGACTCAGATTTTCAAGATTGATCTTAAACTACTATAAAACTATTCTAAAAAGCTAATCTGTTTCTAAAAAGCGCCTGAATCTTATTTCTTGTAACTATAATCATCAAAATCAGCAGTTTTTTCTCGGTTTTACACTCATTTCAGCCCAAGAATACAATAGGACTAAATAATCTAAAAAATGATCCAACCAGTGTCTCGAACTGTCACAACAATTTCAGTTTTTACGCGAATTCGTATGATCAGACTATTTGCTTGATGAAAGAAACTGCAACCTTTCATCACCTCCCTGCTATTTGGGCTGCAAAACCGAGTCCAGATTGAGGCTATGGTTATCACGTGATCATCACGTGATAGTGGTGTGCTACTTCGCCAAGACAGAGTCGTCAGTACTTGCTTCGTTATTAGTATGTCGCATGTGTTGTTTGTTTTTGTAGAAGCAAGTCATATGAATATAAGCGATGAGTATATTATGCGCGTGTTATCGATGCAAAAAGCATGTAATTATCAATTGAATGCATTATTTGTCGTATTTATAAGGCTGATTTGTATATATAAGGCTGATTTGTCGTTTTGAAAGTATATAAAGCGAAGTATGTACGCAAGTTAATATAGACTGTCACTAAGCCTTCTACGCAATGATATTTCAATCAAGTTTACTTATGTATATCATTTGTTTATGAGATATAAAAAGTTATATAGTCAATATTCATTTTCTTCATTTTCTTGAACCTATTCTAATAAAAAGGCTGCAAAGAACAGCGTTTCAAGAACTTTTGCATTTAGCGAAGAAATGGTGCGTAATTCGTGAGTTATTAAAATAATTTCTCTAAGCATGAACAAGGATCATTGTTCTCTTTATTGCCGATCCAAAAACTTGTTTTGCTTTGCGAAGGGATACCTCCAACTTCTCCTACTGTCGGCTACGACCTTTAACACTTCCTTAACAGGTTCTACTTATTGCGTGCTATTCAATACTTGATTTGCTAATCAACGATCGGTCAGCACAGGGCAAGCAATGCTCTCGACAAAGCTGTAATTTAGAGTGAAAATAACGCAGTGGCTTTGTTATGCCTGACTTTATAAAACCTGACAACTTCCGTTTTGTCTCGATAATCAGGGTATTGACGAGCCCTTTTGAAACCGAACCAATTTGTTGTGTAGCGAAGATTCTGTTTGTTGTTCGCCATTGTTGTAAAGGCAGCTTCGAAAAGAAGGAGGCATCAGAAGACGTTGTGAATTGATGCAGTTCTTCAAATTGAAAAATAATTGCTTGAGAAATTGACTTGGCTCTATATTGATTTTGCCTTTCCTAGACTTTCACACTATCTATGCAAAATCTGATGAGGCCAGCATGATACCAATCGTGCAATTCCTTAAATTCTTGTATTAATTATAAATTCTGAGGAGAAGAACTGAAGAGAGGGTGATAAAGATAAGAGGAGGAAAGGTACGTATAAATTATAATAGTTATTTTCACTGCAATGACTTTCTCTAGACTTCAGAATTTCAGAACCTCGGGTGCTTTCACTGCAACTGCCTTTTTTGACTGGGAAACTTGGATTAAGCCTGAGATGTCTTCAAAATTGTCACACTCGCTTGCTCTTGAAAACAATGTCAGCAACGATACTCGCATTCTAGAATGAAGCTAGGCGACCAAAAATACTTGCACATAGCCCAGGAAGGACTGAAGTGCTGTCGTCTTATAAATGTGTTGTTTAAAACATTCTTTGGTGGATACGCGCATTCACCTACCTATGGATGCAAGACCAAGGTATGTTTTCTTGTATTCTACTGTTATCGATTACTTATTGATGTTGTAGTTGGTGCTGCCCATTTTACTCTATCTCATTCAGTATACCGCTATAAAGGAGACATAACTGCAGTTTGAAAATTACTGGGGGGACTGGTACCGAATGGCCTGAACTTTTAATTTCTAAGAAATATGAAACGTAAATCATGATGATAATAAGACTTCCCACCATTACAAGGACGGTTGCGTCGGTAGCAAGGCTCTAGTATAAAGCTAACAACCGTCACTTTTAGCTCTCTTTGTGTTGTCTAAAACCACATGGCTACCACGTTCTATCCTTTCGAATGCCTCGATGCTGGAGGGTGATCAAAAAAGGCTTAATAGTGCACACGTTTACCGTAATAATTACCACTAGTGCGACTAACAGCGATATGTTTGGGCTTTTGATGGATCATGTTATTACAGGAACTAGATCGCATTCAAATGCTAATAGGAGGCTAAAGGAAACAATTGTTCTACATGTTCCTCTCTACATTTATTACGAGGCTTTTGTTTAGTCGTGGTAAAAAGACTCACGTCTGACAATGTACTACTGGAGCAATGTGACAAACCAGAAAGGCTTACAAAGAACCGAATTGCCATGTAGTTTTTTGGCGATTTCAGGCTGTTGTAACACCTAAACGGCAGTTTTTGTAGTATGCAACTTGATAACAAAAGGGCATATCCATCAGTGCATAACTTGCAAAAGTAATAATTGCGGTGTTTGATAAACTAGGACTACGCAGTGTGTTTTGAATGGTGCCTAGGTAGAACATAAACACGCCATCAATCAAATTCTGGAAGCACCATCCACCATTCTCATACATGTAGATCAGATTCGGCACAACATGTGCGACACCCGGAGTTGTCTCTAGAAAAGGTTTTTTGTAAGGTTTATCCACCATTTACGGCGGATCATAATCAAAGGAGACTAGCTGCACAGGGACAGGCCTGGTCAAGCGTTGTAAATTGCTGCAATTAATTGTTTGTTTAATGAGCTTTTCTTTACAAAACTATAACTCTTGAAACACATGCTGCTACTAGAGAGTCGTTGCGGTTACACTATCCCTATCTCAATCCTTTGACTGCGCATTGTCTAGGAGGCCAGTTGTACTTGCATAGCTTTACAAAATATCTTCGATGGATGGGCAAGAATCTTCCATATATCCGTCCAAGCAAGCAGGTAGGCTTCGCTACATTCGATTCAAATGAAGATTCACCTCAACTATAAGCTATGTGGAGCCTTGGACATTCAGATACGCGTTGCGTCACTATCTTGTAGCGCAAGAAACAAGGCATAATTGGTCAAATATAGATCACAATGTTGGTCCACATGTCGAATTTTCTCATAACCACAACTCAATATGTCATTTCAATGTAGATGTTAAAACGGGATTGACAGTTGTGGCCCAACATCGCCTTCGATATTTTGACACTATTTTATTTCGGAGACAATAAGTCCTGAACCAGGTTTACAAGATTTGAAATAAAGGATGTTTACAAGATGTCAAGAAATGTAAAGGTAATATATTTTGTGATATAAAGAAACGCCAAAAGCACCGATCTCTACTACATAAGATGTGTTTTTTGGTGGTCTTGGATTTCATTTCATGTCCTAAAAGATTTGCTAGATTCAAAAGTGGTTTCTATTTATTTTATCATGATAATGCAGAAAAGATCTTCTGAAAGATCTCTCTTTGTATGGTAATAAACGGTACTTGGCATTAAATCACCAAAATTTGTCAAATTTCAATCGTTTTATGGCTGTCCTTCCGAGCAGATCCTGCGTTATATGAGTATTAAGCCTTGGCCAAACGACTAAATTTTTCACTCGACTTTTTGCTGTACATTTGTATTCCAAAAATCCAAAGGTGTATAGTGTTGTGGCCAAACGGCTAGACATTTCGCTATACAACTTGCTCGACTTTCTAACTTGGAATCTCGCTTTCGCGAAAATCTCATTCTCGTCACCCAGTGCGCCAAAAAATTTTAATTTCAATCGCAAAATGGAGGGCAGACAAAGGAAAGTACTTGCAATGATACTGTTATTAGAATCTGATGATGATAATGAACGAGTAGCTCCATGCTTTAACAAATCGGGTGCAAAAAACGACAACCGCGAAACTCAAACAGTGAAGTAAGCAAGTAAAATCGACAGCGAGCAGTTTGGCGCGCATTTTCTGAAAAGCAATTAGTGGGCATGCGCGCGCTCTGCAAAAGTCGAGAAACCGGCCAAACGACAATACAACGCTATACAGCTTGAAAATCCACTAGATTTTTTTGACCAAGATCAAAAACGCTATACATGAAAAAAATCCACTATACAACTTTATACAAGGTGGCCAAACGACAAGATTTCCTCACTAGATTTTTGTATAGAGAAAAGTCGAGTGAAAAATCTAGTCGTTTGGCCAGGGCTTTACACGATTTTTATAAAAAAACTACTTTATAAGAAACCTAGTACTGGAGTCAAAAAATTTTAAGAAACTTTTAGAACTAAATCAATATTTCTAAAAAACTCTAAAAATATAAGATTGATTGAATTTCTGAGCTAGGAAAATAATACGTACCAGGTGTCTCGGTAAAAATATGAAAGTAATGAAACCAATTAAGCACACTGTACCGAGTGTCTCTATTAAAAGTACCCCTGTTTCCGTAAGTATAATGAACAAGAGATGCGATATCAAATTTTACTGTTGTGTTATAAACTTAAATATAATTGATATGCGAAGGAAGGCGCACAATTTGATGTTAAGGTTACGGTAAATGTTTTCTGGACGAAAAAATCCATTTTTCGATTACTTCACATTCTGATAGCCGAATTAATGAGGTACATAATGATACCATGTTTGAAGCTAGAAGTAGGTTTGTAAATGGAGAAAATCCCGTATAAACGTAAGTTTCAATAATTTCCTTATCAAAGTTTCTAGCAGCGGTTTTTCAAATCCCTCGACCTATTAAGCCGATTATCCTTGTTCTGCTTCCTGTGGTTTGTGTGAGAGTGTGGCACATCCGTGGGTTGTTGTGCTTATTGCAAGACGCTTATTGATCTTAAAGCCTAAAATACTTGATCCGGATTACATTGTTGGTAACATGATCCCGATGTGTATCTTGCAAGTGCGATCAGTAAAATCCCGGTTTTCTCCGGACTCAAAATTCCTCTACATACAGGTACGAGAAAGCTATTTTGTACCCAAGGAACGACTCGAATGGCTCGAAAATTTCCACACGGTTAGGGCAGATGTTGGGCTACCAAAGTGTGTCTGGGCAACCAAAATTTTTTTGTTTGCTCTGGTCCGTCTTTATACCCAAATACAGCTGCGGGAGGGTGGAAAAATTGTTTGCCAATTTTTTACATGGTATAGTTTCAAGAAGAGAAGGAAATTAAAAATCTGAGACACACTTTGGTAGCTTAGGATCTGCACTTCCTGCTGGTATAAGTCAGATTTTGTTGCCTCAAACGCAAGGGTACAAAATAGCTTTTGAAGGTGGTACACTTTTTGAGCAATAAATTCGCAAGGAAAATAACGTTTAACATTATTTGGCAATAGTTTTGATCTGGCTAGATACGCCATACTCTTGTGCATCCAATGGTATATAGTTTACCCAGATTCCCTGAACAGTTTGGCCTTTAGAAAGAAAAAACCAATTTTCATGTTGAAAACGTTTACCGTAACCCTAAATGCTTGTCTAAAAATAAGAAACTTTTCATAAACTTTTAGCACTAAAAACAAGCTAGGGCCCAAGCTAGTTTTCTCAATATAAAAAGCGTGTATGCTTCATAAAACTATTGTAAACGAAAAAGTTTCAATTATTGATTAGGCTATAAGCACTTTTTTACACCCAGTAGCATTTAAAAATCTGAGATAGGTCTCTAATATTATCAAGCATGTATGGCACAAGTATTCTTTTGTCATTATTCTCTAATGTTGTGTTAGCTTGCTATTTCAAGATTTATCAAGCTATTTGTTCTTTTTCGTCAGCGAAAGAATCCTCCAAAAATGGGCAGCACAATTCTGACAGTTGTATGAAGAAAAGTGTTCTTTCTCCTGAAATCAAAGAAGAGTTAAAGTCGCTTGTAAAACTGGCTTCAGGGACAAGCCTCAGCTCATTCTTTGCATTCTTCATACCACTCTCCACAGTGCTTATTGTTGGGCACAAAGGAAAAGTTTACCTTGCAGCCATTGGACTGGGCATTTCTGTGTGCAATTTAACAGGAGCTTGCTTCGTTATTGGATTGACTTCTGTAACAGAAACTCTTTGTTCCCAAGCGTACGGTGCAAAGGATTTCAAAAGATTTGGAGTTGTCATACAGAAGTCCATTGTTATAACATTTTTATGCATTCTTCCATCATGCGCCCTTTGGATCAATATAGAAAAAATACTTGTACTTTTAGGACAAGACAAAATGGTTTCACAGTATGTCCTTTAACATTTTTCAAAAATGAATTAACTTCAAATTGGCAATAACTAACAAGTCATTTGGAAATCAAGTTTTCAATCAAGTTTGAACTCGTATAAAAACCTTAAATTTGCCAAATATTTCACGAAAATACGAATAATTTGCAGCAGAAATATAATTCAGTATTTCAGGAAATTTATTTGCATCGCTTTACATTTGTAGACTTGCTGGATCCTTTGCAGTTTCTTACATCCCAGGCTTGATGGTGAGCTTTTTTTTACATTTCCTAATCGGCAAAACAAAACTATTCAGCTAGTAATTCGCTTTGCAAAGAATACCAATCTTTTAATTACACTGAAATATCCAGTGCTTGTAAATAGCCACACACTGTTTACTGCAAAACTCTTAAAATGTCAAAGCTTTCTTAAACTTCTTGACAATTATTTGGTCTAGCAATTTCCGTATTTTAATACTGACTTTGGAGCAAATAATGGGGGTGTTAGAAAAGACAATTCTTTACCAATGGTAAGAAAGATATATCCTATAATCAAAGCTTTTGTGTTTGGATAAATTATACATGTGGGACTTCCTGATGGCATTTGAGACTCTCGATAATCTCCTAGACAATAATGTAGGTTTTATCTACACGTGGACATTGCTTTGACCCATATCTCTAGAAATCTGAAACTCTGAATTATATTTGATTTTTCTTTTCAGTTGTTCATATTGTTTAATGTACTCGTAAGGTTTCTGGCTTGTCAAGTGAGTAAACTTGTACTTATTTATTGCAGTTCAGAATGCATCTTATTACTTTGGTAGTCTTTGATCATGAATATAATTATAATCAAAAATTGAAACAACCGCAGCGTATACATGAAACTCTTTTTTTCCTTTGACACTCCTTAAAGTACCAAAGCTGAAAAGATAAATATCATTGCTTGATTATGAACCTATTTATAGTATCAGTCATTATTTGAAGTTTCGTAGGTAGTACAAAACATTTTATCGCCTCCATTGATTTTGTTCAACAACTTTGGCTGTGGTTTTAACTTGTGAATCGTTTCTTATTTTTCGAAAAGATCTAAACATTTTTAAATTATCATCTTCGTCATTTGTCTCAGATGAAAATCAGATTCATTTAATGTGACTTCATTAAGCTCTGGATGTTTTTTACTCATTTCCTTTTTGGTAGCAAAATTGTCTGAACACCTCTCTTTCCTGTCTGTTGACAGGGGATTACCTACCCAGTTGTCTTTGGCACGCTGCTTGCATTTGTAGCGAATGGGTTGTTCTGCTACCTATTCGTCCATGTCTGCGATTTCGGTGTTAGGTAACGTATTGAAGTTTGCACCTGATCATTTTATGGTGTATGCAAATTTTATCTACTAGCTTCTGAAAGATAATTTGTACATTTGAAGCTAAAAACAAGCAACTATTTACACTACTAGTGACTTCATATTATGAAAAACTCCAAATCTATTTGCTCAATCTGAATTCAGGCTATAAGAGAGTGACTCCGTAAAAAAATGTCCTTGACCATCTACTCAAATTTTGGTGACGAAATTCGCTTTATTTCATCTTGCAGGGGTGCAGCAGTTGCGTTAGATTTGTCATATGTTTTATTTTGTTTCTTTGTTCTTTTTGTGATTCATCTAAACAAGCTTCATCAGTCAACTTGGCATGGTATGTTGTTTCTTTCTAGAAAGATGTCACAATTTTTTTGACCATTAAAAAGAAGATCTCATTTTAATTCTCTTTGATTCATGCAGTAGTACAGCTTATAAAATACTTAAACAAAAGTCATTTGTTTGACTCTAAAGCCTGTACCATTGTCAGGGCTAGATGGAGACATTGATAGAATATACCAATGAGCAGGGGCGTAACTAGACCAATAATGTTTGGGGGGGGGGTTTGAAAAGCCTTTCTGTCCTGCAAAACTGAGTGGTGCCCTGCAGACCTCGAAGCAAAGGTTTGTCCATAGGCTACTAGTGAAAGCTTTACCAATGTAATTTTCTTTACCAATTATAAATTTCTACGCAATAAAAACAAATTTGAAACTTAACTGCCTATGCAGTACCTGTTTATCTACATGAGCGTAAATAAATTGTCAAAATTGATTTTGCTTTGTAGTAAAACTTACATTTCACGGCATATTTGTCGGCTACATACATGAAAACAATTAATTCGTGTGGTCTCATTTTATTGAAAGCCGACGCAACGTAACGTTGGACCAAGTGTTTACGATCTCTTTCAAGTTTGTTGGTCTGTAAGGTCCTTCTCGCAAGCAAGAACAATTAAGACGCTCATCCTTCATCGTTGATCGAAGGCAGTTCTTTACGATCTTTAGCTTACTAAAAGTTGGTTCATCCTTTGCCACTGACACAGGGGCCGTGAGTAAGAGCTGAGACGCTCTGCACACTGAAGGAAAGACTGTCTGGTACTCGTGTGCAAATAAGGCACTTGCTCTGGAAGAATTTGGGCATTTGACCCAATCATAATGGCAAAAAATTCTAATTCGGTGATCAGGACTTCTGCTTCTATTCTATGGGCAGGAGGAAATAAATTACAGATATCTTCAGCTGTTTTTTTTGCTTGGCTTTTTCATTGGTGGCTGCAAACCATCTGCTAGAGGCTTAATCTTTTCAAGGCAAGCTTTTATATTTGCCGAATATTCAGTGATTATATCTGCTTCGAGTACTGAAGTTTCTTAATTTTTCTTAATTTCTTAATTTAAATAAATAATTCTTAATTCCAGCAGGTTTGGGTACAGTTCTTCTGTTAGGCCCAAGTTACAAGACGTCGGATTGGGTTCACTTCGGATAGGGGTTTCAGTTACACGACGCTGAGGCAAAGCGAAGTATTTCGGTGGACGTAAACGAAATGAAAGTCACTCCGCTCTGGAGGTGAAGTGAAAATCAACATGAAGTACTTCGCTTCGCATTCCTTTTCGTGTAAACACTGAATCCGAAGTGATTTTCACACCGAAACCTCGCTCCAGATCACGTTGCCTCTGTTATGTGCAAAATGTGCGCGCTTTTTGAAGAAGGAAATACCAAATACCCTCAATCCTAAATACAATTCTACAAGATAACACTTCAACTAAATACCTACAATATATAATACCACGCAAAACAAATTAAACTTACAGAAGAGCTGATAAGGGTTGGAAGTAGGCAATAGTGACGCACTTTAAAGAAAATGCTAGAAGCTCTAGAAAGCATTTTGCAAAGCTCAACTTTGTGATACTTCCTGGAGAGATGTTCATCCATAAATACTCCTAAGAATTTTACATACTTGGTTCTCTGGCACGAAGAAAATTTTTGGCGCCAAACGCCTTATCAACAGAGCGAGCTCCTCCGCCACTTCACGAAAGAGAGGTTTTTATCTGCGCAGTACATAGCAATCCGAAATCGTGTAACAGCGAAGCAAAGTGGATAGCGGAGCAAAAGTCAATCCGGAATCGTGTAATCACTTGGAAAACCGAAGCGCAACTGCTTCGGATTGCCAACCCCAAAACCAATCCGACGTCATGTAACAGCGAAGCAAAGTGGATAGCGGAGCAAAAGTCAATCCGGAATCGTGTAATCACTTGGAAAACCGAAGCGCAACTGCTTCGGATTGCCAACCCCAAAACCAATCCGACGTCATGTAACTCGGGCCTTAGGCTGTCCATCATCCGAAAAAGATTCCAATCAACGTTTCTCATAGAGATGGTCACTTTTTAAGAAACCCCAATTTCTTACTCCAAATTTTTACTTCTTCAGCCGCCTTTCTGATGACTTCATCGCGTCTTCCTAATTCACCCTCTCCTTTTTCCTTTCTACACAACACTTTACGCAATCAACTCCTTTTTTCGTCAGACCTGCACTTCTCAAGGAATTCAAGCTACATATTAGATGCTATATTGGCAATAAAATTTCATACCGCTTAAAATTGAAACTATTAACAGTTTGGAAAGGTACAACCAATATATGCTAGGCTAAAACTATCTATAAATACTCAAATGAGTTTACTGTACTTTTAATAAAAAGTTTTGTAACTTATGTTTAGTTCTCTCTTTAATTCTTATTCTTTCAGATATGCTCTGATAAACAGATCTTTGTTTATTGATAATTAAATCGCTCCTCAAATCTTTTAGGCTGGTCAAGGGAATGCTTTTTAGAGTGGAAGGAGTACATTCACCTTGCCTTCCCTGCAACTATCATGTCAATGATGGAAAGCTTTGTTTATGAAATAGGCATTATTGTATTAGGTATGCGTATTCTATATTGTTGTTTGCTAATCTACCAGAACTTGCATGTAATGAATAGGCGACTATGATAACTGAAATGCAGCTAATAGGTTTACAGGAAGAGAGTTAAATTAGGTAACATAGAGCTACCTAATGTTTGTGCAAAGAGTGGCGGGTACTGATGTTTTCTGTGCGCTTTCTGTCCCCTTTCAATTTTTGTTTCAAAACTATCATGTATCTCCAACATCTTTAGGTGCTGTTGGAAGCACAGAACAAGCTGCTGCAATTGCAGTGTACAATTTAACTGGACCAACATACTTTGTAAGTAACGAAATGCACATAGTAACCACCATTTCCAATTGTTAAATCGACCCTAGTTTCTGTTGCATCAAAGGAAATTTCTGCCGCGCTGTTGAATGCCCCATGCAGTTATAAAGCCCGTTCTAGTACCAAGGGCTTTGTTTATAAGCGTCATCCATGCTTACAGAGTCTTTGTTTACCTGTATACGGTCCTGCAGATCCCTAGTACACCTTTTGTTTAGCACACCCACGAACTCTGTATCTTGAAGCATGTACAGGTATACTCTATTTTCCTATGCTTTTTGAGTGGTAAATCATATTAAGGATGTTGAAGCGACCCGTGGTTTTTTATCATAAAATTATGTGGCACTGATAGTTTTGAAATTCTGTCTGATTCTAACGAAAACGTTTTAGTTGTTGCTTGGGGTTTCAACTGGCACTGCCGTCAGAGTTGGTACATTTCTTGGGGCAGGGCATTCTGAGATGGCAAAAGTGACAATAAAGGCTAGCTTGCTGGTATCAAGTAAAAAGCTGTTACATTATCTTAAGTTATGAAAACTAATTAGTCATGTCTGTATATTTCTTCCTTAATTTCTACACATTAACCTCTACCAAAAGTCTTGATATTCGATTTTGAGCGTGTTAATACTCTGGAAAATTTCAGCGGCATTTCACTATCCTCAATATAATTATATTTCCTTACATTTAATATCATTTATGGTATTGCATTGAAGCTTCCGCCAAAAGATTGATTTGATTGAGCAAGCGCCAAAGAAAAACCCCTTTATAAATCAAATTGTTAAATTTGGAGTGAAGATTATCTGCAGTTAATAAGAATTGAAGTGATTTTTTTATTTCAATAGACACTGCATGATCTCAAATTGAAAAATAAAGATACATGTTTGTTTTCCAAAACCTTGCTTTAGAAGTATCTCACATTGTCTTATCTGTTTAGACGACTTTTCAATTTTTTCAGTGGCAATCACAGTGCTGAATGGGATTGCCATCATAGCAGCCAAAGATGTGATTGGCTATTTGTTTTCAAATGACCGGTATGCTGCTCATGTATTCTGTCTTTAGCAACTTTCAAATGTCTCTTGCTACGGGCGTTGCTCCTTCGTAGATTTCTTCAGAGTAACCTTTTTAAATTGTATTTTTAGATGGTGGTTGCAATTCGGATGACAGAGATTAATTAATGAGTGTTGCTTTCCTTGATTTTATGCTGCATAATCAATGGGGCGAAGAACATAAATATTTCAAACACCTGGCTGTAGAAAAAGTCAAAGGAAACTTTTGATTCTTGGATACTTTAAATATAATTTAAAGGCAATTATTATTTGAACAAGTGCTTTGTGGTACAAAACTTCACAATTGCTAGAAAAAGCGGAACTAGTTTTCGCATACTTAAAAGTTCTTTTTTCGTCCGACACTCGTCAGAGTATGCAAACGTCGGGAAATAACCAAAAACTGACCGAATAAATAGCCAGATGCGGATCGAAAACAGTAGAGGGTGATAAGCAGAACGCGTGATTGGTCAGTTTTTGGTTATTTTCCGACGTTTGTATACTCTGAGGAGTGTCGGACGAATAAGTACTTTTAAGTATGCGAAAACTTGTTCCGCTTTTTCTAGCAATTGTGCAATTATTTTTGTTGAAGTTAGCTGCATGACCATTCGATTTAAGTCATTCAAGTGTATAAACCAATGTCTGAATTTTTCTCTTTTCGGTTTCACTTCAATCATACAATTGTTGAAAGAATTAACTTCGATTAAATACTCTTGTTAACTTTAATTAAAACTGGCTTTAATTAAAAGTAAAAGTAATTATCTTTCTATTCCTTACTAAGAATTATTCCCATTTTCTTTCATGTTTCAAGAGAAGTGGCACAATTGGTATCTGGTGTTGTTGTGATTTTAGCTGTACACCAAATCATTGATGGATTTCTGGTACTTATTTGATATTTATTTACGATGATATATTAAATGTTTTGCTTCATTGTAAGAAATTTTTTGTTTACTCAATTCTTCTTTCTTTTCTTATGACATCATTTTTTTTCTATTTTTCATTGCTTTGTTTCTATTCACCGTCTTTTTTGACTTTGACTCACCTATTTTTAAGTTCAATGTTGCCCCATTCCTGCTACTCTTGTCGCCTTGATCTTCCACTTCTCTGGCACCCTTTTGACCATTCTCTTATCATCAAACATGTCCTTTCAGAACTCACTATCTACTTTTTCTGGCAGCCTTCTTAGTACTTTACTTCTTTCTGTATTCATCATTCATTGCTCTTATCTTATCATTTTCGTCTTTCAATTTTTTTCATTCACATTTAATATCTTATTCGCATCTTATAATATCTTTTAATATGATCCACTTTTGCGGCTTTTTACACTAAAATCCTATCTCTAATATCTTGCCTGATTTTACTTTCTTTTTTGTTATCTTTCCAACATTTTTGCTGAAGTTATCGTCATTGTGTCCTTCCTTATCTCTTTGATTCCACAGTAGCCAACAAGCCATTTTTTAGAAAAATAATCGTTCATATAAGCAGAATAAAAGACTTATATTCATTTTTAGGTGATTTTGATGGGTGCCGCTCGTGGCATCGGGTATCAAAAATATGCTGCCACAATCAACATCATCGGATATTGGCTCATTGCAATTCCGCTTTTTCTTGTATTAATTTTCAAGGCGCACTTGGGCGTTCTCGGTAGCCTAGCATTTATCACATTTTCTTGTAGCTCTTTTAGGCATTAAACGCCTTTCTAGGAAACCTTCGCCTTAGTTAAGAAATGCGTATGATACTATGCATGTTAACAACAGTAGAAAACTACAATTTTAGCTCAGAAGTCAGCTCAATTGTACTATGTCTGACTTACGGTTTATTACTTTACAATTATTTCCATTGTAAAAATCATTTGAATTAGTTCCACGTTCTAAGATGGCACTGAAATGATTTTTTCAGCTGTTCGTATTGGAATGTTGGTAAATGCTTGCTGTCAGGTGAGTAAGACATGATTCGATTTTGCCTATTCTAACCGAATTAAATAAACTTGTATAGTGACCTAGTCTAACACCATTCGCATGTTCACCATCAGCTCTTTCATACAATACACGTGTCCAATATCCCTTCCCACCATTTGCCTACCTAATAACCAGCTCACTATGCATCACCCTTATAACTTTGCACTCACACTTTCCATCACGATGCCTCGTTACATCCGATGTCTATCGTATCGAAGAGTGTTTAAGCATGTAGCTTAGCTCATTTTATTTATCTATGAAAAGCTAGTAAAATTCAACAGGCGCTTTTTCTGAAACTCCTCTGACTTCGATTTCTCTGTTGCACATAAAGGACCACAAAATTTTCAGCAAGCAATGTATTCTAAGAAAAGAGCATTAGTGTTGAAAAGAAGTATTGCCTTAAAAATGTGAATATGGGAATAGCAACGCAATGACATACGTAGAATCAATTAAGCAGAGGCAAAAGAAATTACGCAAAGACGCAACAAATTACGCAAAGACGCAAGAAATTACGCAAAGACGCATTTATTGAAAAACTCTCTTATTGACCATCCACTTGGTGTTAGAAACTTGGTGTTAGAGAGAAGAAGAATGGTATGAGGAGCTCTTGAGTTTAAAATAATAACTGCTACTCTTATTTTTATAGACAATGGTTCTATCTCTACTGCTTCTTAAGTCGAACTGGGTCGCTCGTTCAAATTTGGTAACATTCCTCTCATTTTCATCACACGCTGCTGTTCTGAATCGATTTAATCTAGCCTTGCAAAGTGCGTTCGAACCTTTTTGGATTTGTTTCATTGTCATCATTTCCTCGGTACACTTGCTTGGTACAATTGTGTGTTTTTTGTACATGAACAATCTTTGACCAATGGAACGCGTCAAAACTTGCTTTCTTGCACTTAATTTTCAGGCAAGCATGGACTGTTCTGTAGCACGTGGATCTAGCTACCAAGAAGGTAAGAAAACTGAACTGTTACCTGTCGCTCGGACAAATTCCTTATCCATCCGTAAGAGGGATACATGAGCTTACTTCATTTGTAATTTATCGGGCTTTTGA
This sequence comes from Nemopilema nomurai, assembly GCA_003864495.1. Lineage (NCBI taxonomy): Eukaryota > Metazoa > Cnidaria > Scyphozoa > Rhizostomeae > Rhizostomatidae > Nemopilema > Nemopilema nomurai. The sequence goes on from ML133474.1 coordinate 1,278,246, forward strand.
ATGCTTGTTTTGACTTGCTTTCTTCTTTTAGAGTGTAAACTGAATGATGAAGGTGAAAGTAAATATCTTGTGTCAGATAACGAATCAGAGAGGACGCCCAAGGATGGTTTGGCAAAGGACAACTTAGAATTAGGTTTTTGTAAAAAAGTTTTTTTTAGTTTTTTACTTTTTCTATTAGTTGTTGCCTCTCTGCTGATAAAAGTGTATTATTAATTCTGCAAAATTAATGTATAGATAACGAATTATTTAGAAAAAATTGTTTGAGAGTTCTGTCACATTTTCCTCTCGTCTTGTGGGCACCTATATGTATGGAGAGCGGTAAGTGGAGGGGGAACCACGTGATGTCAAACTGCCATCTGACTGAAAAATGAATATAATAATTAGGAGAAAGTAAGCCATTTTTGTGGTACATATATTTTTGCCTTAGAAAAGGGCGAATTAAAAATTTTCCTAACAAGTTAATTATGGCCTCTATGCTTACAAACTAATGAAGAATGAGTGCATTTCATACGATTTGGGAGGAGGGTTGCATCGATGATTTTACTGTAGATGTTATTAATGTCATATTCCCTGTGACATCGGAAAGCACTTGAGGTTTTAGCAACACGCTGGATACTACTCTTGACAAGCTCATTCTTTGTTACTTACAAACACGCTGCTAAGAAGCGAAAATAGCGAAGGAGTTCTACAGTTGATTTGTTTATCTTCGTAGTCATAGTGCTCTACGTGGTCTACGCAGTAACTGGCCTGAAACTGCTATTTTGGTGGTGAAAACTTATTCCCATAATTGGATTTCGTTGAATGAAAGCATTAGCTTAAGCCTTAGCCAAGTTTCCACAATATGATAGTTATCATGATTGCACTTCTAAATTTCATCCTCATTCAATTGATTTATACTGAATCGATCGTAGGAAGGCACATGATCTTCTTACACGGCAAACGAATGTTTTCTCGTTGTTTCAATCCATCAAAGCATCCTGCAAGGGTTTTCCTGGAATCGATCGCTCCCTGTCTACCATGCACTTCACTTGGAGTCACGTGTGAACAATATATTCATCATTGTTGCTGTGAAGAATGCACGGATGGGTGAATGACTCACCCGAATCATCTCATTAAAAGTGAAATTCAAATCAGAGCTGGGTGAACAACGAGCCTACAGCGATGTCTACAAGTCAGAAAGGTATGTTCTGCAACTTACTGGACAGCAGAGAATTTCCTTTAAAGAGCAGCTAATAGAAAAGAAAGCTTTTGTGAAAAAGTCTTAAGATCAGTCGAGCTTTTTGATATCAAAACTAGCTTGATGTTGTTGTTGTCTAGAGATGCCTTATTGAAATCTTGCATTGCTGGCTACTGGTATTCACTCATCGCAGTATATGCAAAAGCCAGGGCATTGACTAAACAGTTTGACTGGCCACTTGCGTCAGATGGACTCTGATTCATTGTTGAATTTTTCGTCGTAACACCTGTTTTTCTCAATCCGACATTGCTCGAGGCAAATTTATAAACTTATTACATAGTGCCATAGCTGCATGTGGGCATCATGCGTTTGTACGCTAAAGTTGTTCTTTTTAATCGTTAGATCTATAGGCCATCGAATTGACAAAGTACAATCACAAACATTCGACTCAGTGTTGCAATTTCAGCTTTACAATTGATATACATTTGCTTGAACCGACCATCAAGTTTGTGACAAGGAAAAGCAATAACTGTGGAAAATTAAGTTACAATGAAAGAAGTATTCAAAAATGGCAAGGTGCCTAAATGACAATAGGTGGTTCAGAATTTGAAAACTTGATAGGGTCTTGTAGTTGTCATTCTAGAACCCTCAATTTTTGCACATAGCAGTGGAGTTTGGTTTGCAGTTCACCAGAAATATTAATTGCATAACAATTGTAGGAAGAGCGTTATGTTCGATCGCTATTCACAAATTAAAATTGTTCAAGCTGGAAATCACTACGATTTTGTGTTGTGAACTTGGATTGTATAAAGCTTTTATAATATGTTATCGTAACATCAACTGATGTGGCACTTCCTGCAACTCCAACCGGCAATTCAAAATTCGAAGATAGAGAATTCCTTAAATGAAAAAACGGAGCTGATATTGCTGTTGAGGTGGCCGGCCATCAACATTCTCAGATTATAATATCTTTTCTTACAACATTACGTATGGTAATAAAAGTAAACAAGACTTGTCAATTCTCAAAAAGATTTGTTAACTTATTTAACCCATTTTATTGTTAGGTTCATAGATTATGTCATATTTCTTTCATAGTGAACTGAACAAAATTTAATATGGTGTTTTTCCATGATAAAGAATGCCGGAAAGGTCATCAAAATCTACCTTTTCATCAGTTACGACGGCAGAGAAAAGATGTACTGCATTCAGCAATCCAGAAACTCTCTAAAACTATTTCATTTTCGCGTTTTTGACTAGGAGGTTATATTTTGTATCAGATATTTTTTTTAAGCTCATCTATACATGATACTTTCTATGAACATATAGAATAAATCGATTAATTTTCGACTTTAGAAAAAGATAGGCCATCAAATGGACAGGATGCTTCTGGCAATGGTCTTCCTAAGAAGAGCCTATTTTCTACTGAAATCAAAAGCGAGTTAGCGGCATTGCTAAAGCTGTCGACAGGAACTGGCCTAAACTCGTTATTCGCATATCTCATACCATTTACTACATTGCTTATAGTTGGTCACAAGGGAAAAGTCTATCTTGCAGCTTTAGGGCTGGGCTTTTCTGTTTGCAACTTGACAGGAAATTATTTGGTAATTGGAATGACATCTGTTACCGAAACCCTGTGCTCTCAAGCATATGGTGCGAAGAACTTTGAGAGATTTGGAATCGTAATACAGAGATCGGTCGTCATAACATTCGTATGCATTCTTCCATCATGTGCGCTTTGGATCAATGTTGAAGAAATACTTGTGTTCTTAGGACAAGACAAGAAAGTTTCACGGTTTGTATCTTATTATTGTCGGTGTTTTGAATATCAAATTGATTCGCAAACCTGTTTTCGCACATTGTAAAAAATGGATTACAAGCATATTTAAGGGCAGCCAATCCTGAACCGAACTTTTCTGTTGAAACAAAGTATCGTTTCCAATTTTCACCTAAAGCCTTCTACTCATGAAAATAAAATTTTAGCATTCATATGAGTGTCATTTAAGATAAAATTATCATTTATCTCAGGTACTGATAAAATTTCATCTGTTGTCTCTCATTTCCTAGACTCTGCAGCGAATTTTCAGTTTGCTATATTCCAGGCTTGATGGTAAGACTTTTTATAGGCTTGTGGTTCTAAAGAGGCTCGTTTCAATGTCGTTTGGCCGTTGGAATACTTTTGTCTTTCAATCCTTAATCTAACTTAGTATGATATAAATCGCTGATCCTGGACTATGACAATATCTGTCCTATTTTTTATTAATTTTACTCCGAATTTCATCTTTAAACATGTTTTGATGACCTTTTCTGTTGTTATTATGCAATTGATCTCAATCTTGGCAACCGCAGATTTATCTGAAATTCCACTGAAGAAATTCTTAATCATTCTTAATCCCTTCCTAGCAGGCTTTTCCTTTGTAAAGGTGACTGAATACGCCATGTAAAGCTTTGAACGCACTCGAAATACCTTGAAATCGCTAGCTATTGCGTAATTGTTTGGAGTAGCGTATTGTGTACACAGTGAGCATATTCAGTTACGTTCACAAAAAATTACGATTGAGTCTGAACCAGAAGTCCAAAACAATGGACAATTCGTCACTAAGCCAAGAAGATGCTTATGTAGACAAGGGTTTGTCATGAAAAACTTGCTAACGATGCAAGGACCATTGGCTCGTAATGTAGGAAACCTTAAAACTTTTGTAGCCTTGTGTCTAATTAGTGAAAGGAAAAATGCACGTCTAGCCTTCCTTTTGCAGTGTTTCATACTGTTCAATGTTCTAACAAGGTATCTGGCATGTCAGGCGAGTATACATAACGTCATTGTAATACATTGTAAACATACATTGTAAACATATAATACATTGTACTCTTTGTTATATGTTACATACATGAGATATTCTACCTCTTTGTTAAAAGTCGAATTTCCTTTAGGTCCATCGAGAATGGCAATACCAAATGGCATTTTTAGCTTCCATACAAATATTTTTGCTAAGTTTAATGGCATATTTTACATACTTGCTTCGTTGCTTAAATCATGTCTACGTCTCTTGTTACAGGTTATTCTATACTTTTCATTCTTATTTACAGGGCATCACTTATCCAATTATACTTGGCTCATTCCTTGCCTTCGCGGTCAATGGAGTTTTCTGCTACCTCTTCGTCTATGCTTGGAACTTTGGAATTAGGTGACATACTTTTAGCATGTCTACACATTCCCTATATCAAAGCGTGCTTATGTATCATATGCCAACATTCAATACACAATAAAGATAGCTTAAGAAATGGAGAGTTTCTGTTTACTGTTGTTAGCTTTTTCTTAGCTGTCAGAATATAGATGAATAATGTGCTGTAAAAACCCAATAATAACCTAAAACTAATTAAAATTCTTCGAGATTTAAATTTCCATTTTCTTCCTTGCAGGGGTGCAGCATTTGCGCTAAATCTGTCATATTTTTCGTTTTCCTTCTATGTTCTTTTTGTGATTTTCCACAACAAGCTTCACTATCATACGTGGCATGGTATGATTTCTGTTTTAATATAATTTTATTTCGTATAATGGCATAGTAAGATGCCATTTCACTGCTGTTATCATAATTATCATTTCTTGAATACTTTGAGCCTAGATCTTATAAGAATGTTTTAATGATGTCCAAATGGACTGATTGACAAGTGGTTGCCACATTTTTTGTCATCTCCGCTTCCAATATACTTTTTCTTCTTGAACTGAAAAAAGAAGTTTGTGAATATCAAACTGCAAAATGATCATCAATCCTACCTATCTAGGCTTGTTTGTTTGTGGATTTTTTGTACCGCATGCAGGTGGAGTTTTTTGAGAACTTGTTTGTTAACAATTTGATGTTTAATAAACTCGCAACCCTTCTTTTTCTAACATTTTTTCTCAAATGTTTTAGGCTGGTCAAGAGAATGTCTATTAGGCTGGAAAGAATACGTATTTCTTGCTGTTCCTGCATCCTCTATGATTATCTTTGAACATTTCCTTTATGAACTTGGCCTCTTTTTGATGGGTAAATTCTTCTCTAATTTTGAACTGGAAGGTCTCTACTAGGGGCTAATAAAATCTATTAAACTAGGGTGTATTGAAATGATTTGCATATGTTTGAGGAAGGAGCTGCAACTTGAAGGGTCGTCAAGAACAAAAGTGGAATTAGAGCCAAGTTTATTTATGCACTTCAAATCAAGAGCTAGAAATTCTATGCCAGTGATACTTGCTTAAGTGCATGTATTCTTACAGCAATTAGTACCTTAAATCAAGCACACCTCAGTTTTACTTTATACTTGCCACTTTGTCACAAATGATGACAAGGATTCAACAAACCAGGCAATGATCTTTAAAGCTTTCTGCTATCTTAGGAATGATCGGAAGAACGGAGCAAGCTACTGCGACTCTCTTAACAAACATTTCTGGGCTTATATATTTTGTGAGTTACGACAAATTATCTTCGTATAGCTTCTGAGACAACAATTTTGGGTGGCTACATGTGTTTGGAAATTTCAATCAGCGAATTTACAAGAAATTTAATCATTAGAGAACGTATCATTTGATTCATTAATCTCTGTTTCTATTTTATAAGCACAAGTCTAATCTAATAAAAACTTCATGCCCTTTTAGGTTGGTGTTTGTTGAAACAAAAGTGACAAAAACAAATCCATCACTTCTAATGCAAACGAGAGTTCACTTTGCTATCTTATATGAAATCTATTGTCAGTTGATGCATCTGCAGAAATTGCTTTATGCTACACGCAAACGTGTTCCTGAAAAATCTCACTTTGCTGCATTAAAAAATCAATTCCAACAATTTTATTTGGCATTTGCAATTATTTGGCACTCAAAACAAATTCTTTTCTGACTAGTGCGGGCTCTTTTCTGGATCGATTCAATAATTGCATTACCCTGTTGTGCTGATATTTCACTAATTTTGCCGAAGTTTGTGCATTTTTTTATAATTTCACTAAGGATCCGAACCAGAAATACACTAAAAATATAACTATATTTCCAGCTGTCGTTTGGCATTTCTATTGGTGCTGCCGTCAGAGTTGGTACTTTTCTTGGAGAAGGGTATCCTCAGAGGGCAAAAGTTACAGTAAATGCTAGCTTGCTGATTTCAGGTAGCAATCATTTTGCTATAGGGGAGCTAAGTCGTCTTTTCATCCAGGAGTCTGGGAGTCAATCTACATACCTTTGCAATGTACCACTTTATGTGTATACGTGCTTCAAAGTTCTTTTTATAAGATGGCATTTCCCACTTGTTATATCCTGCTTCTATTTTATATTAACAACAGCACTTCCTACATTGCTATATGGATTGATCACCAGTGCTTCCAAAGACCTGATTGGCTACTTATTCACCAATGACCGGTATGTTGTTGATGCTATTCTTCCTATCATGTTGCTTGCAGGTCAAGTGATTTATTCAGTTACTGGTTTAAGTCAATAGATGCTGAATGTACCATTTTTGGGCATTTCTTCCCACGAGCAAGTGGCTACCCATATTAGAAACGTAAATAAAAAAGAGTATCTAATCAAGGGTTTATTTACATCTGCAAAAAAATTGAAAAGGATTAACTCTGCCGTTTACACAAAAGTTTTAAAACATTATACTGAAAATTCTCACTGTCAACTTCTCATAATTACGTTTCATACATATATTTTATCCTGTAAAGAGCTGTGGTAGAGATGGTATCAAAAGTTGTTATCTTAGTGGCTGTACATCAGGTGTTTGATGGATTCCAGGTACCACTTTGTCAATAGTAGTTCTCTCCAACCCTTCAATCTATAATTGACCCTGCTTTAGTTTGTATCTTCATTTTGGCTTGTTCCACTTTGCGTATTATAAGTATTGTTCTAAACTTTTTCTTTTCTATTTCACTACCTCTTTATGGTGTTTAGAAGTTTTCTTTATTACTTCCTTTTTCAATACACTTTACACAAATGAAATTTCTTTGTACTTCCATGTCCTTTATTTGCTCTTCAAGTGGTCTGCATTTAGAGAGACTGCATGGTGTGCTTTTAGCGAGACTCATAGAAGCAGTTCTTCTACTTTGCATCAATTTTTTATTCCGTTCATATTCAGCTGCATCTATCCGACGCTCTCATTCTCCTTTTATCTCTGATGTTCTTCCAACCAGGGATACTAATCTATGTATCTATACATTCATATACAAAAAACTACATAGGTTATTACGTACAATATATAAGGTAACTAAGTTAAAATAATACAATTCGCTGAAAAAATAATTTTATCTTACAATTTAATATTATTATATTGACCAGTGTTATATCTATCTATATGTTCATGTACACAAATTCTTTTTAAAACTTTCTTTTATATTCTCATCAATTTTAGAAATCTTCTTGTTTTCTTTTGACCTTCTCTCAACCTTTTTTCAAGTTCCTTCATTTTCTCACATTCTTTGCATTTCTCTCATCTTCATCCAAGCAAACATTCGTTCTTCTTGTATCTATTTCAAATTACATCTTCATACGTTACATTGCTACTTTCATACTAACACAGCTCTCTTGCCAAAGTTTTCTCAAACTGATCTCCAGGCCTAGTCTTGATTCCTTTTATTAACAGCTATAATTACATATAATTTATAATTTTCTTCACTTGTAGACAGTCTTAATGGGTGTGGCTCGTGGCATGGGATACCAAAGGCCAGCTGCATTGATCAATCTCGGCGGATACCTCTTCATTGCCACCCCACTGCTTCTAATACTGGTCTTCGAGGCCCATTTGGGTGTCTTTGGTAACAGGGTCATTTTCTATTCAAATTCAATTAATATTGAACCAGCTGCATTGAGGCAATGTACGTGAAGCAGTATCAAGCTACTTGCACGTTGCAAATTACTTCTATTGTTTGCTTCCAGCAGTGAGAATAGCAGTGCTTGTGGCAGTCTTATTTCAAGTGAGTTGCAGTTTATCGTCGTCCAAAGATGATTTGCAATTAACTTTTATCAAATTAATAGTAGTTTACGATAGAGTTATACATTGCTATGATTCAATGTCCTGCTTCGAGTAAGAAGCTGCTCGAACAAGGGATGATATGAACACAAGCCAAGTCAGTTTTATGGCTTTTTCAAGGTAAAAATTACAGAAAAATTACGATGCACTCTGGAAAAAGAGAGCGGCGATGCGGGCAAATGGTTTGACTTTGGGCAACGGCCTGAATACATGACCATTCTCCCGCATTCTCAACAAAATCATCTCTCGTTGCTTCACAAGACGTATTCTACAAAAGATCATTATTAGATGAAAGACATGCTATTTTGCACCAATAATTTTTTCTCTACATTCTGTTCCTCTATAGATAACTCTTATTTAATGCGTTTCAAAAACAATATTGATCATCATTACCTTTTTATAAACCTTTTAAGGAGAAATTGAAGTCCCTTTAAGCAGTGTGAAATATCTAGCAAGCTACTTAAAGTATGGATTTATACCATATCTTGTTTTATTTGATATTTAGAATCTGGGCCTTATCATTTTGCTTTGCAAGTCTGACTGGACAAAGCTATCGAAATTGGTAAGCCTTCCTCAGAAATGCTAATATTTCAGCATTGGAAATTGTCATAATTATAGAAGTTGAATATTAATTACCCATGGCTATTTCTAGAGCCGCTTTTACTTTACAATACCCTATATGAAAGAGTGGTCAAAAAGCAATGTAAATTCTGAAAAGACAACTTTTTACCATTAAATCTTGCCTAGGCAATGATGAACAACTGTGAATCTACAGAAAAGGAGCTTTGCGCAAATGAAGGAGATGCTTTGGAGTCAAAGACAGCCAAGTTATCCAGCAAAGGTGAGCATTAAAATGTCTTCATTTGTTATTCTTGATAAGCCTAGAATAGAAGAATTTACTTTCAAACACCTTAGATGCCGATTTGCATGCACTCCCTCTCTCTATAATGGGCTTTTCTTTTCCAGAGAGTGAAATATTTGGTCCAGCTGAAAGCGAGCAGTTATTGCCAGATGAAAAATCGGAGAAAATGCTGACAAATGATTCAGCAAAATCCCGACTCGAATTTAATGTTTTGACCAAAATTTTAGTTGCATGCTTTCTCTTTCTTTTGGTTGTCGTATCCTTGATGATAAGAATACAATTATTTCGGTAAGGAAAATTTTGTTTACAGCCTTTTGAGAAGTTTAATTTGACGCAGAACCTAGTTTCGATTAGCTCTTTGATTCTTCTTTAGAAGACAGAAAAATCATTGGCTTACTGGGTATTATCGCAAAGTTTATGTTTGTCTAGTTTAAAAAGAATTTTTCAATTCAGGGGATTATTTTTTAGGGGATTATGACGAAAATTGTCAATTAAGCTTAGTCTGACAATTTTATACATGTGACAAAATGCGATCAATTTTGGTTTAGCATAAATGAGTTGATACATGGATTGGCTGTGTTTTTCTACTAGCATGGCTGTGATTATGGTGCCTTTGTCATGTTAGCTGTAAATAACTTTGTTCTCCCTTTTCACATTGAGATCTTTTACCGCCAAAGATTGTCATTTAAAAAACTCTGCTTCTGAAAACTCTGCTAGCCTTTTCCGTCGGCACGTTAACAACGCTTAAAGAGTTCACAATAGAAGCTTTTTACAAAGGGAGGGCCTTGGGTCTTGTCAAGTTTCTGTTCTATGCTCTGTTTTGTCTATCATATCCCATGTTGAAGTAGAGACATTTGCTAAGAGGATATAAGAGGATATACGCTGGCAGGATACCAATAAGCCATCGCAATTTTTCAATTGCAACGTAAATGCTTGAAAAGTCTATTGGTGTAGTGCGCTTACTTTTAGCCAGTAGTGAATTTATCAGTTACACCTAATGAGCATCGTTCCATTATCAACTTCGTTTATTATCATTTGTCATTCATTTGTAATTAGTCATCTCATACGAAATTGTTACAAAGGTTCTTTACGGAAAGCTCAAAGAAATCTTGCTATGATAATGTCATCATATGCAAACTTCTCAACGACAAAAACTACATTCATCTGTTGAAGACTCTTAGAAGTGAAAAAAATGACTTGTGCAACATTTCCACGAGCCTTCTTCAAGGGAACACTCGTTTCTGCATTCAAATGACCAAATGGAAGGTGAAAATAGTAAAGAGTTACTTGAAAGTACTTAACAAAGAGCAAAAGTTCCCCTGGGGTAGAAACTAGTTATTCTAATCGATTGGGTCATTTGAAAAAGTATCACTTGGAGATTGGAGGAACGTATTGTTTACAGTTCAGCTCAGGGGTTAAATTGAATGAGTTGGGATGGGATTCTTGAACAACGGAGGCCTTATGGGTGTGGTCAGATACTAATACCCTTGCTAAAGGGTCATGTTCATCGAGGCAGCCTTTAGCATTTCTTCTAAACGTGATGCCCATCCGTTGTTAAACCGAGCCAGTGCATGAAGTGGATTTTATTGGACAGAGCATGCCATTATTATTCTTCAAGTAAGGTTTTCATTTACCTTTCTTGGCGTTTGCAAACCGCTTACGCTTGAGTTCTTTTGGCCTAGTCATTGCGGAAGATCTTCTTTGTTGGCGGTTTTTCGTTTCAAATGCGCCACCATTATCTTCACAGTTTGATGACTTTCAACCGTTGTTGTGGAAGAAGAAGTGGATGTGTGCTCATCACAAGCCTGAAGCTTTGAAAATAGTTTGCCAACCATTTCTGCCTTTCCTGAGCCGTTTGAACCCTTTCTGAAGTTATGTAGCAATGAATATTTAGTTTGGCTTTTTCCACATTCCTAACTTATCACCAATATATATTGGACTCTTTCTTGTATTAACTTTCATCTAAAACTAATTTTGTAGCGCTAATTCTTTAGTCCAGGAACGCTCCAACTAACAAGTTTGCCGATTCAGCAAATCGGCCTCCAACATTCATTTACTAAGCTTTTTTGTGACGGTGAATGTATAGCTGCTAGGACTTCGTTGAGTTTACGTGTTGTTTGCTTATTTTTCTTCAGATCTTCCTCCATCATCTTAGCACGCTTGTAATTTGTAACCATTTTGATACATATGTAGAGTACAATATAAAAGATCAAGGTATGATTGCAAGGAGTTATTTTCGTCTCCTAATGTCATACGTTTTTATTCTAGGAGACAGCAGAAGCCATTGGATTCCCTCTCCCGTCCTGGGTAGAAGATTACCGTCTATCAGAAAATGCCAAATTGTTAAAATTCTCAATTTATGTAACAAAAGGGAGTAGATGAGAGTTGGGTCATTCGAGCAGAGGACAGAAAGAATGTATTCAGTGCAGCTTATCTCTCCTTCACCAAAGCGCCCAAAAATGCTATTGTAGTCCAAAGATGCAGGTCCTTTCTTCGCACGAAAGTCGCCCAATGCTGCCAAAAAATTTGAGCGTGCTACAGTTCTCAGGTCAAGTAAAGATTCAACTTAGAAATCTAATTATATTGAACTTAGTCCTCTTTTGCAATTTTAATATTATGGTCTAAGTGTAAACGAAACATTTATAAGGAATGGATTGAAGAGGATGTGGTGGCGTGTGAGGCTGAAAGTGAGCAGCGTAGCTAGAATAAAACATTAAACCAAGATTAGGCCACCCTTGATCAAAGCCCTGTTCAAGGTAACTTTGAAAGATATCACAAAGATATTTCACTGATAATTACAAAGGTATTTTACTGATAAAGGATCATTTTATGAGGGACTAGAGGTGTCTTCCATTGCTGCCAAGAACCACTGACAAATATCACTTATCGGTAAACAATTTTGGAATGCCTTCTTGTTGAATGATAATGACATTAAGCATTGCCAAAATTAGAAGCTGAGGTTTCTTCGACCTTGACTCTGAATGGGTGAAACTTGTGTATGCGAATAGAAGCTAGCGAAACAGCGAGATTCAAACGCTAAAAATTTCCGAGGAAACCACACATACGCTAGACTTTGGTTACTTCTAAAAGGTTTTCCTTAAACTACTGGAAACATGACTGGTACATCGAAATGACGAAAACATTAGTCGAAAAAAAATCGGATGATGCATTTTACCATTGTTGACAAAGATGCTAATCAAAGGAAAACCAATTTGGCAACCACAGCTGTTCCTAAATGAATCTTATGTTTATAACCTTCAACGATCACTTTCTCCTTTCTTTTGTGTTGGTATCGCGAACAGCATTGATGTTTTGAAGAGTTCCCGGATACTCGGACATCTAATTCTGATATCTACCAACTAGCGGAGCCAGTCAGTGTCTTCAGAATAACATATTGTAGCGTTGGAAATCAGCTTCATGCAGCGATGGTCAAAAAAGGATTATCCGTCAATAAAGAACGAGGTATGTTTTGATACACTAAATATAATCGGTTGTGAATCTTCTTTGCGATATTATTCAGATGGGCACTTTAGCAGCCACACCTATGAAGAAAAGCCGCAACTTGCTGTTTAATGCATGCAAAATAGTGTAACTGAATTTATGCACATTTGCTAGGGTATCTTTGGCTAAAGACATTTGCTAAATTGTCACATTTTCCAAAGTTTGAAAGGGATGTTCATTAGACGTTAAACAGCCAATCAAGCACTTGTCTTATAATCCTCTAGTGTTTTCTATCCGCAATAGGTTTTTAGTTTTTTTTTCAGTTTTTAGTCTTTTTCCGTCGTTTGCCTAGTCTTAAGAAAATGCCATACGAAAAAGCATACCCGATGTATCTAGCTAATGCAGAGGCCTATTCGTTGTACGCTGAATCAGGTGACTTAGACAGAGAAGCATCACAACAATTCATTGTTATTGCAGAGTGATCCGTTCTGAGGGTTGAAAGGTCTTGCTTTACTAGTGCATATTAACCAGTTATTTGAACACCATTTTTTGTTATAGATTCAAGTCAAAGTAATTCCTTGATCATTGAACCATAATGGTTAAAAGCTGAATTTTTTTACCCATGATTGCAGTTGGGTACAAATATTATTGTCTAGCTTTTAAATGCCTCTTTTTCTGAGGATGATTAAAGCAACCCACAAAATGGCCTAACAAGCTTTCTTTTCAACGACAATTCTCTTTGTATTTGAGTTGCACCACAATTAAAGATTGCATTCCGATTCTTCACGGTGGTTAAATCTTTCAATGTTAATCTTGCTTTGGTGCAAGTGAAATCTCCGCCTCATACGAATCTCATGCTTTTCAAAAAACGAAAGGTCTTCTGTTCAAAGCTTGAATTGCTTTTATCTCTATCTAATTTTAAAATTTTCTAATTTTGAATTTGGAATTCTTCATCCGAATGATTGTAGCTTACGCAAAATATGGGTCTAGAATTTCCCTCCCTTTTTAGATTGAATTTTTGCTCAGGTCTGAAGGTTGATTGAATAGTAAAATTAGAAATTCAGTACACGATCTCATCTCGAAATCAAAATTCAAAAACTTGTTACAGATTTAATCGCTTAAGGATTGAAAACTAAGACATCTGATGATATATCTTTTTGATGACAAACCTTTTTTGTACCGCATCAAGCAAGAGTTTTGCTTTTATTTTCAATCGAATACTTTATTCTAAATTGTGATATTTCTTGAACGTTTCATCCGTGAAAAAGGAAGGAAATAGCACTTGAGTGCCATCTAAAGCATAATCGTTTATATTGTGCAGTCGATGCCTTCTACAAACCTCCGTTTTCTGTCAACATAAGGTACGATTCCTCCTCCCCCTCGGAAAGTTTTGCAGCCCGCATTCACGACGCTTGTCCGTCGGCGATAAAATGACACGTGACCTGTAGAACTCAACTGACCGTCTTGTGAGTTTTGACATTCGCAGAATAATCTGCAATTTATGTCTTCATAAATGTGCATTACTCATGCTAAGTGAGTGCTAATGATAACGTCGAATCCATGCGACGAACATAAATGTTTCAATGGGAGGCATGCAAGGGCTGAAAGGTACTGGATTGAAAGAGGGTTTCCTATGCTATCAATAATTAAATAGAAAATTTATTGATATCAGTAAATTGAGATATCAACCTACGTTAAAGAAGCCTCATTAGCTCCCTGTGTCACTTCGAATGCTTATGTGCAGTCTATGGAACACATTTGTAGGTCTCTTTGTATCGCAATAGCTCTTTCTCATAACATTTCAACAGTCCAGGCTGTATTTCTCATCAACCGGAACCGTCCACAAAGTCGCACTGTTCCTTTCCGATTCCTAATTTAACACTGTTTCGTGATCTTCTCTTAATAACCTCAATAATAATCTTCAAATGGAATTGATTGACCCACCTTATCATGTGTAGTTTGCATTCAATGGTATCTGTTTCTTTGGGTAGAGCAATGACCACTTGTTCCTTAAAGTGTTCAGGTATTAATATGCTGCAGTAGACTCCTTTCATTATCTCTTTCATTGGTTTTTAAATATCAAAATCATCCAGTGTTATCACTTCTCTCAAGTTCTCATCTGGTGTAGCTGCTATAATCAGGTAGTAGAAAAAGATGATTTGAGAAAAATTTGCTGCTGTTCAAAGGCTTGTTCTTTTCTTTTCAAAAACTGGAAAATATTCTGGAAAAGATGCATTAACCTTCTAGCGCAATGGTTAGCGCAATGGTCGATAAAATAGTTTGCCTGAAAGCCTTTCAGTGAATATATTTTTATTCGTAGACATTTTTTCAACCAAAGAAATTAAGGCAAATGGCAAGCCAACCTTCAGCAAAAAAGACAAAACACGTTTCGCTGACATCAGAAATGAGTCAAAAGAATTGATCAAACTGGCTTTTGGAACAGGTCTCAACTCGTTCTTTGCATTCTTCATACCAGTATCCACTGTGCTTATTGTTGGACACATGGGAAAGGTCTACCTTGCAGCCATTGGACTGGGCATTTCTGTGTGCAATTTGACAGGAAATTATTTGGTAACTGGAATGACATCTGTTACCGAAACCCTGTGCTCTCAAGCATATGGTGCGAAGAACTTTGAGAGATTTGGAATCGTAATACAGAGATCGGTCGTCATAACATTCGTATGCATTCTTCCAACATGTGCTCTTTGGATCAACATCGAAAAAATCTTCTTGCTATTAGGCAAGATAAGACAGTTTCACAGTAGGCCCTTCAATGTTTTCTTTGGTTTTCTTAGCATTTTCAGAAAAATAATTTGCAAAGCTATCACATACAGTTTTAAACGCTTATAAAATAGTACACCATTCAGCAAAATATTCGATATAAACTTTAATCTTCATATTGGAAGCTTTATGTGTCGCATGTTTCTGATTGCCTTTATTTCTATTATAGTCTCTCTATCATTGATTTAAATTGTAATGTCGCTCGGTATTTACAAAACTCTTCCTCTCTTGATTTCCTTTTGCAGACTTGCAGGTAGTTTCGCAATTTGCTACATCCCCGGCTTGATGGTAAGACATTTGTCATTAACGTCCACTAAATACTGTCACTGTCAGTGCAGCTACCTTTCTCAAAATTGGTAAAATCAAGTGATGAGCACTTCTTTCTATTCCTTAATAATAAGCACGGATCTCTTCAACGATACAACACCTTTAGGCTAAAATTTCGACAATAGTCCAGATATCTGTATAATTTCTTGTAGTTTTGCTGAAGATAGTCCTCTGTTTCTAGAAGCATTTTCTTGTATAATGCATTGTTAACCTACAGGTATCGATATATTCAAACACCCTCATGTTATGATCAATTCAATCTATATTGTTCAAAAACGAAGGCTTGAGCCTAACATCATCTTCCCCTTTGCAGTTATTCATACTTTTCAGTGTGCTTACAAGGTTTCTGGCCTGTCAGGCAAGTATCTATAGGCTTCTTTGTCTCAATGCAATAGATAACTATAGATGACTCAGTGCTTTTCACTTTTAATGTGTCCTGGCTTGGTAAATACTTTCTAAACTTCCAACATTTTGCATTCCTGGAAGACCGGAATGAATAGTTACAAAGCATGCAATTGAGTTTATTGTAAATGAGCCAACTTTAAGCGATACAAAGTTAAATACTCTTCTCCACTCAAAAGATTCTAGCCTTGCAGTCAAAGATTCTAGCCTGGCGTGTCAATAAAGCTATCTGTTCCCTGCTTCGCTTTTTCACAGGCTATTACTTACCCGATTCGGCTCAGTTCTTGCATTCATGGTGAATGGGATGTTCTGCTACCTCTTTATCTACGTCTGCAATTTTGGAATCAGGTACCATTCCATTAGCAACTATACTACTGAGTTCGTGACAATGTTTTTGTAGCCATTTTTGATTGCATTGATTCATATTAGCCTATTTTAACCTATTGACACATATTTTACCTAGTTCTCACCGTTTAGAATAACTCACCACAATTGATATCCTTTTGCCAAGAATATTCCAAAAAAATAAACTTGAGTTTAACAGCATTCAGGTTTACCTCAGCGTAGAGAACAAGACAATCTTAAGAAGTAATGCAGCAAAGGAAAGTTTTGAATTGACCCTTCTGATCAAACTCTACTTTGACATCATGTTTGACTTTGTTTTCTTGCAGGGGTGCAGCATTTGCTCTGAACTTGTCATACTTTGCGTTTTGCTTCTTTGTTCTCTTCGTCGTCCACCAGAACAAGCTACACCATCAAACTTGGCATGGTTTGTTACTCTTTGCTCCTGGTTCATATTCCTTTGCCATTTCATCGTAATCAAAGTCGTCGTTTCTATCAAAACAGGACATTTACCTTCCTTTAACGATGATCAAAGCCCGTTGTGACCCTTTTTCTCAAATCTTTTAGGTTGGTCTAGACAATGCCTTTTTGAGTGGAAAGAATATATATTTCTTGGGGTTCCTGCAATCTGCATGATGATAATGGAATGGGTTCTCATTCAGCTTGGCATATTCTTGTTAGGTAATTGCTTCGTTTACTGTTATGTCGATCTTTGAAATACTATCAGTACTTTGAATACTTCTAGCTTAATGGAAAAAGAAGTTCACAAAATCTGCAACCAAGTGGAAGCCTAGGATCAAAATGTGAATTTTTCAAGAATTCCTAGAACACAAAACAAGTAAATCTGTTAAACGATTTATCGAACAAGAAATTTTTCATAAACAAATATCTTATCACTTCATAGATCCAATCCCTCCTTTCAATTCGATTACCAAGCAAGTCCATATATTTCCTAAGATCTTAGCATTAGAGATGCACTGCCATCGAAATTTGCTCTTTTAGGAAAAGTTGGAAGGACAGAACAAGCTACTGGTACTGTATCGATTAATTTCAATGGGATGTTTTTTTTCGTAAGTTCAGAAAATTATAGTCTTTGTTGTTTAAATTTGTTGAGGCATGCTTGTTGTTCAGCAACAAGATATCGTGAGGCATGCTGCTCATTGGTATACAACCGCAACAACATGTCTCGATTTCATCGTGTTTTACGTAAGCTGCCAAATAGATTGTCTATCAGCCATGTTACCAAGATGCTTTTCTTGCATCTCTCCTTTAGAAAACAAATGCTTCATGATACATTTATGCTTCTAAAAAAATGATCGTTCTTAAAGCTAGGTTAATAAGATTCAATTAATCCTGACAAAACTCTTGAGGTATCGTTTGGCGTTTCAATTGGCGCTGCTGTCAGAGTTGGCACTTTTCTTGGAGCAGGACGCCATGAAATGGCAAAAGTGACAATGAAGGCTAGCTTGCTGATTTCAGGTAACAAAACAGCCAGGCTATAAACACTGACTTTTAACAACAAAATTAATCATATTCTTTCTAAGTTTGTATCAGCATTCACTAGATTTTTTACCAAATGGTTATAGCTTGTTAGTACGTGTTGTTGGACACATTCAAATTTGTCCGATGCAATGTAAGCATGCAATGAATTCAATTTTAAAATTGGGAGGCTTAAAGTGAGATATTTTCTACAAGTCTCTGAGTACGGTGTTGTCTTGCATAAGATATTGTGGATTTATAAGCACTACAGTTCAGAAGCCAAAGGTTCATTTACAACTCTCCTGAATTCAGAGCTGTTTCAGCGAGTTGTCTTATAAGTATGCCATAATCCCTTTATCAAATAACAATTGAGGACTTGATCATTCAAAATAGAACATGTAAGGTTTTTTCTCCAGGAAGCTGTCTCGTAGTCATATCAAAAATATGTAGCCCTGTTTTCTCCACTTTTCGACTGTTGCAGCTGCAATTACCGTCCCAAGTGCGTTGGCAATGATTGGAGCAAGACATGTGATTGGTCATTTGTTTACAAATGATCGGTATGCAATTATTGTACATGTTAATTTTTTTGATTTGTTTTGCGATCAATTGCTGTGCATACAATGTAGTCTTAATGTAACAAGTTTTTAAACTGCATTGCAAACCAGTAGGCCTATTTCTGGCTATATGCTGTCAATTTGAAATGCAAATATAATCAGAAGTTTCAATCGAAGCGATTCAAGTCAAAGAATTATTGTACGCTGAACTGGTGCAGACATATTTCAGGTATCATTTATGACTGATTAATTCTAATTGATCTTTTCTAATGTCTGTTTAGCGCTGTGGCTGAATTAGAATCAAAGGACGCCTTGTTTTTGGGTCCACAGGTGGTTTTCGATGGACTTCAGGTAGAATTTTCCATTACTTCACTTTTTCTTTCCCTTATATATCACCTTCCTCTCTTAATTCTACAGGAAATTTATTTTTCCTTTCTACAAGCAAATGTCTTTTGTTATGGTATTACAAGGAAGTTAATATTAGTTGCTCAAAGTCTTTCTTCCAAAAGCTCAATATTCCCCGTACTTTACGCTTCCAATTGCGCATAGCTTCCTATCGTTAAAACTGTGCACATCTTCTGTACCCCCTTTCTAAACCAACCATTATTTCTTCCAAAGTCTCATCTACACCATTCGATTGTTGCATAGTTTATCCACATCATTTCAACAATCTCATTGCCGTCAGTTTTCTACAGTTCCACACAAAAACATTTGCACTCTTTTAACTGCCGTCCTCTCTTAACTCTCGTAATCGAATTTAGTTTTCCTTTCCACAAGCATTGAAAGGGGCTTTAGGACTATTATTTAGATTATTCAAAAAATGCACATGCATTTGGCTGTCTTGTCATTCAGATGCGGGATCGTTTTCTACATATTGTGTTATGGATTTCTTTCTCCTTTTCAAATCTCAAAGTCTAGTGAAAAATGAAACACTGACTGATTTACATTTTTTTTAAGATTAAAGTTACAATTCTTCAATCGTTAATGTGATATTTCAAACAATTTTCAGGTCATTGAAATTGAAATTATCTTATTTCGAAGGCGATACTGATGGGGATAGCTCGTGGGATTGGTTATCAAAAATATGGCGCATTCATCAATTTCGTCGCTTTCATTTTCATTGGAGTGCCTCTTCTTCTGGTTTTATTCTACGAAGCACACATGGCTTTATTTGGTAACTTGGCTGGATCCATTAATTTTCGTTTTGATATTTTCTATTGTGAGAAAACGGTAAAAAGCAACCAGAAGATTATTCCACGTATTATTTGTCAATTCTGATCAATTTCTTTCAGCTGTTCGTGTTGCAGTGCTTGCTGGTGTCTGTTTTCAAGTAAGTTGAAGTTGACAAAACTAAACTATGGTAGCAGCTTATTTGAATGAAAATTATTATACTATATTGTAACAGACCATAGTCCCTTTGTCCATCACCATTTAGTGTCATTAGCTTGCATATAATTACCAACACGGCAAGAGGCATGTTTTATAAATGTCAAAATTCACAAGACCAGTCCACAATGAACATAATTTTACTTCCTTCAGGTACTTGGACTATCAATTTTGCTTTACAAATCTGACTGGACAGCACTTTCAAGTGTGGTAAGCTCACTAGAAAATGATATTCTGCTTTCTTTGTTGGATAAATAAATCTTAAAATTTAAGAGAGAGGAAAGGCGCCGTGTCGAGAATGTTGTGTTCAATGATTCTTGCTGCTGCAAGTTCTTTATTTGAAAAACAATTTGGAAATCTTGGAATAAGAACGTAACTACTACAATTTTTAATTTATAAGCTCCCATTGATTTTTATTAATTATCACTTAGGCAAATGAGAGGGGCCGTATTTCCTTAGAAAGGAGCCTGTCCGAGATTGCAGAAGATGCTTTGAAACTCAAAGGTAACTTTATCATTCTCAGAAATATGTTTCCAGCCTATTTAGCACACACACATATATATATATATATATATATATATATATATATACATATATATATGTATGAGTTCTATTTCTTATACTATCAGGCAATCTGTACTTATGATTATAGCCAAAGACTCATGTCAGAAAAAGTCCCACTATAACATTATGAAGAATCCTCCCAGCATTTGCACTTAGAAGCCAATATGAAGATTTTTATGGCATCAATGCTTAACGTCAGCTTTTCATTTCAGACTGTCAAGTTAATGATTCAGACGAGAGTGAAGGCTTCTTGCAAGATAGAGAATCAGAGAATCTAAAGGCAAAGGATTCGACGAAAACTCCTTCCGAGGCAGACACATTGGTTAAAGTACTAACTGTGTGTTTTTTCTTTTCGTTAGTTCTAGCTTCGCTATTAACGAAAATATATCTTTGATTAGGAGCTAGTTAGCTTTCTCATCAAAATTGTCTTCATTCATGATCTCTGATATGATCTTGAATATATCCTCTTCTTTTCTTGCATGGCCGAATTCAATATTCCTTATAGGCTTCTGAAGGACAATTTATAAGTGATTGTAATTAATATTGCATTTTATATTGACCAATCCTTTTTGGCCTTGTAAGTCTTGTTCTTTGCCCCTTATAGAGTGGCAATTTCTTTTTCGTGAACCGTTCTCTAAGAAAGAGTATTCCGTTTTTCTTGCTGTTATAATACAGCTTGATCACAATTTTAAGACAATTTTAAGACAATTTTAAGACAATTTTAAGACAATTTTAAGACAATTTTAAGACAATTTTAAGACAATTTTAAGACAATTTTAAGACAATTTTAAGACAATTTTAAGACAATTATAAGACAATTTTAAGACAATTTTAAGACAATTTTAAGACAACTGCATTTTGTTGGAACACTCATCTCATTATACTTATTACACCAGTCGTCTTTACTGAAAAGCAAGCTCCTCCCTTGCCCAGCCCAATCAAGAAATGCTTGCAAAGACACGAAAGTGTGAACAAACTTCTGTCGATTGCATTATAACTGATCTACTGATTTCACCTGAAAGAGGCTTGCTTTTTAGGGGTATGTCTTTTGCTGAAAATTTCACCTTTATCAATGCATCATTAGCTGCAGAAAGACACAGGACATAAACAGATACTACATTGTGTAGCTAGATGACGGGAAACCGAAAGTATTATTGTCTCTATCAAAAAAGCTAGAGAGGCTCCGAGCAGATACTGAGCAAGCTTTAAACGCGACTATTACAAAGGTATAATTTTTGCGCTTCACCGGCAATGCTAAAAACAATCAGGAGAATCTGTGACAATGCTAATTTTCTCAGCAAACGGATAATAATTAGAGATGAACTGATGCATGCAAAGGTGGTAAACATTTGGAAAGTTGGTCGGTAAATGTTACGGATTATTGGTTGATGTGTATACTGGCTTTATACCTCATTTGCTTAAAATCGACAAAATCATATTGATAAAAAGCTGAAAATTCGCAGTATACAACCGTAAAAAAATGAGCTTATTATGTCAAATGCCTGAGAGATTTGCTGGGTTCAGCGGCTTAGAACTTACTCTCTAGTGTTCTGGTGAAAATTATCTCTGGAGAAGAGGGCACGAATGGTGAAAGTAGCATCAACGATGTCTGAAAATCAGCAAGGTTTGTTTTGTCACTAATCTTCTCTTATCGAAAAGACTTTGAAATGATAACGTAACTAATACTTGTTTTCAATAGATTGTATATTAGCTAAGTAACTGTAATTTGCGTTTGGACAAACGTAAAAAGTGAACTGGCCGCTTTTGGCTAATATATATTTTGAGCCCACGAAAGAGGAGTTCAGCTTGGTATCACGCTAATGCACAGGCCAGTAGAGGACTCCGTACCAAGAATGTGTCACGCTTTACTGTCGCCACGGCAACCAATTATTAAGGACCCCTAAAACCGTCCTTTAACTTTGCGAGATCTGTGGTAAGGATTCGCTTAATCCTTAACATATTTGGCATTCTCCGTAGATATATTAGGACCAAAAGCCTCGCCCTCTAAGAAATGGAGCTTCGAGAAAACCTGACATTTTTGCTGGAGAGCGGCAACAATATCAAAATGTCAAAATTTTCGTAAGAGGGAATAAAAATACCCTCTCGTGGATCCACGGAGAAATTACACTGTTGGTGATGTGGGATAAGGCGCCATTGGCAAGCTTACATCCAGAGCCCCAGTAAGGTTTAAAAGTTTATCTCCGAGGGAAGGCATAGCAGACTGATTGCAAATTGTTTGATCGAGAAACGGATTCTCGTTTGGTAAAAGGTTTGCGTGGCTGACATCAACGTAAAAAGTGTAGGGGTTGATATCCCTCTTTGGTTGCTGCTGTCAAGAGCGAATTGGATTGACCAATGAGAATACATCCCTAGTCAGAATATAATGCGCATGCACAGCGGCCTCGATGCGGAGGGATGAAGAATTGAGAGGTATTTATCTGAAACCGCTAATTTGGTGGTATTGAATAATTTCCCACAGTTGGCTTTTAGTAACTTGAAGTTCTAGCTTTAGCCTTTTGCCAATTTTTCACGATGTGATATTTACCACTATTCCTGCTGCTAGACTGAATGCACAATTTAGATCCATTTCCACCTCATCAAATTGAGACATGAACCTCGCAAACAGATGGGAAATGTTTTCTTTTCATTTCAAATTTGTTTCAAGAATCCTGCGAAAGTTTTTTAGGCATAAATCTTTCTTTTACTATACCCAGAGAGTGTGACATCCCTGTTGTGTTGGAGAACCCATTGATGGTTGAATATTTCATTCGGATGAGTGAATCCTTGTGAGTTCAATACCATTATTTTGTCACTAAAGGCCAGAGAATATGTGAGCTACGGATTGAAGAGTCGCCAGGTACATACAGCGATGGTCAGAACTGGACAAGGTATGTTTCGATACATTACATGCAACCGGGCATGTTCCTAGATGCACTTTTCGAATAAATTTGTGGGAGGCGCAAATTCAAACAGCTGTCACATTAAATAAAGGATATTCCTTGCGAAGGATATTCCTTTCACGACCTCTCTTCGCTATCAATCTTGTTAATGGGCAAACTCCGGTAAGAAAATGTTTGGGTGTAAAATGTACGTTAACTTCCGCTGTTTCTGTTTATAAGAAGCTTGATTGGCCAAGACCAGGAAAGTCATCATCTATCTGTAGTCTACTTCTTCTTCAAGTGCCTTGTCCTTTAAGGACGTTGACGATCGTAGACCTCCAGTTCAAACTATCTTTAGTTGTCATCAGCAAAACCTGGCTCTCTACCTTCATCCATTTACTTAAGCTGGTAATGTAAGTAAGTCTTTGCCTTCCCCTGGCCCTTTCCCTTCGATCTCCCTAGTCACACTAAGATGCACTAACACTTCCTTGCGCATAACATGCCCCAAAAATTCGAGTTGCCTCTTCCGGATCGCCCTCAGAAGGGTGCGCTTAGTCCCTGCCCTCTCGAGAACCTGATCATGCGTTTTCTTCTCTATCCAAGATATTCTTAACATTCTCCTATAGAACCACATCTTTTCTCCATTGCTTGGGATATCGTCCACCACTCGCTACCATATTTGAGGATGGATAACACATAGCAGTTCAGCATCCTAATCCTGAGTGACATGGATATCTTGTTATTTTTAAAAATACTTCCTATTCTTTCAAATGCCTCTTTTGCCATCCCAATTGGCTTTCTGATTTCAGGTTCACAAATACCATCCGATGTTATCGTACTACCAAGATAGTTAAATTTATCTACTTGCTTTGCAGGTCTGTTATCAATGACTAAATTACATTGTTTTGGTGTGTGGTCTTTGCTAATAACTATACATTCAGTCTTTTTGCAGTTTATTGACAAACCATACCCTTTACTAGTATCTACAACTTTATCTAATATTTCTTGAAGCTTTTCTTGTGATCCCGCAATAAATGCTGTGTCGTCCGCATATTTTAAGTTGTTAGCATTTTTCCCCCCAACAGCTACCCCTTGAAATGGTGCTTTTTTTCTGAGAATAAGACAAAGAAAGAATCCTAGGAAGAATGAGATCCTTGAACCTAGCATTCTTGGCACAACCATCAACCACCCACGAAATGGTCGTGTAAGCTTTTTCTCCCCATAGCCAAGTAGCGTAAAGATCAATAAATCTTTGTTTAGACACCATTGTCTGTTCATAAATAAACGTCAGAAGCTGGTCACTGGTTACTTTGTCCTACAACTCGAAAACAAGGCAGTAGTTTGTGATTCATGAAAATGATTTGCGTAACAGTGGCGTACCCTGAGCGTAAGAAGAGGATTTTTACCAGATGGTTAACCATTTTGAGAATAGCGCCTCGCATTCCCATCATGGCCAAACAGAACATCGAACATAAAATTTTTTAATAATATATCACATGTTTTACTATAGCCATATCGATACGTTTGTTACCAAGGGTGAAACAAAATGTTGCAAAGCCCTAAAGAATCTTCTATCCAAAGGAATTTGTCAATCAATTATTGCGTGTGAGTCAATCAGCGCATTGGTCGCTCAAAAGTTGCACCCCCATTTTTATCCAATTATAATTTTAAAATTCGGCAAACCCGTGAGAATTAGGTATTGGTTAATTCTATACCACACAAATTGAAAGTAAAAGATTTATTTAAATCAATAAGAGTACAATCTCTGAGCTGATTAACATTGTCAGATCTTCTATAACGATTTAATGGTCCAAATTATGATAGCATTCTGATAAACTGCATGCATGTGGAAATGGTACCCTAAAATGGCCAACCCCCTTACCTTCTATATTTGAGAATGTTTCAATAAACATTCCTCATTGAGTACCTTCGCCTGCACTCCACCACCTGAAATTTGAAATGCATTTATGCAATCATCTCATGCCCTTCTACCTGTATAAGCAAACAGTCAATGTCTTCTTCTACTTGTTTGAATCCATACTTTGAATACTCCTGCTGGGATACAATTCAGCTAGGGCATGCGGATCGGCAACTCAGTAATTGGTCATGCGACTTTGCTTCCTTTTCTACGCTCTATGTTGTAAATGAAAATATGGAGCAATCACTAAACAGCATGATAGATTATTCACTGATACAACCATCCACTTTATATTCCTGTAAGCGAGGAGGTTATGATTTTCCTTACATACATGTTGGCCATAACTTGGTATTCGGCACGCAATATACACTTTACGCAATTTTTAAAAGAAGTCATCCCTTACGTCCCCCCTTTCTAACAATGCTGGATCCGGCACTGGAGGTTGTGATTTTCTTACATACAAGCTGGCTATATCTTGATATGTTACTTCACTACGGCAAAAGGGAGTGCCATATTAATGATGACGCTTTTTCAATTCTAATTTCTTAATGCATTGGAATTCATTACTGAATTTGTTCACTCCATTCTATTCTAAGAGACCGCGGAAACTTAGTTCTTTCAGGCTGAAAAACGTTTTTTAAGCTGACGCTCCTTGTGGTATGCAAACGACGGAAGATGACAAAAACGCAGAATAAAATGAATAGTCAGCTGTTAATTCAGAGGCACTGGAGGGTTGTAAGAAGCGCACATGATTGTTCTTTCATTCATCTTCAGCCTTAGCCCGAGTTGGGCCGTTGACTCCCATTGGCCGCCGCCTCCGCGCACAACCTCCTCCAGCTTCTCCGATCTTTTGTCTTCTGTCTTGCTTCTGCCAGTTTGCACCCGAGCCACTCGCCGATGTCTTGTATCCAAGTGCGTCTCGGTCGACCTCTTCCTCGTTCTCCAGGTGCGCGACCTTGGATCACCGTCAGCGCGAGGTTTTGTTGTTCTGGGTGTCTGTGGATGTGTCCGTAGAACTTGAGTTTTCTCAATTTTGCGCATTCAAGAAAAGGTGTTTGACGCCCCACATGTCCCTCAATTTCTTCCAGCACTGATACGTTGGTTCTGTGGTCGGTGTACTTGATTCGTAGGAGACGTCTATAGCATCGCATTTCAAAAGCGTTTATCTGTCGTTCAACTTTGAGAGAGAAGATCCAGGATTCGCTTCCATAAAGAAGCGTGGACAGCACCATCGCTCGTAGGAACTTTATTTTGCTTTGAGTCGTGATGGTTCGATCCGTCCAGATGTTCGTTAGCTTGGTCAGAGACTGTGTTGCAATTGCGATTCTGGTTTTGATTTACCTGTCGATTTTGTTCCCCGCTGTCAGTATTCCACCAAGATATCGAAATTCCTTCACTTCGTCAAGGGCGACTCCGCCTACCATGATGGGCTGGGTGAGGCTAGGGTTGTCTTTGCTTGATATGAGGATTTTGCTCTTTGGTGCGCTGATCTCCATGCCAAATTTTCGGGACATGTTGTCTAAGCGGTTCGTCAGTTCTCTGAGATCTTCTTCGTAGCTTGCTATAGGGTCGATGTCGTCTGCAAATCGCAGGTTATTGATTACTTTTCCGCCAATTTTGATTCCAATTTGTTGAACTTCCTCGGGTAGTGCCTCGCTTAGAATTTCTTCAAGAAAGATGTTGAAGAGTGCCGGTGACAATATACACCCTTGTCTGACGCCGATTTCAGTTCTGAAGAAGCTGCTTTGGGCGTTGTTTACTCTCACCGCGCTTTCAGCGTTCTGGTACAGAGATTTGATTGCTCTTATTAGTTCTGGATCAATCCCGTGTTTGCTTAGCACCTTCCATAGGGCATCATGCCACACTTTGTCAAAAGCCTTTTTAAAGTCAATGAAGTTGTGGAAGATCTCTTGCTGATGTTCGATATATTTCTCGCAGATCAATCTCAGGTTGTTTATCTGTTCGACTGTACTTCTTCCTTCCATGAAGCCTGCCTGTTCCTCTCTGATAACCGTGTTGATGATGTTTCTAATTCTTTTGTGGATGACATTTAGAAGCACCTTGCTTGGGTGACTGATGAGACTGATGGTCCTAAAGTTATCACACGTGTTCGCGTTTGCTTTCTTGGGGATTGGAATTACAATTGACTGAGTCCATTGGCGCGGCCATTTACCTGTTTCTAACACTTTGTTACACATCTTGTGAAGCACCTTTTTCAATTCTTCTCCTCCACACTTGATAGTTTCTGCTGTTATGTTGTCGATTCCTGGTGATTTGTTGGTCTTCAACTTCTTTATGCTGTCCTCTATTTCTGATTCCAGGATGGGTAGGTGTTCTCTGACTGAAGGTTCTTCGACGTTAAGACGTTCTGGGAGGAGGTCCGGATCGTTGTCTCCTTTCTGATACAGTTCCTTTGAGTATTCGTACCATCTTTCCGCGATTTCTTCCTTTCCGGATAGCAAGTTTCCATCTTTGTCCTTTACAAGTCCGCAGCTGGGTTGCAAGGTTTTCGTCAGTTCCTTCACCATGTTATATGCCTCTCTGGAGTTTCCTTGTGCTAGTTTGGTTTCCAGGTCCTCCGCCATTTTTGTTGTCCACTCATTTTTCGCTTTCTGCGTGAGTTTCTTGACTTTCTTGTTCGCAGTTCTGTACGCTTTTAAGCTGTCTTCATTTTCAAACCTTTTGCCTTTCAATGATCGTCTCTCGTCACAGGAGTCTATAACTTCGTTGGTTACCCAGGGAGCCTTCTTTCTTTTTCTCTTCCCCAACACTTTCTCTGACACTTCGTTCATAACCGCAGTAAATCCATCTGCCAGGTCTTGGACATCGTGTAGCAGTAACAGAGGTGCCATCTTTCCTCCTATCTCTACTTGAAACTCCTTTGCTACATCATGTATCATGTATCTTTGCATCGTGTAAATAACAGTCTACATGAAAAATAACAGTTTGCTTCTTCATACAATGAATAGATTTTGCCAGTAAATATAGATAGAATCCAAGAATCCTAGATTGAAAGAAGACCTAGCATGCCCAATATGGCAAAGTCTTTCGTCAGTATAGATTGGGTGCAATTTTAGTTCTTTAAAAGGTGCTGCCCTTAAGCGGAGTTATACTTAATACGAAAGAACATTCTATGCAGAAATTCATTTTCAGGAAGAGGATTGCAGAAAAACCTTCTGACAACCTCTGGCAAACAAGTTAAAGGCAGTACGCTTTTCGCTGACATCAGAAATGAGTCAAAAGAATTGATCAAACTGGCTTTTGGAACTGGTCTCAACTCGTTCTTTGCATTCTTCATACCAGTATCCACTGTGCTTATTGTTGGACACATGGGAAAGGTCTACCTTGCAGCCATTGGACTGGGCATTTCTGTGTGCAATTTGACAGGAAATTATTTGGTAACTGGAATGACATCTGTTACCGAAACCCTGTGCTCGCAAGCATATGGTGCGAAGAACTTTGAGAGATTTGGAATCGTAATACAGAGATCGGTCGTCATAACACTCGTATGCATTCTTCCAACATGTGCTCTTTGGATCAACATCGAAAAAATCTTCTTGCTATTAGGACAAGATAAGACAGTTTCACAGTAGGCCCTTCAATGTTTTCTTTGGTTTTCTTAGCATTTTCAGAAAAATAATTTGCAAAGCTATCACATACAGTTTTAAACGCTTATAAAATAGTAAACCATTCAGCAAAATATTCAATTTAAGCATTAATCTTTATATTGGAAGCTTTAAGTGTCGCATGTTTCTGATTGCCTTTATTTCTATTATAGTCTCTCTATCATTGATTTAAATTGTAATGTCGCTCGGTATTTACAAAACTCTTCCTCTCTTGATTTCCTTTTGCAGACTTGCAGGTAGTTTCGCAATTTGCTACATCCCCGGCTTGATGGTAAGACATTTGTCATTAACGTCCACTAAATACTGTCACTGTCAGTGCAGCTACCTTTCTCAAAATTGGTAAAATCAAGTGATGAGCATTTCTTTCTATTCCTTAATAATAAGCACGGATCTCTTCAACGATACAACACCTTTAGGCTAAAATTTCGACAATAGTCCAGATATCTGTATAATTTCTTGTAGTTTTGCTTAAAATAGTCCTCTGTTTCAAGAAGATTTTTCTTGTCTGATGCATTGTTAACCTACAGGTATCAATATAATTTAAACGCCTTCATGTTACTATAACTTCAATCTATATTGTTAAAAAACGAAGGCTTGAGCCTAACATCATCTTCCCCTTTGCAGTTATTCATACTTTTCAGTGTGCTTACAAGGTTTCTGGCCTGTCAGGCAAGTATCTATAGGCTTCTTTGTCTCAATGCAATAGATAACTATAGATGACTCAGTGCTTTTCACTTTTAATGTGTCCTGGCTTGGTAATTACTTTGTAAACTTCCAATATTTTCCATTCCTGGAAGACAGGAATAAATAGTTACGAAACATGTAATGCTTCCATTTAGTTTATTGTCAATGACCAATTCTAAGTCAGACATATTTAGTCGAATACTCTTCTCCACTCAAATGATGCTACCCTTGTGTGTCGAAAAAATAAACCTTTCTCTGTTTCACTTTTCCACAGGCTATTACTTACCCAATTATATTGGGCTCAGTTCTTGCATTTGTGGTTAATGGGGTTTTCTGCTA
Source organism: Nemopilema nomurai (assembly GCA_003864495.1). NCBI lineage: Eukaryota > Metazoa > Cnidaria > Scyphozoa > Rhizostomeae > Rhizostomatidae > Nemopilema > Nemopilema nomurai. The sequence goes on from ML133474.1 coordinate 1,307,987, forward strand.
CCTCTTTATCTACGTCTGCAATTTTGGAATCAGGTACCATTCCATTAGCACTTATCTACTGAATTCGGGGCAATGTTTTTGCAGCCATTTTTGATTGCATTGATACATATTTAACCAAATTCTCACCATTTAGAATAACTCACCACAATTGATATCCTTTTGCCACGAATATTCCAAAAAAATAATCTTGAGTTTAACAGCATTCAGGTTTATCTCAGCGTAGAGAAAAAGACTTATAAAGTAATGCAGCAAAGGAAAGTTTTGAATTGACCCTTCTGATCAAACTCTACTTTGACATCATGTTTGACTTTGTTTTCTTGCAGGGGTGCAGCATTTGCTCTGAACTTGTCATACTTTGCGTTTTGCTTCTTTGTTCTCTTCGTCATCCACCAGAACAAGCTACACCATCAAACTTGGCATGGTTTGTTAGTCTTTGCTCCTGGTTCATATTCCTTTGCCATTTCATCGTAATCAAAGTCGTCGTTTCTATCAAAACAGGACTTTTACCTTCCTTTAAGGATGATAAAAGCCCGTTGTGACTCATTTTCTCAAATCTTTTAGGTTGGTCTAGACAATGCCTTTTTGAATGGAAAGAGTATATGTTTCTTGGGGTTCCTGCAATCTGCATGATGATAATGGAATGGGTTCTCATTCAGCTTGGCATATTCTTGTTAGGTAATTGTTTCGTTTAGTGTTATGTCGATCTTTGAAATACTATCAGTACTTTGAATATTTCCATCTAAATAGAATAAAAACTTGGCCTAGGATCAAAATGTGAAGTTTTCAAGAACTCCTAGAACACAAAAAACGAATAAATCTGTTAAACGATTTATCGAACAAGAAATTTTACATAAACAAATATCTTATCACTTCATAGATCCAATCCCTCCTTTCAATTTGATTACCAAGCAAGTTCATATATTTCCTAAGCTTTTAGCATACCATCAACACTAACAAAAGATTAAAGATGGGCTGCTAACGATATTTGATCTTTTAGGAAAAGTTGGAAGAACAGAACAAGCTACTATTATTATATCGAGTAATTTGAATGGGATGTTTTATTTCGTAAGTTCAGAGAAATTATAGTCTTATTTGTTCAAATTTGTTGAGACATGCTTGTTGTTCAGCAACAAACGTATCGTGGAACACGCTGCTCATTGTAATACAACCGCAACAACATGTCTCGATTTCATCGTGTTTTTCTTGTCTCTTTACAATTTTACGTAAGCTGCCAAATAGATTGTCTATCAGCCATGTTACCAAAATGCTTTTCTTGCATCTCTCCTTTAGAAAACAAATGCTTCACGATACATTTATGCTTCTAAAAAATGATCGTTCTTAAAGCTAAGTTAATAAGATTCAATTAATCCTGACAAAACTCTTGAGGTATCGTTTGGCGTTTCAATTGGCACTGCTGTCAGAGTTGGCACTTTTCTTGGAGCAGGACGCCCTGAAATAGCAAAAGTGACAATAAAGGCTAGCTTGCTGATTTCAGGTAACAAGCACTGACTTTTAGCAGCAAAATTAATCATATTATTTTTAAGTTGTATAAGCATTCAACAGATTTTTTCAAATGGTTATAGCTTTTTAGTATGTTTTGTTGGACACATTTAAATTTTTCCGATGCAATGTATACATATAATGATATCATTTTTCAAATTGGGAGGTTTAAAGTAAGCTGAGGCTAAAATTTTATACAAGCCTCCGAGTACGGTGTTGTCGATACGATATTGTAGATTTATCAGCAATACAGCTCAGAGGCAAAAGGTTTTTTATATTTCTCCTGGATTCAGAGTTTCAGCCAGTTGTCTCATAAGTATGCCATATTATCTTTATCAAATTGGAATTGCGGACTTTAAATTGGAAAAAAGAAAGCAGAAGGTTTTTTCTCTTGGAAGCTGTCTCGTAGTCATATAAAAAATATGTAACCTTGTCTTTTCCACTTTTCGACTGTTGCAGCTGCAATTACCGTGACATGTGCGTTGGCAATAATTGGAGCGAGACATGTGATTAGTCATTTGTTTACAAATGATATGCAATTATTGTACATGTTAATTTGTTTGATTTGTTTTGCGATCAATTGCTGTGCGTACAATGTAGTCTTAATGTAAAAAGTTTTAAGCTGCATTGCAAACCAGTAGGCCTATTTCGGGTTATATGCTGTCAATTTGAAATGCAAGTATAGATTGAAGTTTTAATCGAAGCGATTCAAGTCAAAGAATTATTGTACGCTGAACTGGTGCAGACATATTTTAGGTATCATTTATGACTGATTAATTCTAATTGATCTTTTCTAATGTCTGTTTAGCGCTGTGGCTGAATTAGAGTCAAAGGATGCCTTTGTTTTGGGTCCACAGGTGGTTTTCGATGGACTTCAGGTTGAATTTTCCACTACTTGACTTTTTTTCCTTATATACCACCTTCCTCCTTTTCTTCTATGGTGAAATCATCCCAAAAACACTATGTTAACCCATCTTGTTATCCAACCTTTTATTTATTATACATTACATATTTTAAGTTTTTGAAAATTCAAAATTTTTCTTTGTCCTATTGATGCATACCAGTGTTTACAATAATTTACAAAATTGAAATAAAACATTCAACTGGCGTTTGACTTATTTCCTTCAAGCAACTGGAGATTTAAGGTTCATTTGCATTCAGTGTTAAGGATTGTTAATGCCATGTTATTGTTATGTTAATGTTATTACGAGTAAGTTTGTAAGTTAAGGTTACCTGCTCAAAGTCTTTCTTCCATAACCCCATTTACGTGGTTAATTGCGCATAGCATTCTATTACTAAAACTGTGCACACCATCTGTACCCGCTGTTTAAACCAACCTTTATTTCTTCCGTAGTCTCTTCTATTCCATTTGATCCGTTTATCCACATCATTTCTGCCTCTTGTTTCCGTTAGTTTTCTGCAATTCAGCCCCAAAATGTTCGCACTCTTCTTACTGCCTTCCTCTCTTAGCTCCAGAATTTATTTTGTTTTCCTTTCCACAAGCAATGAAATAAGAGAAAGATTTTACGTCTACCATACAGATTATTCAAGAGAATGTACATGCATTTGGCTGTCTTGTCATTCAGATGCGTGATCGTTTTCTACATATTGTGTTATGGATTTCTCTTTCTCCTTTTCAAATCTTAAAATCTAGTGAAAAATAAAACATTGATAGATTCACATTTTTTGTTAAATTAGAGATCTCATATTTCAATCCTTAATGTGATTTTCATACAGTTTTAGGTAATTGAAATTGAAATTATTATACTTTGAAGGTGATTCTGATGGGGACAGCTCGAGGGATTGGTATCAAAAATATGGCGCATTCATCAATTTCGTCGCTTTCATTTTCATTGGAGTGCCTCTTCTTCTGGTTTTATTCTACGAAGCACACATGGCTTTCTTTGGTAACCTGGCTGGATCCATTTGTTTTCGTTTTGATATTTTCTACTGCAAGGAGACGATAAAAAGCAACTAGAAGATTATTCCACGTATTATTTGTCAATTCTGTGTCCATTTCTTTCAGCTGTTCGTGTTTCAGTGTCTGCGGCTGTCTTTTGTCAAGTAAGTTGCAGTTAAAAAAAATCAACTATGGTACCAGCTTATATGAATGAAAATTATAATATTATATTGTAACAGACCTTAATCTTTTTGTCTGTCAGCATTTAGTGCCATTAGCTGGTATACAACCTCCAACATGGCAAGAGGCCTGTTTTATACATGCCAAAAGTCACAAGACAAATCGACAATGAAGATTATTCTACTTCCTTCAGATACTTGGACTATCAATTTTGCTTTACAAATCTGACTGGACAACACTTTCAAGTATGGTAAGCTCATAAGAAAATGATCTTTTGCTTTCTTTGTTGCATGAATAAATCTTAAAATTTAAGAGAGAGGAAAGTGCCGTGTCGAGAATGTTGTGTTCAATGATGCTTGCTGCTGCAAGTTCTTTATTTGAAAAACAATTTGGAAATCTTGGAATAAGAACTGAACTACTACAATTTTTAATTTATAAGCTCCCATTGATTTTTTTTAATTATCACTTAGGTAAAAGAGAGGGGTCGTATTTCCTTAGAAAGGAGCCTGTCCGAGATTGCAGAAGATGCTTTGAAACTCAAAGGTAACTTTATCATTCTCAGAAATATGTTTCCAGCCTATTTAGCAGATTCATATGTATGAGCTCTATTTCTTATACTATCAGGCAATCTGTAATTGTGATTTTATTTCAAAGCCTTATTATAGGCAATAAAAGTCCCACTATAATATTATGAAGAATCCTCCCAGTATTTGCACTTATAAGCCAATATGAAGATTTTATGGCATCAATGCTTAACGGCAGCTTTTCATTTCAGACTGTCAAGCTAATGATTCAGACGAGAGTGAAAATTTCTTGCAAGATAGAGAGAATCTGAAAGCAAAGGATTCGACGAAAACTCCTTCCGAGGCAGACACATTGGTTAAAGTACTAACTGTGTGTTTTTTCTTTTCGTTAGTTCTAGCTTCGTTATTAACGAAAATATATCTTTGATTAAGAGCTAGTTAGCTTTCTCATGAAAATTGTCTTCATTCATGATCTCTGATATGATCTTTAATACAAATGGTCCTCTACTTTTTTTGCATGGCCCAATTCAATATCCCGTATAGGCTGCTGAAGGAAAACGTATAAGTGGTTTTAATTCATGTCGCTTGTTACGCCTGTGCTGCTCAGTCCTTTTTGGCCCTGCAAGGCTTTGCTCCTTATAGAGTTGCCATTTGTTTTTCGTGAACCATTCTCTAAGGAAGAATATTTCGTTCTTCTTGCTGTTCTTCTGTTCATCACCAGCCTTGAATCTCCTGACAATTGCATTTCATTTGGTACACCATCTCGTTGTAGTTATTATAGAAGACATTTTTACTCAAAACCAAGTTCCTCCCCTGCCCGGCCCATTCTGTTCTCCAGGTTCCATACAACCAATCCTGAAAATTCTATACCACACACTCTGCAAGAGAAGGTTTGTTGTTGAAACTGACGCTGGAGCACTAACGGGTGGGTGTTTACCCTCTCTTGGCATACCAGCACTGCCTGGTCTTTATCAACTGATGACTGATCTTGGTCAACTGATGCCTGATCTTGATCAACTGATGCCTGATCTTAATCAACTGATACCTGACCTTGATCAACTCATGCCTGATCTCGATCAACTGATGCTGCACTTGCCAGACCAGGGCCCACTTTTGCAAATCGTTGTGAGTGCGTTATGTCTTAAGGTATATTTTGATGTATTGGAGCTGATCGTTGATCAATCTACTAGATAAGTCAGATGTGGACTTCAAATCACAACACAATAGTTTTACTTTGTTTGAGAAATGCTCGCGAAGGAAACGACAGTATGACCAAACTTCTCTCAAATGATCTCCTGATTTTACCTAAAAGAGGCTTGCTTTTTAGGGGTATGTCTTTTGCTGAAAATTTCACCTTTATCAATGCATCATTAGCTCCAGAAAGACACAGGACATAAACAGATACTACATTGTGTAGCTAGATGACGGGCAACCGAAAGTATTATTGTCTCTATCAAAAAAGCTAGAGAGGAGAATCTGTGACAATTGTTTTTTTTCTTAGCATTCGGATAATAATTAGAGATGAACTGATGCATGCAAAGGTGGTAAACATTTGGAAAGTTGGTCGGTAAATGTTACGGATTATTGGTTGATGCGTATCTGGCTTTATACCTCATTTGCTTAAAATCGACAAAATCATATTGATAAACAGATGAAATTCACAGTATATAGTTGTAAAATGAGTTAGAAATTGTCTAGCAAGCTTTGAATGTTGGTCGGTAAATTCACCCTTTTGCACTCCTTTAATACTATTTGGGACGAACAACAGCCATATCTATATATCTAAATGCGGCTTTTCACACAAAGCAGGTTACTTTTCTGAATGAGGTTTTCAAGAACAAAGGTCCTGAAATGGAACCATAATAAAAGAGACTGAAACAGACCTATATAGAAACATTTACATATTTCCTAAAGATTGGCTCAAATTTCATGGCCGAGTGAGCTAATTATATGCAATGCCTGAGAGATTTGCTGGGTTCAGCGGCTTAGAACTTACTCTCTAGTGTTCTGGTGAAAAATATCTCTGGAGAAGAGGGCACGGATGGTGAAAGAAGCATCAACGATGTCTAAAAATCGGCAAGGTTTGTTTTGTCACTGATTATTTCTTTCTGAAAAGAGTTTGAAATGATTATGTAACTGATACTAGTTTTCAATAGATTGTTATAGCTAAGTAACTGTAATTTGCGTTTGGACAAACGTAAAAAATAACTGGCCGCTTGTGGCTGATATTTTGAGCCCACGAAAGAGAAGCTCAGCTTGGTATCACGCTGATGCACAGGCCAGTAGAGGACTCCGTATCAAGAGGGTGCATGCTTTACCCAAAGAGGGAACCCTCGCATAAATGTTTTCATATTTTGAGATACCAAGCAAGCAACCTTGAATTGGCCGCATCCAGGAGAGTTAGCCCAGCCTAACTGAACTTAAGCTTTCCTTATTTTAGCCTTTCATTTCCTCTCGTGTAAACAGGGTCTTAACGTGCAGTGAACACGAAGCCAGGCAGAGAAAGATAGAGACGATGCGTTGCCTGTTGTATTCTATAGATTTGACTCTGACTGACTGACTTATCTGAACTTAACAAATATATTTATACTACCTTTCTAAAAATGAATTTTGTTGACGAGGGATGAGAGAGGATGATATAATGTATACGGGTGTATTGGTTTATGGGCGTAAAGGATTGATTAGGTGCAAGCTTTTTGCTGTCCAATGTTTTTTGGTATAAGTGTGTGCCTTTCATTCGATTCTCTGCTTCCATTGGCGCCAGTCGATAAAGCGAGAACTGAGCAGTCTGGAATGTGAATTGTAATTGCAATGGAGCTTCGCAACGATATACAAGTGCTGATCACCATGAATGGAAGTTTCTTTGCCAAACAGCATAGGCCTCTTGCAGAAAGCACTTCCAATCAACGTTCCTTCTCATCTGATAACTCGAAAATGCTATTCTTGCGTCATCTACGATGTCAAAAACGCTTTTCGATGTTGATCTGTCACAAGACCCTTCCTGTGGCACAATATCACAAAGCTTAACATTCAGTCCATACCTGCGTTTGAGAAAGCAGGTTTTTTAGAGTTAGTATTTTGTTATTTACAGGTATATTCATATGTGTTTTCTCATGCCGTTGTTTTCTCACTAAAGTTGGGAGTTCTTCCATGCTTCTTGCGAGCAGGACAACCCGTTGGCGTATCTGATCTTGTACCAGCAAACTCAAATAGGCCCTTTACAATCGTCAAGTGCATTTCTCATTATCGTTTCCGAATAGATATTTTAGGGTGGGGATAAATATTGCAACCTTGTCTAATTCCGTGCTCTGTTTTCAACCGGGCAATGTTGGTTAGGCAATGTGTTGTTTGAGCTGCTGCATATTATGATTAATTGAGTTGTTTCAGTGGAAGAACAGTTGGGAGCCCCCCCGTGATTAACTTGGACATTCCAGAGGATGTCGTGTATTACCGTAAATCCTCGAAATAACCCCCTGGGGGCTTATTTATTTTTGATATTTTTGGATGAGGGCTTATTCGAGGGGGGGGGCTTTTTCGAGGGGGGGGGGCCAATTCGAGGATTTACGGTACTTGTTCGCTTCCGAAGCTATTTTTAGATTCACGATTGGAATTCTATCGTAGAAATATATTTGGAAATTCTGTTTCATGATCAAATACCAAATAAATTGTTTAGCAGGGATTGATTTAAGAGAATGTTAAGTCTTGATAAGCTAATGTCAGACTTTGTGCAGATTTGTTTCTAGTCCTTTCCCCAGCTTGTTTTTCGAGAAATGTTTTCATTCAGTTTGTCTCTCATTTTTATGGCATTGTTTTCAGCAACTGTGCTGGTGTGGTTCATAACGGTGCTTGCTCCAGCTCTATGGCGAAGGTATTTCAGCCTCCACCACATTCTTCAAGTGACCACATAAGGTGATTGTGCATGGTTGTTGCGATCTAGCTGAATGGATCGTTTTCAACTACTTGCCAATCTACAGCCTTCCTTTCTACCACTGGTCAAATAGACAAGACCTTGGGTTTTAAAAATAAAAACCATGCTTAGAAATACACATTAAGTAATCTAAAGTTCTATTATTAGTTTTATATCTTTAATAAAGAGGGTCTCTTCTACACTCGCAGGTAAAGACTGTCAGCAGTATGAAAAGTCCGCTTCGGACAATAATTCTAAGAAAAAAATCATTTGTTCTGAAATCAAAGATGAATCGAAGGAATTAGTAAAACTGGCTCTAGGGACAAGCCTTAACTCGTTCTTTGCGTTTTTCATACCGGTTTGCACTATACTCATTGTTGGACACAAAGGAAAGGTCTACCTCGCAGCGATAGGTCTTGCCCTCTCCGTTTGCAATTTGACAGGAAATTATTTGGTAACCGGAATGACATCTGTCACCGAAACCCTGTGCTCGCAAGCATATGGTGCGAAGAACTTTGAGAGATTTGGAATCGTAATACAGAGATCGGTAGTCATAACATTCGTATGCATTCTTCCAACATGTGCTCTTTGGATCAACATGGAGAGAATCCTTGTGCTCTTAGGACAAGACAAAACAGCTTCACGGTTTGTCTTTTCACCTTAGTATTATTCGAAATAAATTGACACGACAAACGAACAGTTCTAGACGCTTATGCAAGTAATAATCCATTAAAACATCCCAAATATATATAGCGCTATGTGGCTTTACATTTGGAATAATTATGATTGGTTTTGTCTCTATTGTCACCTTGTAAAAATATGACCTCATTTCAGTTTCATTGTCATTTCCTTTGTACAAATCTCCACCAACTTGATTTTGTTTTGTAGACTTGCAGGTGATTTTGCAATTTGTTACATTCCTGGCTTGATGGTAAGATTTTTCCCATTTTTTCTATGTTATGTTGCATCGTGTTGGACTATGTGTTGAAATAAACTTATAAAGAGTCTCTATTGGGAGCTGAATATGGACAAAGGCATCATATTCGACAACCACAATAAAATACAAAACAAATTGATGTTACCATCCAGGTAAAGTCTTAATACCAGCAGCTCTGGAAGCTCTCGAGTCAAAGTAAATTTACAGCAAATGATTAGTAAATGCTCAATTAAAACAAATGGAATCATTCAGATTTCATTGACCGTTGATGTTAGCCATTACATTTACATTAGTCTGGATGCTATTACGTTTCTAAACTGCTTTTCAACCTTCTTTTACAGTTCTTTATACTGTTTAATGTTCTAACAAGGTTTCTGGCATGCCAGGCAAGTATGATACAAGCGCCTTTGTCTGAATACAATCATAGTCAATAGAAAAGGAATGGTTAGGAAAGCAACGGCGGAACAAAGGATTTTGCAAATTATGTTGAACTAATGGTCACGTGACGACGAACCGGTAAGGTTTTCTATCGCAATGGCGACAAACAGTGAAGTGAGCGAGATCGAGGCGCTTCCCGATGACGAATTTACATTTTCAGATTCGCTTATTTCAACTATTGATTTCGTTTTTGATGATGAAAGTCTTCCTACCACTTTCATTTCGGACGATGATGTTATTGAACTGATTTGTGCGCAATAATTTCTTTGCAACTTGTGTCAACGAATCTGCCGATCAAAAAGTGGCCTAGAAGTTCATATTGAGAGGAATCATTATTCTTTGCCAAAAGAGCCATTTCTCAAAGCTGAAGACTTTGTTGTCATTGCTAGAGGAATCAAGGAGAATGCATTGAAGGAAAATATGTACAGTGCAGAAATAATTGAAAGACTGCCAAGTGAAGTTCCCCTACGGCTCCAGTCGTTCACAAACAATTTGTTATCGCATTACAAGAACGCTCGAATTTTTCCCTGATGGAAGTGTGGAAGAAACAAATTTATTTCTTTTAAAGTTGGCGACAGCCATGCTGTATCACGTAAAAAATGGAATTCTCGGTGATGTGGAGAATTCGTGTGAAAAGGGGCTAAGACAGGAAGAACGCGGTCCGTTGGCCCATGTTGCCGGTTCAGCTCTCAGCCAGATTTATAAAGAGGCTGTTTTTCACAAGAGAAAAAGCCCGTGGCAAGAAGAAATCAAATCTCTTTTTGCCAAAACTTAATCGGTTGAAACTTCCCACAATGCCTTCATTGCAAGCATAGACAAGGGCGATTTGTGGGCACCTTCAACCAGGGGCGCCTACCCTGGGGGGGCTGCTGCCCCTCCTGCCCTCCTCCAGGAGGGGCAGAGGGGGCAAGAAGTGCCCTTGAATATACGACTGTATTCGTTTTCTAATTACCTGAATCAACTAGCTTTGATTTGTTGCGATCTTTCCGTGTATTGAGCACGGGCAAAAGGCTCAAACATTTCACTCTGTTTCGTGGCAGCAAAACCGGGAACTCCTTAGCTCTTGGCCTGGACGACGGAGCGGTGAGAGTGCAACTGGTTGAATCACGTGACTTGAACAAGCTTGACAGTTATTGAATATAGAAGTGCTCATTAGACCTGAAAAGCTGCTGGGCAGTCTTGCCAACTGAGAACAGGAGAAAATACATTCAGCTTGCAAACTTTCTGCCGTTTTAAAGGAAAATCATGCCACGCTCGGGTCGTGTAGAGAATGAGAAAATAAAACAGATTAAAAAGGTTTCTCAAGAGCCAGGACAGACGAATATCGGAAACTTTTTTCAAAAAACGACAAAGGCTGTGACAGAGGACAGCAGCGAGAAAACAGAGCCGAGTATTTCAAAAGAGGATGACGTGTCTCAGTGTCCTCAGAAGCTTCGAATGAGGAAATTCTTGGAGAGCTATGGGTCAAAGAAGAACTGCAATTTAATGACCAAGACACTTGTATGGTGAATAGTGTCAAAATTGTGTGGGTGGAACATACCCACTCCACCCCACGAATTTTCGATTATTTTAAAGGAAAAATTCTACGATTTGCCCTCAGCACCGACACTGCCCCTCCTGCCCTAATCTCCAGCAGGCGTCCCTGCCTTCAACAAAGCTGATGGGAATCATTGAAATAGTGGAGTATCTGATGGGAAGCATCCATAAAAGCATGCCACAGAAAATTCATCATAAATGCGCACATAAAACCGGGGCACCCAAAATTCTTTGTCAGCCAAGGTGAAATTCACCTGACGATCTGTAACCTCATAAGACCAGGGATGAATCTTCGAGGTTTCAACTCCTTTTACAAATTTCGAAAAGGATGTGTATTTCCCTTTCAAAGACAAATCCCTGACAAGCGACCGGCGTTCTTCTTTCACCTCGCCATCGTCTAGCGACTTCCTAGGCAAATTTATACTGGGAACTGATCCTGTGCGAAGTACTTTGCGCGTAGGAAATTCGTCAATATCGCTCGGATTAAAATGTGTTTCACACAAATAAAATTTGTTCTCTTTAAACTGTCTGTCTAGATCGCTGTCCCTTACACGTGTTCGACAAACAATTCTTATCCCATTCCTTTTTCGCAGTAATCTTTTTCGTTTCTTCGCTGTCTCTTTCGTTTGGTGACGGAATTTGGAAAAAGGAAATTTTAGAAATCAACGGATCTTTTCTTCTTCTACTTAAATCGGTAGTTCTGTTGTTCGTACATCCATAAAAACCACAGTTTTCACCCGGCATTTCGCATCGTTCAACAATTTCGTGACTTGGTTAGGCCAGGTTTACTTCCCGCCTCGTCGTCACGTGACATAGGAAATCGCGAACAATAACATTGCTGTTGAAAGACAAAAGCTTTCCTAACCATTCCTTTTCCATTGACTATGATACAATCTTGCATTCGAGAAAATTTATATTCCTTGTAGGTGCTTCAATGTCATATGACTTTTCAGGCAGAAGAACATCCATACATGCAACCTTTGTTGTGGAATGGACGGCATTTCTAGAATGGCAAGGACGAAATGACAAATGTGTATAGCACATGGATCATCAAATTAGGTTATAGCGCAAATTAAAATCTGAGCTATGTGTTAAGATTTTTTCTCTTAATATATCCTCTCACTAATTTTTACTTTACTGCTCAATTTTTTTCGGCTTCGATCACTTCTTTGGTTGAAATGCTCTTAAATTTTCCGTGCAGGGCATTACTTTTCCAATCGTACTTGGCTCAATCCTGGCATTTATGGTAAATGGCATGTTCTGTTACCTTTTCACTTACACTTGGAACTTTGGAATCAGGTAACTCAATTTTGACACTTTCTTTGATTTACGTTTCAACCAATTTTGACAAATCGGAGTGTATGTGTTAAATGGGACATGCTTTAAACTTTCGCTTTTAGTTTGATGTTAGTAAATTGTGCTCATTTTTTCTCTTTTTGCTCATTTTTCCCGACTAACTAGAGAGGGAACTTGTCGTTTTGATTGTTTAACCATTGGAGTTAGTTAGCTCAACGCAGTAGAATCAACGGTGAAAGAAGCAACTTCCATTGACGTTCTTCTGCTGTGTTTGTTTTGATACAAAATTAAGGAAATAATTTTTATTCCTCAGAGGTGCAGCAATCGCACTGGATTTGTCGTACTTCTCTTTTAACCTCTACGTCATTATCGTGATTTATCTCAACAATTTTCACTATCAAACTTGGCAGGGTATGTTAATTTCCTTTACAGTACATAGCCTTTAACATTAACACCGTGGTCATAGTTGCTTTTGTTGCCATATAATAGTTGCTATCAAAATAAACCAATCACTGGCATTAGCTTAGAGCTGCCAATGGAGTCCATGGAAAATGTCCTAAATCCTAAAACGTCCTAAATGCAACTGAACGCACTCTGGTATCCAGTTTTTCTCTTAGTTTAGATATTTGTGACTAGAAGAAAAGTTTGATTTGCTCAACAAAAAATCTTTACTTCTTCTCTTTACCTTTGCTTGTTAGTTATTTCTATTTATTTCTTGTTAGAAATCATAACGTCTTTCTAGGGTAAAAAAATAATTTGAACCAACAATCCTTTTTACTTGGCTTTTTAGTATTTGTTGTAAAATTAATTGTAGCATCAGTCATTATTTTATTAATTTTTTAGCACCTTCCATTTTTAAACTCTAGCAGCCGCAACTGTTTAACTTCTATATTGGATGTTTTATCTTAAATCCTTAAGGCTGGTCGAGAAAATGCTTGCTTGAATGGAAAGAGTATATTTTTCTCGCTGCTCCTACAACTTGCATGACGATAGCTGAATGGGTTGTCTATCAATTGGGTATATTCATAATGGGTAGATATTATTTCTTTACATTATTCATGTTAAGTTTTTAACGTAATTGTGTCCTGTGTCTTTGTTAGCCAATCCAATCATAAAGCAGGATGCATGAAGAAGATTCGAGGAAGGATCAATCGAACCCTTTAAATAGCCTGTCAAAATTTATCTGAGAGTCCTTTTTGCCAGCAGCTTTCATCCAACTCTAAATTTTTACTTGGATATCGTGTCAAATTTTCTCAATTTTGCCAATGAAAAATGTTGAACGTTTACAATGCACGGAGTTTCTCTTTCGTCTTTCAGGAATCATCGGAAGAACCGAACAGGCTGCTGTAATTGTGTCAATGAATGTTTCTGGAATGATATACTTCGTAAGTGAAAACAAGCCACTTAAAATATACAAGGAAGTGTTTTTGCAACTGTACCATATCGCAAATGTTTTTTTAATTTAGAGTTAATGTTCCTTTTTAAGTGGTTAACACACTGTGAAAGGTTTCCATGGCCTATAGCCACAATAAGTATATGACTCGGATGATTCCAAACCAATTCCATAGACAGTCATCGTGCTAACAAATTATACTATCAGAAGTAATATTTATAGTCATACTGATACTGATATTGAGATTGATACTCATATTTATATTGATACTGATAGCGATATTGATATTGATATTGTTATTGATATTGATACTGATATTGATATTGATACTAATATTGATTATGATATTGATAATTGTTTACATTCTAGCAAAACTTTTTTTACATATATCTTGAATTTGTGCTACTTGACATAAAAAGGTGTAATTGCAACTTCCAGTAAGTGATTGATCGTCACTTCTGCATATAATTGAACTCATTAAAAAATTGCAGAAAAGAATTTCGTGAATAGCTTATCTCTGATTTTTCAAAAAGTAAGTAATATAAAGCCTGCAAAGTCCTGTCAATTCTGATAAATCTTTTTAGTTATCTTTTGGCGTTTCCATTGGCACTGCTGTCAGAGTTGGTACATTTCTTGGATCAGGGTGTTCTCGGATGGCAAAAATTACAGTTAACGTTGGATTCCTGATATCAGGTATCACAATTTATTCAACCAACATAAAGGGTTCCTAACAATGTATATTTGATAATTTCCCACCTATCCTCTCTGATTGATAGACTTTTGATGGAAATTGGACTTTTGTTAGAGGGGCAGGGGGCTAAAAAATTTCTTCTTCTAGAAAGATCAGCAAATGAGATTCAAAGCAAAGACAATAATGCAAGAGAGAGAGCTACCCAGACGGGAGATCTCGAAAGACGTCAGTGTTCCTGCATCTATTTCAAAAGCAAGCAATTGAAGAAATTGCTTTTGACGTAATCCGAGATCAGTTTTCTTTTAGCTTGGAACATATCAGCATGTTTCATAAAGCCCTCAATCCCTTTTTGCAAAGTGTTCCCGGTACATCAGAAACACGTAATTGATAAAGTAACACGATTTGAATTTCCAGCCAAGACATTGCAAGCATGTTTCTTAATTCCTTATTGAATATTTTTTTAACTGTTTCAGCGGTGATAACAATGACATGTGGTGTGATAATTTCCATTTCTAAAGACCAGATTGCTTACATGTTTACAAATGATCGGTATGTTGCTAATTTTAGTTTTCTTTAGCAAATCTTGGACATCAACAGCGGTGTGCGAAATTGAGTCTTAGATAAAAGGAGTATCTATGTTAAACTGTGACTTTATAATGCCAAAGTGAACGGGTAAACAGAAAGGTTTAACTGAAGCTGTATTTAGCTTTTTTTCAAAGCAGAATAATGCCTGATCTCGAAGCCTTCCCTTATGCATGGCGTAGGCACACCTAGGTATGCTCAACTAATATGCTTTTGGAAATAATTCATACGATTTTTTCTAAAATCGTCAATCTCTGTTCAGAACACTTAATTATTCTCTTTTGCCTACGAAGAGCTGTTGCTGAGATGATTTCAAACATTGTTCCTTTAATTGCTCTACACGAGTTTATAGATGGATTCCAGGTGAGCTATTGCCTTTTCCTCCATATCTCTATCTTTTCGACCAGCATAACACTGAAAGTCTGACCCCAGTATACGTCATCTCTTTATCTCTATCGAATGTTTGATCATTTTATGTTACAGCTGCTGCGTTTTTGCTTTTGACTGGCTGTCTATCTGTCCATATTTTTCCCTAAAATGCTTCTTGACGACCGTTATCTTTCAAACAATTTCTTACTATTTTATATTCCTTCTGCTGAATCAATTCAACTACAAACCACATTCCCTTTCCTTTTTCTTCTCGCCATCACAATTTTCTTCTTTCAAATTGCTTTTTTCGTGCAATAGATTTTCTATTCAATTTCTAGTTTAAAATAATAATGCAATCAAGAAGGTATTTTAATTCAATTCATGTAGGCAATTTTAATGGGAGCAGTTCGTGGCATTGGGTATCAAAAACACGGTGCATTAATCAATATCGTAGGATATTGGTTCATTGGTGTGCCCATGTTTCTTGTATTGATCTTCAAGGTGCATGTAGGCTTTGTCGGTAAAGTATCCCCTTATTTTCCTTTTTGAGCTGTTTCAGTCCCAGTAAAGCATTTCATCTTCTCAGAAAATTCAACAGCAGTCATAAACAATATTTCTAACTTGCAATTTTTGGAAGTTTAAGTTCAGCTAGTATTCATTCAGTATGGGTGATTAGTTTTTATTTGCATTTTAAGAGTATATATTCCTAATAAATCAGAAACTGTGCATGCTCAACAATCCTTTGAAGGTTGTTTTGTTTGTCCACAGCATTCCGCATTGGAGTTTTGACAGGCTCCTTGTCTCAAGTTAGTTTTGATTTATTGCTTTTTTTATTCATTAAACAAATCGATTATTATCCAAACTAGCTTTTCGTTGTCACTCTAATACTTCTGACTAAATGCGATTCAATGAAATAATGATGGATCATTAATGCTAGCAATAATTTGGTCCATTGTCTCTCAAACAAACATCAAATTCGATTGAGGTATAATGCAAACGTCAACAGCCAGGAAGAGATAAAGGACCAGAGATTAATTACTAGTTCACGGATTGAATATCACAAAAAGAATATTCCAGATCGATTCTCAGTGAGAGAATAAGGAATAATAACCATTATTTACATTAAGTATAGAACCTTTTGTAGAAGGCATTCTGTCTTTAATGCTAATTATATATCGTTTAATGGAAAAAACAGTTAGACCATAATTTTTGTTCTTTGAGAAACCATCAACTCATACATGTATTTCAAACATGCTTTACTTTTCCTAGATCTTGGGCCTATCTATACTTCTGTTAAAAAGTGACTGGACAAAAGTTACAAACTTGGTAAGCCTAGGTATTAAATTAAACCTGCCCTCATTAGCCAAATGAATAATGCTTTACATTGGAAGACAGTGTCTAGGCTTGTGGAAGCAATTGTTTGGCTTGCTAATATTTTGTTAGAGTAACTACACCTCTGAAAACAATATCTTATCGTGTTAATATTATGCAATTGATATTATTTTATTAATAGCTCCTCCGGGTTATATGTATATATCAAGAATTCTTATTCAGGAAAAGGAAGAAAGCCGTTCTTCCAAGAAAATGGATCCTTTCAAATATGAAGATGCTTTGGTATCTAGAAATTCTTATGATGCTGAACTAAAACCTAGCTGCCAAGAAAAGAGGAGAATTGAAGCATCACTTGTTGAAAAGAGGGTTTCAAACATGACTTGCAGAGGTGAAAATTACTGAATGATTGCATGTCTGACTAATTTCTGAAAAATGAAAGCTTCAAATGGCTGTTGCACATGTACTGATGTCTGAATACGCAGCAAACAGCTTTCCTCTAGTCATTTAAACTATCTGAAGGATGGCCTCAGTTTTTGGCCTTGTGGCAAACTCTCTTTCTGACATAAAGTTAAGAGTACACAAAAACCTTTTGTATCACACAGGTCAGCCTAATTCTCAGGTTGGCAACCCATTGGATCATTTCGTTTATTTCTTAAAACTTTTGTTATGGTAATCAATTCGGCTAATCCTTAATACCAATTCAAGTTTAATAATTTTAATTAAGTTAATACATTTCTCTCCTTTGTCCTCCTCTCCAGTGAGATGGCTGCTTGATGCATTTGCTATAATCTACTTTGGTGAATATTCAATATATTCAAAATAACAGCTTTCTTACTTTCCATCTTAACTAAAGAGGTTTTATTATCTAATTCAGGTCATGATACGCTATTCTCTGGGTTAAAACCAAAGAAGTTTTTTTGCTGCTTCTTGAGTAACATTGTCTGAAATGATTGAACAAGAAAGGTGGATAATGTGAAGGGAGTTGCGAATTTTAGCAAAAGGAACATATATGAATGAGTTAATACCCAAATGACTTTTACTAACAAATGATTAATTCTCTTTCCAGATCGTGAAGCTAATGATCCTACTGAAAGCCAAAATTTACTACCAGATGATGATGAATCGGGGAACATATTGGATAAAGATTTGAAAAAGACTTTCTCGGACTTAGACATTTTCGCAAAAATTTCAATTGCATGCCTACTTTTTCTTTTAGTTATCGCTTCACTGATAATAAAAGCATATTATTGATCAGAGATTAGTTTAAAAGAATTTCTAAGGAAGCGATGCAATTCAAAGAATTTCTTAGATGGACCTATTCTTGATTGGTCCATTGTGGAGAGCTTACACGAAGTCGGATGGGCTTTAGCGTCAGAATGCCCACCCCAATCCGAAGCATTTGCCCGTTTCCAAGTGATTACACGACTTCGGATTGGCTTTAACTTCGCTTCGCTTCCCTGCTGTTACACGATGTCGGATTTCTTTGTACTGCACCTGGGACTAATTCAGAAGTAATGCTGAGCTTTGATTCTTGTCCTTTTCCTGGTGCGATAGCTACAAGCAGCTTTTTTTTCATCAACAATTTTTCCCTTGTCAGATAGTTGTGGGTGGTGAACTCAAATAGCATGCCGTTCTGCTGCAATAAAGTGGTTAAACCCGCAAGCATGCCAAGAATAATTTTGATTAAAAATTTCATGACAGCCACGTTCATGCTGGGTATCTTCTTTTTCAAAAAGCGCACACATTCAGCCTCAAAGTGGGGCAACGTGATCTGGAGAGAGGTTTCGGAGGGAAAACATTTCGGATTTAGTGGTTGGACGAGAAATAATGCGATTTATTGGTTAAACGAGATGGCCTTGAAAGTTTTTTGCTCTTCAAAAATGTGGGGCGGCCATTCCATGTCTTGTAATATTCATTCACCAGAGATACTATGCAGAGAGATATATGAAGTACCTTGGAGCCCGCTTCCTTGTCGATCACTTTTCGTGAGATATTTTTGTATCAGGTTAACGGAACTTCGCTCATTTGCAAAACAGAACGGAAATTGCAATAGGCGCTTGCACAAAAAAACACGCACACTGGTTCTTGGCAACCGACTAATTTAAGAGCTTTATTGATTAGAAGCCAAATGTGATGACATCAAGTCCGTAAGTTCGCGCTTCCAACATTGGCGCGAATCTACGTCAAAACGAGGCTAGCAAGGTTGTTTATCTAGGAGACGTCCTTCTGTTTGCACAGACCACGATTCACTCATGCGAGCCTAGCTGACCAAATATAAACAGGCCCTCAAAGTGAAATTTTGGCAAAAAAGAGGTACATAGAAATGCCTACAACTCTGCAAGGTATGTATCAGTGTAAAACATTACGATAATTAATGTACTGCAAGTGAAACCGGACGAGCGTTAGCGCACTGTGCAATATTTTATCGCCGTTATTTGTGTAATCTTGTAACCTGATGACATAATAAGGAGGGATCTAAAAAAATTAATGAAAAAAATGATGCCAAGACTGTTGGAGAAAATAACTCAGAATTTTAGCAGTTTCGTAAGAAATTTTAGAGTAACCTTTGAGGTTGAAATATTCAGTCTACCAAGTAAAGACAGCCAATTGATCAATTCCATGGTGTGCTTCAGTGATTTTCACGAGTGAGTCGTGATTTAGCTGTTTTTCAAACGCATCATTAGCTCCTACTGGCATACTGCGGTTTTTAATCTTGAAGTGTCTGCCAGATCTTTAACGATTATATTTTTCATTGTCAGGGAAAATATCAGAGACAAAACAACCGCCAAACCCTGGCAAACGTCCAAAGGAAGAAATGTTTTGGTTTGATATTAGGAAAGAATCGAAGGCGCTGGTGAAATTGGCTTTGGGAACATGTGTGAATTCTTTTTTCACATTTTTAATACCAGTTTGCACTATGCTCATTGTTGGGCACAAAGGAAAGGTTTCCCTTGCATCAATAGGTCTTGGAATCACCATCTGCAATGTTTCAGGGACATTTCTGGTCATTGCATTGACATCTGTTACTGAAACTCTCTGCTCCCAGGCATATGGTGCAAAGGATTTTAGAAGATTTGGAATTTTAATACAGCGGTCAATTATCATAACCTTTGTGTCTATTCTTCCGACATGTGCTCTTTGGATCAATATGGATAAAATACTTATGCTCTTTGGACAAGACAAGACAATTTCACGGTATGATCCTGATTTTGATAGTGTTTCTTTGCTATTAATTTGAGAAAAATCCTCCCACCTTTCAGTTTTGCTCAGTATTTATTGTTTTTGTGTTGCTTCTTTCTTACAGATTGGCTGGCAACTTTGCAATTTGTTACATTCCAGGCTTGATGGTAATATCTATGATTTTCTGAGCATATAACTCTTTCCTAATGCCAAGACTTAATAGATGCCTTGGTCAGTATTGCCACCTTCATTGATACACAATCTTCTATGTAAGAATCAGATCTAATAAGATGGCCATTAAAGCACAAGGTTGGCAATGTTTTCTTTTATCAAGATTCTGGTGAATCCAATTTTTTTTGCAGTAACAGACCTAGTAGTCTTTGTATATTGTCTAAAATATCATTGAATATCATAAAAAAGTAAGTCAGCCTTCAGTGATTAAAGCTGATCTGTGGCACATTTAGAATTTACTTTTACTACCAAAATCTTCATTATTTCATACAGTAATGACAAAGAATTGAAAAAGTGTTTGAGTATTTAATTTTTTGATTCAAATTGGAATATCATGTTCCTCAAACTCGTTGCCTAACTAAAATCTCTATTTAGAAGAGTGTCTTACGTTTTAAGGTCATCAAGTATTTTTCAAAAATTTACAAATGATAATTCTCTTCTATCTGCTCCATGTGTTAGGACAGGAACGATCTAATGTCCATGGATGCTACTGTATTTAGAAGAAAAATTATAGCTCTATACTAACCTTTTTGTAATAATCAGACCATTATTACACAGTGGCTGGACAAATGTTTTGCTAAAAATAGTTAAAAATGCTGATGATATCCATTAGCAATACCAGGGTGATCCCATAATCTTGGCTTCAACCACATCTATTTCTGATCCATGCACTTCCCTCTTAAATATCTTCACTACCTATAACTGAATATTTCCTTCAATGGAATGGGGCTATATCCTTCATATTTCTTTTATCACTGTCAACTTCATGTCTGGCTATTTTACAGAACTTTGTACTGTTCAATGTATTGACAAGGTATCTGGCATGCCAGGTGAGTATTCATTGGCTTCTCACTTTCATGTTAGCCTGGTTATTACACAGCTGATACCTTTTGATAACTTTTATTGGCAGCACCCCTTGAACAACATTCATTGGTAGATAGGTGTAGATAATAGTAGTCAGAAACAAAAATGCCTGCTTGCTCGATGCAGTGAATGTACTTTAAACTGGGAAAATTCTTATTCAATTATCCGGTCTTCTCGGGACACAAAATTTCAAGATGCGTGCAGATAATCCGAAATTTCGGATAATCGAAAAGAGATTAAAAATGGCAGAAACCAGCATAAACAAATAAGATTGGTTTTGTGAAAGTTTATTTCAAAATTACACATAACAGACTACTGTTAGACATTTAATACTCGTAGAATATAAATGAATCTCTGGCTGAATGCGCGATGCCTCACGCTTCAAACATCTAGCTTATTTTCAATGGAGATGCACACTCTCTTTCATTTTTGCTCGGACTTTCTTGCCATTATGACTGACAAGAAAACATGGCAATAAAAAAATGATGCCACTCACACATTTGTGATACTGTTTCGGAAAATCTCCGGACACATTTTCCCCTGCTGTGTTCATTTATCTTGCAAATATCTTTTCACTTAGAATTTTGACTACTTGTTTCTACCTACTATTAGGGGTCATACATAAATGACGTCCTCGTAGAGGGGAGAGGGGGGTTTATGGTTTTGTTGATGAAAGGTGACACTTTGAAAGGGGGAGGCGAGGGGGGGTTTCAAGCTTTGGTGATGTCACTACGGTAAATGTGGGAGCATCTTTTCCAAGAAAAAATACATTTAGGTTTAGATATGTAAGCACTCAGACATAAGTTGTTATTTTTTAAAGGGAAGGGCTAGAACGTAGCAACAGGTTCATCTCCAGCAGAGTATGAAGGCGCATAAAAAATCTCTTCGAAATCTTGATCAAAACTGTTTTCGTACCTCACGGCTGCTACCCCGTGACTCTATCATAACTTTTTATCGCCCATACATTTCGTGCTTTCATGTAAAAATTGTCATCTACAAAAAACGCGAAGCGCTCTACAGCCAGTGGCGTAGCCTTCAAAATAGAGTAATGTGCTATTTTACCTTCCGATTTTACAGACAAAGTAAAGATTTTGTAGACCATTTGAAGATTATTCACCGATTCATAAAATTGTAAAGTTGAGAGTTATAAAGTTTAAAACATACGAGAATATAAGGAGAGTTATTTTCCGTAGCTATTCATAAAACAGTTTGTCAAAAAAATGTCAACAGCCAGATAGAGATAGCAGACAATAACTTTCATCGCCAACCTATGCTTTGAAATTTTACGAGTGAGAAGTGACGTCTCTGTCAATATAATACAGGGGGTGTCCGAAAGCTGATGACCAAGTGGTGACAGGGGGGAGGGGGGTTAAAAATCATGAAATTTTAGGAGACATCATTTATGTATGACCTCTTACTTCGATTTATTGCCACATGATAACGAGTAAACTGATACTGAAACAGGATATGCAGAGCCAGGGCCCTTACAATAAATTTCAAGGTGTAATTTTTGGTTTCTTTGCAAATAATGCTAAAATGAGTTTTTTTACTGGACCGGATAAATGGAATTCGGATAAACGAGGGTCTGATAATTGAACTGTAAGACATTCAAACTTAAGTCATATGGATGGATTTCCGTTAACGCTGCCATTAATTTTGTAACTTATTTTAAGTAGCGACCTTTATAACTCCAGACTTTTTGAATCCTTTAATATCACTTATTTACAGGGCATCACTTACCCGATTGTTCTTGGCTCGTTGTTGGCACTTGTGGTGAATGGAGTTTTCTGCTACTTATTTGTCTATGTCTGCAATTTTGGAATAAGGTAACTTTAACTTTTGGAACGTGTATTACTGCTGATGGTGCTTTTTGAAAGTCATTTTGCTATAACATCCTGCATATCAATGATGAATTAGTTGTCTCATCAATTCCATCTCTGAATCATGCATTCAAGATAAATTCAAGCTAGAGGTAGATTTATTTTTTAGAAGGAAAAAAGCAGCATGTTTTTCACAAATAGCAGCTAATTTGACTTGTCTATGTGATAAGTTTGGCTTTTTATTTTTTTCAGGGGTGCAGCATTTGCACTAGATTTGTCCTATTTTTCGTTTTGCTTTTTTGTTCTTTTTGTTATCTATCTGAACAAGCTTCACCATCAAACATGGCATGGTATGCTTTTTTCAATTTAAGCTACAGTTATCTTCCTTGCCATTGTTTTATCACTATCCAACCAGAAGTATCAGACATTTTTATTTGTGCTCATGAAATATGTTGATCAAAGTTGTTTCGTTACCTTCAAATTTCACCATTATTCATCGGAAGATCCTCCTAAAATCTGTTTTTGGCCTCAAAGCATAGAGGCTTTCCATTCCAAATGCCCTTTTGTGTGAACGTTCAAGAAAAACAGCTAATTTTGGTTGCCTAGCCTTACAAAAGGTTAGTTGTTAAATTTCAACCAGAAAGATTGACAGAAACACTGATATAGCAAATTTTGTATACATCTTGAAAATAAACTCTAAAACTGTGATGATTATTTTCGAATCTTTTAGGCTGGTCAAGAGAATGCTTTTTCAAATGGAAAGAGTACTTTTATCTTGCTATTCCTACATCCTGTATGATTTTAGTGAGATGGGTAGCTGTTCAACTGGGCATTCTGGTATTAGGTAAATGCTTACTGAATTTCTTCATTAATGTCAGTCGTAAATTCGCTTCTAACCAGAGCAAAACAATCAATACTATGTCTTCATGAAATAGGAAGCTCGAAAACAATTCAGAATTTTCTGAAATAATTGTTGGAGATAGAGGTTGTGGAACCATCTGATTACTGGTAAAACATCTATTAATTATTACCTTGACTTTACTGAATCTCAACTATCTTTCAGGAAACGTTTGTTTATTCCTAGCAGTTTCATCATTTCACCCTAAAACTTGCTACTGTGCTCTTTAAAAGACACAGGTACTAAGTATGTTAATAAGCGAAAATGAATTTTGATTGCTTTTCAAAATGCCCTTCGACTAAGGAACAATTGGAAGAACTGAACAAGCTGCTGTTATCGTGTCGTTAAACATCTCTGGGTTGACATACTTTGTAAGTAATAAAAAATACTCCTTCATCGTCGAAATATCAAAAAAGTGTAGCTTTTAACACTTTGTACAATCCTTTATGCAAAAATGTTGTCTTATGGGCCTCACCGCGTGGAATAAATGATTTCTCATTTTCTGGTGAAAGCACGGCAGGGATGGACTAATCTTTTTCAGCGTGTGTTCAAGTGTTCTAATCTTGCATTTTAATCATTCTGCTTTTGTTTCGGTGACGTTGCCTTGGAGAACAACTGTCACGAAAACAAAAGTCATGTTCATTTCAGAAGTCATGGTCAATCTTATTGTGTCTATATAATCTTGGACCAGGGCCGCATCAATGATAAGAGATAAGAGCACGAATGTATCTTTTTAACGAGGTTTTTCTTGCACAATGGCGCAGGCAAGCTTTTTGTACTTTAGATTATGCAGAGATCTATTGTTCAGTCCAATTTCAAAGATTTCAAAATACGTCTTCTGTTAAAGGCTAAAAAAACATATTTCGCTAAAACGTGATTTGCTTCTTCTAGCTAACATTTGGCGTTTCAATTGGCACCGCCGTCAGAGTTGGTACCTTTCTTGGAGCAGGAAATCCGGAGATGGCAAAAGTCGCAATGAAGGCTAGCTTCATGGTTTCAGGTAAACCGACTGTCCCTACACATCTACATATTCTCACAGCAAATCAACGATACCCAACAGATTACCAGTGATATACCCGTGAATATTCTCATTAAGTTGTACAATGGTTCTGGTTTCGACGTCACAACAAAACTGTGATCCAGTCCCCTTCTGGGCGTGGTTTTGCCCTTGCGAGACAGAGCCAAATGCCACTTGCGCGAAGTTAACAGGAAATGCAAATGAAATAGCAAATTGTCAATTCGATTTCCGAAAACAACACAACAATTTCAATAAAGCTTACAAATTGCAAGAGTAGATTTTATTCCATGGGAGAGAGGCAGGGTCTATTGCCTATTTATCAGCAGCCTGAAAGTTTCTTGAGAGGCACCTTCACTTAATTATGTCCGATAGAGTTGTGACTGGGGCTTTTTTGCCATTGTGTCACCCTTCTTCGATCGAAATTTTGTGCTTGCTAAACGTTTATGATTATTTGAATATCATACGTTAACTATACAGAACATGTAGAGGATGAAATAGCATCGAAGGCAAGTAGCTCCTCGCCTCCTAATTTGATCCTTTTTGCATCGCTACAGCGGTTGTTACAGTTTCTTGCGGACTAATCAGCATTCCTGCCAAAGATGTGATTGGTTACATATTCACAAATGACCGGTATGTGGCTAACGTCGTTGTTAATAACGATGCTTGGAGTTGAATGGGTTTCTGAATGCAGATGTTGATGTTAAATGCTCACCATGCATTTGTGAATATGAAATGTCAGATGCTTTTAGAAAATAGAAAATATCAAATGATTAAATTGCAAATATAAATCTTTTGCTCTGGATTAGTGGCGTAACGCACTGTGTGGACAAAAAGAGTGCCCACTATAACAATAATTCTATTTAGCCTGCTTTTGTATCTTAATAATTGTTTTGTTGATGTTAGTTAATGTTGTTTAGGAATTTACAGTGCTGTAAAAAAGTGCGGTCAAGGACAGGAAAAAAACCGTAATTCAAACTTGCTGTACATTGGATATAAAACACTGGGTTGCAGGCTTAATTCAATGGCAATTTTAACGCAATAAAACTGATCAAAAATTAATACCTTTAACTAGCTATAAGTAAAGCGTTGCTATTTGGCTTCTTCTTTGTCGTATTCTAGTGACACCTGATAATCTTCGTTGTGGTGGCCCCTCTACGTGTGCCTTTTTTATATTCCCTATCAACGATCAAAGAAACGGCTTTTTATAATTCCCATTCACATTAAGAGAACGTTTTGTACTATGTTTTAAATATTAATGTTTCCGTGAAGGGCAGTGGCAGATCTGGTCTCAAGTGTCGTTATTATCACGGCTGTGCAGGAGATGATTGTTGGCTTCCAGGTATTATTCTTTTTGCAATTATTCCGTTCTGCTTTATATCTGTTTCTTTTCTACCTTCCATTCTTTGCTTCACTCTTAACATTTTTACGTCACGCTATAAACTTTATTAGGTCTGTTTTGCTTGTTCTTCTGACCCATTTTCTACCCTCTACATGCATTCCTACTCTGGTTTCTTTTTTATTTGCTTTTTGTCCCATTCACAATTGTCTGTCAAAACTCATCCAATACTCACAGAATCTTTTCAGCTCACTCATTTGTCAATCTCTCGTGAGGCTGTCCCAGCTCTTTTCTTTAAATAAATAAATAAATAAATAATACCAAATCTTCATTTCGGATCAGTTACTTTTACCCAAGTTACCCTTTGACGAGCTATAGAGAAAGATTCAGGGGAACACTTTATTATCCAAGTATTTTAATCAAGCCTTGGACTTTTGTTCTGCCATTAATCATTAATTTTATTTACCTCCCTTCTTCCAACTGCCTCTCATTCGTTTCATTCTGTCTTGACTCTGCCATGTGTCTTTCTTTCTGTCTGCCATCATTCTGACGGGCTCTTCCTGTAAGCCTTCCATTGGCTTCTTCCTGTAGGTCTCACTCCACTTAGCTTGCGATGAGCTGAGTGGTTTGCAGTTATGTTTGTGCTGCATCCGTCATATTTTACCCCCTTCCCTTTCTACTTTCTTCATTTTGCCAAATGCTTGCTTCACAGTTTGTGCTCGAGACATGTGCAGCAACACCCGACCAGGTGCAGGGGGCAGCATCATCATCGCTTTCACAATCACGCCCATTCGATTTGGTCTTCCCTGATTATTTAAGATCAAGCAAATCGTTTGTGGTTTTATCAAACAGCCTTCTCTCGCCTTACAGTCGCCTTCTTCTCGACATTCTAAAATCCGTTCCTTGAAGTCAACTCGCATGGTATCCGCAGAGTAATGATATGACTTTAACAGCCACCATCCTTGATGTCTGTATTAAGACCCCCAACAACATCATCATCCCCTCCGTTCGTTACGAAATAATCCTGATTCCAGGTAAGGACGCAGCACATGTCTGTATGCTCTATACTCCGGTAAGGATGCAGAACTTTGATACCATTGAGCTCCCCCCGTCCGGCACCCAGACTCCATAACCGCCTTTACAATCTTAAAAGCTGGCTTCTTTTCCTTTTCTTCAAAATTTTATTGCGGGTTGAATTCCATAACACACTCACCACTAGTCACAGCTGTTTCTGTTTTCAAAATCTGCAGGCAAAGGGGGGATGCCTTCTTCTGATTCCTTATAAAGAGTGCTAAAGTGATGATATATGTTACTTTGACAGGTGACAACAATAGTCCTATGGTCATTATCTATTTTATTTCTTTCTCGTAGGAGATTCTATTGGGTGTGCTTCGTGGTGTTGGATACCAAAAGTATGGTGCATTGATCACCACAGTCGGTTACTGGTTCATTAGTATACCCCTGTTTCTAACATTGACATTCAAGGCACATTTAGGCCTGCTTGGTAACGTGGATCCTGTTTTCCTTCTGTAGCCTTCTGTAGCCTTCTGTAGCCTTCTGTAGCCTTCTGTAGCTTTCCGTAGCTTTCAGAACAGAAAACGATCGGCAAAGCTTCCCTGATTTGGATAATACAAGACGATCGGCAAATCTCTCTTGATTTGGACAATACTAGACGAAAGCAGTCATGAATTAACCTTTCTCACGTGTCGTGAATCAATTGTTATCCACTTCATCCTTCCCAAATGTCTCTCAATTTGAACTTGTTGCTTTTAGCTTTTCGACTTGGACTGTCGGTTGGTGTTTCTCTACAGGTGAGTAGGATTTTTTGCGTACTTCAAGCCAATGTAAAAATAATGTTTGTTAAATCTAAAAAAACTCAATCTAAGTGAATCTAGGATTAATCCACATTTTTTAGTAGGTGAAACAAGTCATTAGCTTTTATCCTTTGATTTGTTGAAAATTAGCTCTGCATGAAAGAAATGATAAAGATTGATAGGTGCAGATAAATTCTTATCAAAACTCGCCAATGAGCATGTATATTGCTCCCGCCCTCCAAGCAAGATGTTCGTCACCCATTCGGCTCTTCCTCTGCCTTTTCTTCCAACTCCTTTGGTTTCTTCTCAACGGTCGCCATCACCAAACTTGGTTTCCCATTGCTGATGCTTCAGCTCTGTTGATGTTAAGCCCAACCACCTCACTCAATTCTACAAGCACCTCTCCCAGTACTCTGCATTCCTCCCTGCGCCTTGGCACTATCGTGGTATCATCAGCATACCGAATGCCCCAGGTCTTTCCTCCACCCATTGCTTTTCTTGGCGGCTCTTCCTGCTGCTCGATCTCTCTAAAAAACTTCTCTCGTGATCCTTCCACCAATGATAAGGCAAATTCTTGAAATTTCCCTAGGCCAGTCTCCCTCTTTCCTAAGTAGAAAATCTCTTGTTATGAATATTTTGAGGATAATTTTTTGCTGAAATTTCTTAAAATTAGTCTTTTTTAGATTAATCAGCATCGATAGTAACTTTTCGGCCTTCTCTGAGCTACTTTGCTTTAGCCTATTATTAGCTTTCTGATGTACATTTTTATGGCCACGATTTTAAGGTATTATTATGCTTACCAACTTTTTCTATCCTTTTCGGTGGAAGCTGCAAATAATACATGCCTGTAATAGACGATATATTTCGATTAGAAAACAACTAAAGCTATGCATGTGTTTTTGTTTTCCGTAGGTCCTGGCCCTTCTTATCCTACTTATCAAATCAGACTGGACCAAGCTTTCAAACTTGGTAAGCTAGCGTTTAAAACTGGGTTAAAGCTTTTATAATCTCAATCTCAAAATTTGATTTCACCTCCAACCTTAGTCCTGAAGCTTAAATTACATTGAAGATTTCAATTGATGAGAATGTTGTTTTTGTCCCAGGCCAAAGAGAGGAGTTGTATTGCTTCGGAAGATGATCACGTCAAGAGTGATTCTGTAACAACAAAGTGCTGTCATGAAATTGAACGCGAATCCAGTTTCCTGGTGAAGAATGGAACAACTATGAAATATATGGAATATGAAAAGACTTGCAGAGGTGAGCGGAGAGGAAAGTATTATTGAATGATGACAAGAAGCTTCTTAAAGTATCACAATTTTATAGTGCCATTAATAAGTATCGATCTTTCTGGCCTGATGACTCCCCTTCTGTAGGAACATGAGTCGATAGTTGCTGCACTGTGCGTTCTATTCAGCAGCCAAGCAATCGGAGGCATGGGCATTTGCATGGCTATGCAACAGTTTAAGTGTCTAAGTTGTCTTCCAGGTCGAATTCTGATTCTTTTACTTGCAGAGGACAGCGCGCAAAGATTTCCAAATTATAACCTTGTTCCGGTTTGTTCGGTGGTTGGGTGAATCATAGAGCGTATCATAAGCTCCAAATGTTTTGAAGGTCGCACCTTTATGTCTGTTCTTGAATCTGTTTTTGTCGTGGGCATTCTGGCCAGCTAAATCTAATTCAAAGTTTCAAAAAATATTTTATCTTATCGGCCACCATAATTAAACAATGGAAACTCTTTTGCTAAAGTAAAAAGTAAGAAAACTGTCGGGTTACTCATATAAGGGCTTTAGATTTGCATCGTTTGCGTCGTTGCGTACTAAAGAACAGTTTTGACAGCAAGTTGAATATTGTGAACAATTCTTAGTTTTGTTGAGCATGAATCCTTTTTCTTACCCATGGCTTTAATCAAATTTTCCCATCGTCTTATTCGAGCCTGATATGAGATTAAAACAATGAGATCTGCAAACAAGGATAGACAACCCAATAGGCCACTGAATCTTCCATTTTGCTTTGTTGATTAATCTCGCCAAATAAGATTACTAAATAATATCAACAGTGTCTCCAGAGAGTATGTTGGCATAATTTAATTCTTATTTAATGCATAATTTAATGCCAGAGATTATTGCTTTGGCAAGAGGTGACACTTGTTTCTGATAAAAGGAAACCTGGTTACAACATGCTTCGTGTCTTGCAATATTCAAGTGTAGCGTGTTCTACTCTTATGCCCCATAATGCCATCTACAATGCCCGCCAAAAGTAGTTGGAACACCGAGATTGTACTCGTAATAAATGTATATTTTCACTTCATTTCCCTACTTCAAGCAGACAAACCCCTTAAAAAGACACGCGTAGTAAATGTTGGAAATTGGCAAGAATTATTAAAAAGAATAACTGTATGTCTAGATTGGCAAGAGTTATTGTATAGATAACAGCCATACAAGAAATTTTCTTTTCCCAGACCCTGCGGCGGCTTCTGATCAAGCTGAAAGCGAAAGTTCATTGTCAGATGATGAATCAGAGAAGATGTTGAAGAATGAAGTGAATCAAACTCACTCTCAATTGGACATTCTGTTTAAAACATCTATGTTATGTCTACTTTTTGCTTTGGTTATTGCCTCGTTGTTTATAAAAGTATTTTATTAATCAGGGTTATTTTTTAGACTGATTCATGAGAATTTCGAAAATAGAAATATTGAATAGCATAGTACTTTTGACTGCTTTATGTAGCCAATTTCAGCTTGTAGAACTATCATGGAACAATAATTTCATCTCTGTGATGTTTGTAAAGAATTACAAATGTAACTTATTTACAGCTAGGCATTGTTAAAGTTTTCATTAAAGGTCAGAAAAGTTTCCATCTCCTATTCTATGACGTTATACGAAGGGAGGGGTGTAAGTGAAGAAGAAACTTATCTTTTGATCAAAAATGCTGAAACAAATTTAGCTACAAAACTGTGAGATTGAAACACCGCACGTCATCAGCAAGATTTCACCAAGCAGCCAGCCATTTGGGAGCTCAAGTCATTATGCTACAGCTTGACGAAGGGTGAGTTGAACTCTGTGTTTTGTGAAGGTACAATATTCTTGCATGCTTTCGTCCCGACAAAAGTGCCACAAGAAACAAGTTCGTGTTTATTTAAGCAATTGAATTAGCTCGGACAAACATTACAAGTAACTAAATAATTAGTCGTTAAGCGTGCAACCTTGTTCACAGAAAATGTAGCTAATCTGTCGAAGTAGATTGTTGGATCCAAGTTGCATGGCATTCTCCAAGGGTTCGATTAGTAGAATTTATTTAAAATGTTTTGTTTTGTCTCCGGATGCCGTTTGGTGAATTAATTTCTGTTCTATTTACTGGTTTACTTTTGCGTTGAAGAAATGATATCACAAGACTTTTTCGTATCGTTTCAGTTACCAGGTCAAAATTTTTGCAAGCCTTATTTCTTCGTTCCTCTATCCTTTTAAGTTTCGGTAACTATTAGGATATGCTCTATGACTAAATCATGTTGCTGCACACCTGGGCAGAACAAGGAACAAGAACATCGCAAGACACCAAACGCATAGTTTATAGGCAATTGCTACAGCTCAGCTCAGCATTAAAAAGTCGAAGTACTTTGAGGCCTATTGTAAATCATCTTTTCTTCTGCTTTCCGTTCGATTTCTTTTGTTAAAGTCGCTTCTTTCGTTGTATCCAGCTGACCGGAACGGAAAGTCATTTTGAATTCAGCCGTCGGCCATTTCATGGACTATAGTTTATGCTTTTGGTAGACCAAATGGGAGCCAAGCATATTTGATAAAAAAAAATTATTTTTCAGAGTTGGTAAGCCAATTCTTATACATTTATCCCTGGTTTTAATGAACAAGAGCTTCATACTGTCTCAAAGCAATGGGTATCCAGGGAATATTATTGGGATGGGCCTAAGTGGGTTATTCTGTTAAAGCGACCTAGATAAGAAAACCTTGATAAATAGATATCAATTTTTATCCCAATATTCCTGTTTAATGAAACATAACAATATAGTCGATGTATTCATGACACTTCATAACACTCTAGTTCAGGAGCTACGATTGCACGACAGAGAATGTTTTTTCAGGTAACATAAGTATTAAAAATTTCCCTTTATCTGTCTTTTCTGTTGAATGTTAAAGGCAGATATATGAAATACTTTTACCTATTTTTTCTTACTGTTATTTATACGGATGTCTCCTGAAAGATTTGAGCATCTGTGACGTTTGGTTGAGCCATTTATTCAGACGAAACGATGCCTATCCAGTTTACTAATCCAGACTGTCACTTTGCTATACCTGGCTACTGACGATTCATATCAGTGTCAAGCATTTCAGTTTAGAATAGGGCAATCAAAAGTAGCAAAGAAACATGTGATGCTCTGTAGGAATCAGGCATATGTAAGCCCACCAAAGTTTGCAATGGAATGAGGTTACCGAAGGTTTTAAGGATATTTGGCAATTTCCAAATTGCATTGGAGCACTCGATGGCAAGCACATTGCTATGGAGTGTCCTAAAAATGCTGGATCTGTCTTTTATAATTACAGGAACTTTCGTAACATTGTTCGCTTGGTGTCTGCGATGCAAATCACTGCTTTAGTCTGATTGATGTAGGAGCAATTGTTTTCTATATTGCCCTTTCATACTGCCTTGATTTCGTACTCTCTTTGCTTTGCATCTAAGCATGATTATCTGCTACATTTTTATTGGCACAAACACTTCACTTACTCAGAATATTGTTTGCTTTAGAGCAACGTACTTGAAGAGAAAAAAATTTTGATTGCCAGGTTATTTGATAGCAAGAAATTATAGTTGCTCCACCATTTCATTCGATAAACGGCTTTAAAATT
Organism: Nemopilema nomurai; assembly: GCA_003864495.1. Taxonomy (NCBI): domain Eukaryota; kingdom Metazoa; phylum Cnidaria; class Scyphozoa; order Rhizostomeae; family Rhizostomatidae; genus Nemopilema; species Nemopilema nomurai. The sequence continues at coordinate 1,340,590 of ML133474.1, forward strand.
TGGTTAGGAACTTCTGCTGGTGTTGGTTTTATGAAGTCAGAGTTAAATGCCGAGCCGATTTATTCCCGTCAGAGGAAACTATCTTTTACTAGTCTCTGCAGACTCTATTTAGAAACCACGTGCATGGATAAAGAATTGATGATTTATGCTGTCTCCTTTTGAAGAATGGCATGAACGGCATTTCAGTCACCCAGTGCGATGTAAATTACTGCTTTAGTCTGGTTGATGTAGAAGCGTTTGGAAGGTCCAATGATTCCAGAGTTTGAGTAGGTTCCCCATTTGTACAAGCTTTTGAAAATAGTGGCTTTGACCCACCAGGGGCTAAAGGCATCAATGGGAGAAGGCTCTCTTATGTCATGATTGGTGACGCAACTTTCCCCGTTGGAAGCATGGCTAATGATACCACTTGGAGAAGCTAAAAGAAGAAGAAGAAGGGATATGCAATTGTAGACTCGAGAGCACGTAGAACCATTGAGAATACCTTTAGTATTCTTGCAGCAAAATGGATACAAAATTTCACAATAGCTAGAAAAGGTGGAATCGGTTTTCGCATACTGAAAGTAATTTTTCGACCGACACTCCTCAGAGAATGCAAATTTCGGAAAAATGACCAAAATGCGGATCGAAAACACTAGAGGGTAAGAAGATCGAAAACGCTATAGGCATTCATACATCTGAATTTCTGCCATAAATTCAGAAAAATTTAAAATTTCTCTAGAATTTATTTTGTTGAGCATCTACCATCTTGAAAGAAGCTTATGATAAGAAAACTAATTTACATCACAGTCGCTCTATGGAATGTTTTCATTAGAATTTTGGGTGGTTATAAGTCTTCATCGGTCGTTTTGGCTCGCTAAGAAAAGCCAGGCCTAAATGGATCCACCCTATCGCTAGCCTCAAAAGAAACTTGTCCTTCAAAGAGAATTAAGGCCAAGAGACAAAATCACAATGTTGCAAGGTCATTTTTCCGATCAAAGGATCTTTACGAAAAATGAATAAACTGAAAAATGATGCCAAATATCCCTAGAGAAATAACTACTGAATCAAAATGTTCAATTAAATATCAAAAGGAATTATAAACAATCGAATGTACGAAAAAGAAGTCCAAAATAGCACTTTAGCTAAATGGACCTTGGCTAATTTGCAGCGCAAATCGAAAAAGACAATAAACACTTCCACAAGATGAAAAGCACAGAGATTGTTGGCATAATCTATGGAACTCTATGGAAACACTTGAATGAGACACGTTTTAGTTTTCTCATGTTACAAAGGAAGACTGCATTCAAGCTAGCTGCCTTTTGTACATCGCAATTTTTGTTTCCCCTCTTAATCAGCAGTGAACATGATTCTTTGCGTGTCAGAAAAACAAAAACAATGTCAGACAAAGCTATCTTTTGATTTTGGCGATGGAAAAGTATTTAGGAAGTCTTCTAGAACAATAATTCAAGGTTAACTTAATTTAATTGTTTCAGAATATGAATTCTTAAAGCCTGGTTTAAAGTTCCTCATGCTTGAAGTTTGTGGTTGCGATACTCTAAGTTAAGTGAATAGCATCTTCATGTGTCACATCCAGTCGCGCTATTCGAATCATTTCTCTTGAGTCGTATGCACTTTTGGCAAACAAGAAGTACAAAGCAATGCCTACAAATCTGCAAGGTATGCTTCAGTTTGAAACATTATTAAAAACAATGTGCCTCGAACGAAAAACTAACAAGCGCAAGCCCATCTCAACTCGTTTCTATAAACCCACTGCGGAAGTGTTGGGAATTAAGCTCAAAAAAAAATTCTATCAGAGGCTCCTGGCAACTGGACGACGTGAAAGAGGTCCAAGTATTACAAATAGAGGTGCATGAAGACACAGAATAGAGATTACAAAGCCTGTAATCTCTATTCTGTGACGAAGACAATAAAGCCAAGCATGTTAGCGAAAGCAGACCGTGGTTTTTAAAAGCGTCATAAGGATTTTAAGACATTCTTACATTGAATTGCTAAATCTGGACAGCTCCATGTAGTGTAAAAACAGCCTTTTTATATAGGGTAGACGAGCCTCGGGGATACTTGTGGTTGGGTATTTTTAGCTCTCATCAAATCGCATAGTAAGTGTTAGTTACTATATTTGAAAAAAAAACTTTAGTTAACTGCGAAAGACTGTAACCGAATGGGGACCATAGGCCCAAACAAAACATTAATACACTACTGAGTCACGTGACTACTAAAGGACAGGAATACAGTAAGAAGACTCCCTACATAAAGTCTTTTCTATCATCTTCCAAATAAATATAACTGAATATTTACTTTTTATCGCCAGAGAATATAGCAAAGATAAATCCATCAGCCTACGAAAAACATCCTGCGAAAGAATCACCATGGTCTGAAATCATAAACGAGTCAAAGGCACTGGTGAAGTTGGCAGTAGGAACAAGTGTGAACTCTTTTTGCTCATTTTTCATACCAGTTTGCACAGTGCTCATTGTTGGACACAAGGGAAAGGTCTTTCTCGCAGCCATTGGCCTGGCCATTTCTGTGTGCAATATTTCAGGGTTATTTCTGGTCATTGGATTGGCATCTGTTACTGAAACTCTCTGCTCCCAGGCATATGGTGCAAAGGATTTTAGAAGATTTGGAATTTTGATACAGCGGACAATTATCATAACCTTTGTGTCCATTCTTCCGACATGTGCTCTTTGGATCAATATGGATAAAGTTCTTGTTCACCTTGGACAAGACAAGGCTGTAGCGCTGTTCGTATTTTTCATGTTCTCAAATTTTTCCTCCAACAGCTTTATTATCTAACTAATCTTCAGTGAATTCTCATTGTAGCCCACCATTCTCGTTTTAACTTTCTTAATCGAACGCACCACTCATACCAGTGGCCAACACATTCGGTTATTTTCCTAAGTTTGCTTAATTTGAGGAGTGCCAGAGTATGAAAAGTACTTTAAGTATGAATGTCTAGCTATTGAAAACGGAATTATAGGTTAATGAAACCTCTATTAAACGACTCCATGTAAACGAGGCCAGATAAAATTAACTTCCATGACCAACTTAAAATATCATTTAATATTATAAAACATTTTAAAAATTATTAAACAATTTATTTGAATGTTTAAAGGCAAATTGCACTAATAATAATAATGCTCTCGATTACTTTTATTTGATAGTCATTTCACACCCAAATTAACTCTTCTGTTTGTCTTTCGGTGTCCTTTTCCTGTACTACATAGAATTACCCTGGGCACAGGGAATTTCTATCAAGTTAACGGAAATACCCACCCCAAGGGTAGTCCATTTTGCTCCTACCCATAAGACGCTCAGACTAGGCTCACCCAAAGGGATGTCCAATTTTCTCTGCATTGATTTGTGCAAATCATTGAACCTTTCCATCGAAGATTTATTTTGAGCTGTGAATCAAATTGTCAGCTATTCACATGAATTCCTAGCTACCTGATCAAAAAGTTTTTTTCTCCCTCGGTCTTTAAAAAGCTTTTAACACACTATTCCATCAATGTCAACTTCTGTTTTAGAAAGATTTGCAGCTATAATTCTCATTAAACTTCAATTTTTCACTGTCAACATAGTTGATAATTCATTATGAACATAGTTGATAATTCATTATGAACATAGTTGATAATTCATTATGAACATAGTTGATAATTCATTATGAACATAGTTGATAATTCATTATGAACATAGTTGATAATTCATTATGAACATAGTTGGTAATTCATTATGAACATAGTTGATAATTCATTATGAACATAGTTGATAATTCATTATGAACATAGTTGATAATTCATTATGAACATATTGGTAATTCATTATGAACATAGTTGATAATTCATTATGATCATAGTTGATAACTCATTATGAACATAGTTGGTAATTCATTATGAACATAGTTGATAATTCATTATGAACATATTTGGTAATTCATTATGAACATAGTTGATAATTCATTATGATCATAGTTGATAACTCATTATGAACATAGTTGATAACTCATTATGAACATAGTTGGTAATTCATTATGAACATTGTTGATAATTGGTTATGAACATAGTTGATAATTCATTATCAACAGCGTTAACACAACAATGCATTCAGTTTATTCAGTTACTTTTTAGGCATGCCGGTCAATTTGCAATTAATTACATCCCAGGGTTGATTGTGAGTTTTTATCTAGTTTAAAAAACTGAATTGCTTCTATCATTTATTGGTTCACTTTTGGAAGACGAAAATTACAGTAGTATTTTGGGCGACATTTTACATCGTTCGCAGGCAATGAATCTACCAAGAAAATTTGAAGCTTTTTGTTGACTTGGAATTTATATTTTAGCCAGCAATTTTAGTGAGTTATACAATGATGGTTTGTCGCTAATATTTTCTCAGAATCCTTGACGAAACCTTGTTAAACATTCATTATAAGAATTGTTTCTTCTAACATTTTTTCTAATTTTTCAACTGTTTGTTTTCAGCTCTTTATACTGTTTAATGTATTATCAAGATACCTGGCTTGTCAGGCAAGTATCTATCAATGCATTCATTATAGATTAGTTGCAAAATCCAGCTTTGGTCTTTTTTAAAGTTTTTCAATACCATATAAAATGCGTCTTTTTACCCAAAGGTCCATCATTTCTGCTCCAACTCTGATAGATTTGTAGATGGGAAAATTCAAGTAGCCTTCAACCAAATTAATCGAGCATAAAATATGTTAGAAAATACAAATCTATAATATGTGCAGAAATCTTACTTCACATATTTAATTTTTCCATGCCCCAACTCTTTGATTAAATCATGTAGATTTTTTACACCTTTTTTGACAATCACCCTTTTTTTACTTCGCAGAACATTGTTTACCCGATATTCTTTGGTTCCTTTCTTGCATTTGTGGTCAATATCGTGTTTTGCTACCTCTTTGTTTACCAGTGCGATTTCGGATTTCAGTAAGTCATTTTCAGTTTCTTTTGATTCGAAGCCTTGATTAATTTGTGTTTACTAACGTAGAGATAAAGTGAAGAAGGTGGTAAGACTACCTTAGCAGGGATTTTGAAATTTTTGGTGAGTTTCGATACGTTAAATGCAAAAATCGATGATACACGGGTATTTCCCCGAAGTTACGAGGTACAAGGAAGCCTCAAAATCTGATTAAGAATCTGGATCAAAACCTGGATCAAACTTTAAATCAAAATCTGGCTACTTGTCGTCAGCTTCAATATGCTTGATCACATGCGGTAGAATTCTAAATGAATTTGTTTCCCCTTCATCAGCGTCGTTTTCAGAATTATCAGTAACATTTCTGAGGCATGTAAAGCCCGGTCCTTCTTTTTATTTCAAAGATTCAAGACATCAGCTGATGGCCCGCTTCATCTGTTGGTCGGCAAAGACTTTTGTCCTAAACTTTCACACTTGATAACAGTTCAATAAAAATAGAAAATAACTCCTTTAAACAGAAGAATTTCATAGTTACAGCCTTTAAACAGAAGAATTTCAATTATTCTAAACGATGGTTTCCTCATTGAAGTATTTACAATGGTATGAATATTTCAAATTAGGTTTTTCAAAATGGGGAGACATTGTTATCTATATTTTAATAGGTGACAACATCCAACAAAATCCCCACCCTCTTCTCTTTTTTCCTTGCCAAGTCTACAGTGATGAAGCAAAGGTTGCTGACATAAGTCACGTTGCATTTTGATTGCAATGAAATGTCATTCTGACAAATCTTCACAAATGTTAAAACTTTCATAGTTGCAGACATTGCTATAAATGTGACACCATTTTCAAGTGTGACAAGCTTTACTTGAAGTTGTGACTGCATTTTGCTCTTTTCTTTCAGGGGCGCAGCATTTGCACTGGATTTGGCATACTTATCATTTAGTGTCTATGTCATCATTGTCATTTTGCTCAACAAGATACACCAGAAGACATGGCATGGTATTCTGTATTTTTGTACAAATAGTCAAACATTTCAGTTTCATTATCAAGATCATCATTACATAGCTCATAGTCATTATTATTATCGCTAATTTGATCATGGTTTGCGCCTATTTCATCCGACATTTCTATGAGCAGGACTCGTAAATTGAAACCATTTTTCCCTTGACATTTTTCTACGCTCTCTTCGCGTGTAACGATTAATCGACTGCTTGATGCGGTATAACTTGTCTTGGACACCTATTCTAAAGTGAATTGCTTGCAATTTCATTTAGGCTGGTCAAATGAATGCTTTCTCGGATGGATGGAGCATATACAACTTGGGGCTTTTACAGTCTCTCTGACGTTGATGGAAAATATTGTTTACGAGCTCGGAATCATTGTCGTGGGTAGATGCCTTTAACACACGTTTTTGTGTTTCAAAGCCTGGCATTGTTCGGTGAAAAAGCTAAATATTTTAATAGAAACGGTAGCTGCATTGACGAAAGTCCCCGTGTGTTTTTGTTGCTCCAGGTGCAAATGGCTTAGGCCGTAATCGTGATAATAAATTGCAGTCAGTTATGCTAGACGAATTTGCAAAATTACCTAATTTGAAACCTTTTTTCAATGTGTTTAGATTCTTCTTGAAATTTTTGCTAGGTACATTTGGAAGTACAGCACTAGCCGTTTTGACAGCCACAATGTACATTGTTGGAACGATATACTTTGTAAGTAAAACCATTTTTCATTCTCATGGCTCTAAGAACATGGTCGAGCCTAGTGTTAAGTCTGGTGCATGCATGCTCATTTAATGGGGCAAATAAGAAGGACAAGAATTCACGAAACGCTTTTTGAAGTTTTTGCAAAAAGTTCTTTTAAAAGATTTCTTTTATCGTCGTAAAAATGCAAGAGTTGACTTCTACAATCAGCTCTATTTGTTCCAAGCCATGAAAACCTTGCTACTGTGTTTAACTGGCAATCTTTACTTTTTTAGATAGTGTATGGTATCAGCATAGGCACGGCTATCAGAACTGGCAACTACCTTGGAGAAGGGAACTATGAAACGGCAAAAGTCACTGTGAAAGCTGGTTTGCTTGTGTCACGTAAGTCAATTTTCAAAAGAGTATTTTATTTCTTCTACGGGATGGATTTAGTGTTTTGTTGCTTCAAAGCAAAATTTAAATGTGTTGATCTTCCTCCAACCCTATTCCATTATTTCAATACATTACTCTTAACCATTTATGTTTTTTAGGCTAAAAAATATTTCGTTCTTCAACATGAGCCCATATACCTTTTTGGGGCAAATTTGGTTGCTAATAAGTACGATGTAATGCGATTTTAAATATTTTTAAATGGTGTAGAAAGGACACTAATCTTAGCCTTCCTTGTGATTCCCTATTAGAATTTTACTGACAATGACAACTACAACAGCTTCAATGTAAACAGGCTTATAATTACAGTAATTGAATCCACTTGATGATCCTTATTATATTCTCTGTACGGCACCAAAGATATTTTCTGTATTGATCGTTTATTGATCTTATCATATTGACCGTTGGAAATTGATATTCAAACAGTGGCAATCACCATTCCATGTGGAATCGTACTTGTTGCGGCTAAGGACCTAATTCCATACATATTCACAAGCGACAGGTTGGTCAAAAATTGAAATCAAAATTCAATTCGTATATCGGTGTGCTTAGTTTGTTGCTGTTTTTAGCTGTATGCCTCGAAGTGTGCTAAGGCAAAAAGCAAATCAAAATTCAAAATAATCTGCATCAGAAGTGGATTTAATGACAAAATTTGAAGTGAATGAAAATTCACCTGAACCTGCCATTTCTATTCCAAGATCAATCTCCTTTGGTTACTCAAACATGTTTCTAATTCTGACTAGATATTTCCACTGAGCAGCTAGTTGGGTCAAATAATAATAATAATATAAATATATATCATATTTATACAGGTTAACTTTGGTCAGCAACAACGTGCTGTTATCAATAAAGGACCTGTCTAAAATATACATGGATTACCGAAATAAAAATTAAATACATGATGAAAATGAAATCTTAAAAGTCGAAGTTAAAATTTTTACAAAAAGTCTTAAATCTTAGAATTGAAGTTTCACACTTCATTTCGTCTGTTAGTTTATTAAAAATCTTTGCTCCTTGAAAGTAAAAGGCCTTCTTGCCTGCTTCTGATTGTACTTTGGGCAAAACAATATTTTTTGCATTGGCACGAGTACACTGCCTGTGTTTTACTCTAGTGAAATAGCTTCAAAAGGCGTGTGGCGATACGCTATTCAAACTTTTGAAAACTTCAAGAGCACACATCTTGTTTCGTATACTACTGACTTTCTCCAGCTGTACACTGTCCCTGTTGCCATTTATTACTTTCAGTGCCCGTCTCTGAATGTTCTCATACACCATCTTTTTTGATGGTGCCATGTGAAGGAACACATTGTTACAGTAAAGCAGAATTGGTAAAATTGTTACCTTGTAAATTGTTTCTGCTGTGTAAGGACTTATATTATGCCGTATACGCGACAATAACTTTACTCTGGATGTGGCTTTTTTATTGTTTTTTCGAAATGATCAGAAAATGTCAGGTTCTTGTCCATCTTTACTCCTAGATATTCGTATTCTTTAGATTCTGTGATCTTTGTGTTATTGATCTTGATTTCCATAGGTTTTGATTTCGAAGTTCTCTGGTGTGTACCATAAAGGACGCACTCGGTCTTGGTCTTTTTAAGATTAATAACGAGATTATTTTGCTGAAGCCAGTAAGCAATCTGTTTTAGATCACTGTTTAACTTTTCTTCGATAATATCACAATTTTTACCAGCAACGTGCAAAACAGAATCATCAGCATAGAGGGTCATTTCACATTGGCTTAAATTTTCATCGATATCGTTTATTAGTAAGGTAAAAAGCAATGGACCCAATATGGATCCCTGCGGTACTCCACAGGTAATAGCTTGACTTTCTGACAAGGCTCCATCGTATGATACAATTTGCGTTCTACCAAACAGATAGCTCTCGAACCAGCAAAGCTCCTTGTTTTTAATACCATAATTAAGAAGTTTAGATAGGAGTCTCTCATGGTCCACTGTGTCAAAAGCCTTTCGCAGGTCAATAAATACAGCTCCAGTCATAAGGCCCCTGTCCATATTGGTTCTGATGAAATCTGAGAAAAATGTAACTGCATGTTGAGTAGATAATCGCTTTCGAAAACCAAACTGTCTCTCCGAAAGCATATTATTAATCTCAAGATAGTCATAGAGCTGATTGTGCACAACCCGCTCAAAGACTTTTGAAATAACAGGGAGTATAGAAATTGGTCTATAGTTATCCATGATCGTCTTTTCACCTGACTTGTAGACTGGTTTAATTTTAGAGCATTTTTCAGCACTTGGGAAGATTGCCATTTCAAGACATCGATTAATCAAATTTGAGAGAGGACCAGCTATCTCGTTTGCCCCATCAACAATCAACGTTGTTGGTATATCATCACAACCAGCAGCCTTTTTTCTTTTTAGTTTCGTTAAAATGTCTCTGATGTCTTTGATGTTTGTCATTTTAAAATTAAAGGTTACCTTTTTTGGGTTCTGTCAATGATCCAATGTTGAGTGTTTGTGATATTCCAAACCTTGATTCACTATTGCTGGTAAAGTATTTTGCAATTTTCTGCCAATCGTCGCGAAAAACATGCAGAATTCATTTGATATAGTTTTCTTTTCAGAAGTAATTTCTCCATTTATTTCAAATACCTTGCTGCTTCGATCTTTTGAGGATTTTGCTGGATAACCTTTTTTAATTTGCTCCCAAAACTGCTTTGGTCTGTTAATGTTTTCTTGAAAGACAGATCTCGTGTAAGTTGCCTTGCTGTATCTGATGATTCGAGTTGCTGCATTTCGTAAGCGACGATATGTGGACCAATCATTTTCTTTTCCTGTCTTTCTTGCTTTCTTCAACCAGTAATCTCTCTCATTCATTTTGGATCTAATCTCATTTGTTAGCCACGGACAATCACGCCCTTTTACCTTTTTCTTTGTTAGGGGTGCATGCTTATCTATTACTGACTTCAAGAGCCCTTTGAAAATTTTCCATGCTTTGTCAACATTTTGTTCTTTTTCAAGGTTTTCCCAGGGCTGACTTTGGAGATCTCTTCTGAAACTATTTTCATCATACTTCGCAAAATTTCTTTTGTATGTTGTCCTTGATAAAAACTTTTGACAATTTTTCTTTATAACTGCTCCCACCAGATCGTGATCACTGAGAGAATTAGGGCGTGTGATATGCTTTCTTACATTCTGTTCGTGGGTTGTTGCAATAATATCTACTAAGCTCGTATTAAAAAAGGTATTTAACTAAAGCCAACCCATATGAAATATAATGCTTGGTCATGCTGTTTTTACTTCTAGAAACTTTGCCTTGCTCCATTTCCAAGCAAATTTTTCTCATACTCTTTATCTCATAGAAATGTAGCAGGAAGAATATCAAAAGTCATTCTTATCGTTATTCCAAATGTAATTTTCGATGGACTACAGGTATTTATTTCAATAATCAGCTATCATCATCGAACAACCTACCTAAATGCCGCCCATCCATCGCGATTTTCCAATTTACAAGGACATTGCCTGATGTACGGAATAGCTGCACCGTAGCAAAAATCTCAATACGTCACAGCTAGCCAGCATATAAATAAAGAACTTACCTCACATAAGGAGTAACACAGTGTACTGCTCGAGTAAGAGTATGCAGTAGCTACTTATGTTTCGACAGCCAGCTGTTGCAAATTTTGTTTCATGTTGCATTCTAGATAACAATGATGGGCGCCGTTCGTGGTCTTGGATATCAAAAGTATGGTGCATTAATTAGCTTCATAAGCTACATATGCATTTCAATTCCGTTCTACCTTCTTCTGATACTCCAACTTCATTTAACCCAAATCGGTAATACGGTTCTCCTTTCTTACTGATATTCATACTGACTTCAAGTCAGAACTTAAATAGCTGAATTAATTTTTGTTCTCACAATCTTGATTGTTAACTTTAGTTTTCATGCAACAATTGTCTGTTTAAGCCACTGATACTAATCCAATTTCCACTTTTATCGCTACCCAACTGGGCACAATGCATGATTTTATGGCCAACATGCTTCCTCAGTTGACAGTCCTAATACTCCCATCTTATCCCGAGGAATGTTAAGAGAGAAAAAACATGGCAACAACTATGATAACATTTATGCTTTTAATAATAGTTATGGTGCCATGGAAAATACCAAGTGATGTCACAATCATGCAATATCTTGTCTTGTACATAACCTAAGAGGCGAAAGAAAATTAAGCTATGCAGAATCATTCTCTGTAAATCTTCGGTTACTAGTTATGCAAACGTTTTAGAGGAAATGTTGTCATTTGCAGCTAAGTTTATTCTCCTTTTTAATTTTCTTAATGTTTTCCTAAAAACCGTTCCTCGTCTTCTTTTCTATTTTCCTAAGTAATTTGTTCTGAATATGTTTAAGCCATTCAACGATGTGATATTTCCTTGTTTTGATTTACTGGTAATTAAAGCTGTTCTATTCATTGTTTAATATCTTACTTGCCAATCTCCACTGTTTCGCCATTATTTAGCTAGAAACCGAATGAATTTTAAGTAGAATTTGTTACGTATTCACAGCTTGCAATTATTTCTAAATTTAGGGATATGGCTTGGATTGTTCGTTGGCATCTTGTGCCAGGTCAGTTTATGTCTCCATTCAATCTAACAAAATCCTAATAATCCACCAACTTTAGGATAGCTAGTTGAATCCAAGCCAACAATCTTCTTACTTGTAGGTCTCAAGGGAAGTGTTAAAAGGCTAATTTTCAAAAAGTAACTGGTTAAAAAAACTAAATTACCTGCTTTCGGCTAACTGACAATTTTTGCATTAAAATTGCGTAAAAATTATTTGTCTTCCATCAATTTTGAGTCAGGTTGATCTTTCTGTCATTCCAAATAAAACTGAAATATTTTTGCAGCCTTTTTGTTGTATAGCCTTTCCTCTACTTTATGCATGAATGGTTACATTAAATTATGCACTCCTTAGATCACTGGCGCTGCAATTTTGCTTCGCAATGTTAGCTGGAAAGAACGCTCAAATTTGGTAAGTGTTTCCTTGTGCATTACGACCTCTTATTTATCTCAGTTGACAAGGTTCAGTGCTTGCGATTTGTATTTGAAAGTGGGGGGGGGGGGCAAAATGTGAAGATTTTGAAACGATTTATGCACAACCTAAGAGAATGAAGCAATAAAAGAGAAGAAAGAAGTTAGAATATTGCCTCCTTTTTTAAATCAATGAAGCTAGAGAAAAGTACAATATCTAAGTCAAGGAAAAAAGAGAGTATCACCAAGTCGAAAGATGAGCATGTCATCATGGAAAAAGATGAGATCATAAAGCAATGGACGCCGATTTTTAAAAGAGACGAAAGATGAGAAATGCCAAGTATAAGGAGTGAAAATGACAGTCCTTTTGCTTGAAGTTTGATCAGCAGTTCAAAACTTTTGAAACGGTTAAAAATACAGAATTAGCGTATATTCTTAAAGAAAGTCAACTACTAGTTGATAAAGAAACTTGTACTGGAATCAAAGTGCGGCAATACGAATCGGAAAAGAAGTTGGTGATTTTGAAAACATAACGAAGCTGAGTTTGAAAACATCACTGGATTTGTTTAACATATTGTAAAACCTCTTAAAAGGTGGGTTTTACAAACGTGAGTTCTTTGTTGGCAGAAATCCTCAAAAATACGGCAACGGCGGATAAGATCGAAATTCTCCTTTTTATGGCAATGATACGACTAAAGGCTAACAGCAAGTTCGACAAATAACGACACGGCTTCAACAGGCACGACAAAACTAGCGACAGAGCTTCTAGCAGTACGGCAGAACTTTCGACAAGACTACCCTTAACTTCTGACACAACCCTTTATATAACCGGAGCAAACCTTAAAATAATAATTACGTAATACAAAAAACATCTTTACAGACGCTGATGCAATCACAGCGCAATGGTGCAATTGTCACGTGATACTGTCCGTAAGGGAACCCTGTGTCGTTACATAGCTCCCCCCTTTGAAATCAAGCCTCCTGGCTTGAACCAATCCTTGCATCTTTTCTTTTCTATCAAACGACAACTTCCATGGCTTGGCATCACACTGGCCTGGTTTTGTGAGAAATTCATGTGCCACTGACGTCAGATGTTTGAAAACTGCTGAGAGCGGGGTTTGGAATATTTCCGCTTCGTCAATTTTTATTGTCTGTCCCAACTGACTTTGACCAAAATTGCAAGCTCCTTTGTTAGGTCTTCTAACTGGCGAAACAACTTGCACAGAGCAATGAAGGGGTCAGTGGTGGTTTGGGTTGTCGTTCTCGTCTGAATTTCGGCTTCAAAAACTGGCCTCATTTTTGTATCCACAGGCACAGGAGCTTTTTCTTGCAATGGTTGCTTCAACGGGCGTCTTCTGTATTATTTGACCACGTGTCCCACTCTTTTGCAGTAATTGCAAATCGGCTGGTCGTCTGTGGTTCGCAGGTATCGATAAGTGCTCATCTTCTTTTCCTTCGGCTTGGCTGTCCTCACACGGGGCACCAATGTAAAACCTCTAAAAAGGTGGGTTTTACAAACGTGAGTTCTTTGTTGGCAGAAATCCTCAAAAATACGGCAACGGCGGATAAGATCAAAATTCTCCTTTTTATGGCAATGATACGACTAACGGCTAACAGCAAGTTCGACAAATAACGACACGGCTTCAACAGGCACAACAAAACTAGCGACAGAGCTCCTAGCAGTACGGCAAAACTTTCGACAAGACTACCCCTAACTTCTGACACAACCCTTTATATAACCGGTGCAAACCTTAAAATAATAATTACGTATTACAAAAAACATCTTTACAGACGCTGATGCAATCACAGCGCAATGGTGCAATTGTCACGTGATACTGTCCGTAAGGGAACCCTGTGTCGTTACAATATATGGTAAATGGATCCTGCATGAAAAAGAAGACTCATTTACTACAAATACGCCTTCCCTCCTAAACTCAGTCAATTTTTTTGATAACTGATTCTGCATTCTCATTGTGCCAGTTGTTATACCGTGCCAACCTGGGATAGGCCATTACTGCAAGTATTTTGCTTGGAAGAGTAATTTCTATCGGCTTAACTAGAAGAAACCCTTTGATTATTACCACTATTAATTATTACCCAGATAAGAGAGACAATTGCTGCAGAGACAAGGATGCCTCTTGAAGGTGACAAAGATGCTTTCAAGGATGCTTCCTTCAATAAAGTACTTGGTGCCAGTCTTCTAGAGAAAGACAAAGTAGAGTCAATCGAAGGTGAGCTTTGCATCACGTTTTTTGTTGTTTACACCAGTTTTAGAAGCGCCTACCGGCCAACATAAAATTTATCATGAGTGCGAGGCCAACATAAATGAGTGCGAGGATGGCTCAGTGGTTAGAAGCGCTGACTACGGACCCAAGGGTCTGTGGTTTGATTCCCTGGCATGACCAAACTTTCACTCAGAGTAAGGAGAGTTGCCAGCTCTCTGCAATTCCAGGAATGAGGAATCACGAGGTGTGGTCACATCGAGAGGAAGGACCAGGACACTGCACTTCTCGATAAGCTTAAGCTTATCGGTGTCCTCAAACCATCTTCGGAAGCAAGGTAGAAACAAATACAAAAACAATACAAACAAAAATACAAAAACAAATATCCATTATACTGCTAAAGAGAGTGATTATATGCTACGAAACTTTTAACCCTGATTTTAGGCTAAGAACCGACGGAGGTTTCCTCAAAGCAATTATTTTTTAGAGTCTGAATTCGAAGATGGAGCTGAAGGAGAAAGTCTGTTAACAGATGACGAAACAGAAAATCTAGTGAGCAAACATGTGACAAGAACTTCCACAAATCTGGAGATTGTTATCAAAGTATCAATTGTAAGCCTCTTTTTTCTCTCGGTTGTCGCCTCATTAGCAATTAAAATTCTTTATTAAACCATCTTCTTTTTGTTTAGTTTAGATTCGTTTAGACTTGAAACAATTGTTTTCTATATTGCCCTCTCATACGGCCTTGATTTCGTACTCTCTTTGCTTTGCATCTGAGCATGATTATCTGCTACATTTTTATTGGCACAGACACTTCACTTACTCAGAACATTGTTTGCTTTAGAGGAACGTACTTGTAGAGAAAATAATGCAGTTATGACTGCCAGGCTATTTGATGGCAAGAAAATCATAGTTGCTCCATCATTTCATTCGATAAACGGCTTTAAAATTTGGTTAGGAACTTCTGCTGGTGTTGGTTTTATGAAGTCAGAGTTAAATGCCGAGCCGATTTATTCCCGTCAGAGGAAACTATCTTTTACTAGTCTCTGCAGACTCTATTTAGAAACCACGTGCATAGATAAAGAATTGATGATTTATGCTGTCTCCTTTTGAAGAATGGCATGAACGGCATTTCAGTCACCCAGTGCGATGCAAATTACTGCTTTAGTCTGGTTGATGTAGAAGCGTTTGGAAGGTCCAATGATTCCAGAGTTTGAGTAGGTTCCCCATTTGTACAAGCTTTTGAAAATAGTGGCTTTGACCCACCAGGGGCTAAAGGCATCAATGGGAGAAGGCTCCCTTATGTCATGATTGGTGACGCAATTTTCTTCGTTGGAAGCATGGCTAATGCAGGGGCGAAAATCCGGGGGGAGGTGTGGGGAGTTCTGCCTATGGTCGTGGGATTCATCCTATATCTAGCAGCAATCGTGCACTGGGCATCTCCTCTTATCAGATTTCTCAGCGTAACTGCCAATCTCTCGCTTTGGCCAGCCGGATCACGCATAATGATATTTTGCTTCGAGATTTTTGGACCAATAAAGGATAACAGTTCTTCAAACGTTGATGGTGACATTCGAAAACATTGAAAAAAGTACTTGTGATCATGTAGCCTCAAGTTCCATACCAACAGATGAAATTCTCCTTTCTCTAAGCGCTCTTCGTAGACTTTTCTAACCCAAAATCGTTTCTTTTTCCTTTTCTTTAATTCTAATAGTTTCAGAATTGTTAATTTCTTTTTAATCAGTAAAACTTTATCCACATTCACTATGCTTGAAGTTTTGGCGCCAATAGATCGATAGATCGCCGCGAATTCGCTACTACGTGGAATCAAAATCGAATTTCGCTTCAAAATTCGTCTCGTGGAGGTCAGCCTTTAGAAACGAATGCTGGACGGTCAGAAAAAATTGAGAAACTTCAGTTCTCGAAGCAAATATAATAATTGAATCTTCGGCAAGTATAAAAGCTTGCCTTGAAAAGATTAAGCCTCTAGCAGATGGTTTGCAGCCACCAATGAAAAAGCCAAGCAAAAAAAACAGCTGAAGATATCTGTAATTTATTTCCTCCTGCCCATAGAATAGAACCAGAAGTCCTGATCACCGAACTAGAATTTTTTGCCATTATGATTGGGTCAAATGCCCAAATTCTTCCAGAGCAAATGCCTTATTTGCACACGAGTACCAGACAGTCTTTCCTTCAGTGTGCAGAGCGTATCAGCTCTTACTCACGGCCCCTGTGTCAGTGGCAAAGGATGAATCAACTTTTAGTAAGCTAAAGATCGTAAAGAACTGCCTTCGATCAACAATGAAGGATGAGCGTCTTAATTGTTCTTGCTTGCGAGAAGGACCTTAAACTTGAAACACGATAAACTTGAAAGATATCGTAAACACTTGGTCCAAGGTTACGTTGCGTCGGCTTTCAATAAAATGAGACCACACGAATTAATTTTTTTCATGTATGTAGCCAAAAAATATGCCGTGAAATGTAAGCTTTACTACAAGGCAAAATTAATTTTGACACTTAATTTACACCCATCAAGATAAACAGGTCCAAAATTATTGGTCTAGTTACGCCCCTGTGCTAATGATACCACCTTCTTGGAGAAGCTAAAAGAAGAAGAAGAAGGGATATGCAATTGTAGACTCGAGAGCACGTAGAGCCATTGAGAATACCTTTAGTATTCTGGCAGCGAAATGAATACAAAATTTCACAATAGCTACAAAAGGCGGAATCGGTTTTCGCATACTGAAAGTAATTTTTCGACCGACACTCCTCAGAGAATGCAAAAATGACCAAAATGAGGATCGAAAACACTAGAGGGTAAAAACATCGAAAACGCTATAGGCAATCATGCATCTGAATTTCTGCCATAAATTCACATAAATGTAAAATTTCTCTAAACTTTTATTTTGTTGAGCATCTGCCATCTTGAAAGAAGCTTATGATAAGAAAACTAATTTGCATCACAGTCGTTCTTAGTCGTTTCGAGTCATTGGAATGTTTTCATTAGAATTTTGGGTGGTTACCAGTCTTCATCGGTCGTTTTGGCTCGCTAAGAAAAACCAGGCCTAAATGGATCCACCCTTTCGCTAGCCTCAAAAGAAACTTGTCCTTCAAAGAGAATTAAGGCCAAGAGACAAAATCACAATATTCCAAGGTCATTTCTCCGATCAAAGGATTTTTCCACGAATAAGGTTAAATATGTAACAATGATTCTCTACGGTTGTTCCGCGACGTCGATTCGTTCTCGTAAAATCAGGCACAGTTTTTCACAAGCACTGTCCTCCCGAACATGCAACAATAATAAATAATAACCTAAACCATACAATGTATAAATCCATACTTTGTGTCGAAAAGATCTTTCGCAAGCATCTTGTCACGTTAATGAATCATTGAGAATCTAAACAAACATATATTAACAAAACTTATCGCTCTCAACCTTCACTTCAACTCTAAACTCAATTCCAACTTATTCTTGATGCATCAGACCCAAAATTAGCATAAGCAAGAACTAATTGAAATATAACATAGTTATGCATTTACATGAGAAATAGTGAATACAAACGATTTTACTCCCAAGATTAAATATATAAACTGAAAAATGATGCCAAATATCCCTAGAGAAATAACTACTGAATCAAAATGTTCACTTAAATATCAAAAGGAATTATAAACAATCGAATGTACGAAAAAAATTCCAAACTAGCACTTTAGCTAAATGGACCTTGGCTAATTTGCAGCGCAAATCGAAAAAGACAATAAACACTTCCACAAAATGAAAAGCACAGAGATTGTTGGCATAATCTATGGAACTCTATGGAAACACTTGAATGAGACACGTTTTAGTTTTCTCATGTTACATAGGAAGACTGCATTCAAGCTAGCTGCCTTTTGTACCTTGCAATTTTTGTTTCCCCTCTTAATCATCAGTGAACATGATTCTTTGCGTGTCAGCCCTCACTACAAAGCTCCCTTTTGATTTTGGCGATGGAAAAGTACTTAGGAAGTCTTCTAGAACAATAATTCAAGGTTAACTTCATTTAATTGTTTCAGAATATGAATTTCTAAAGCATGGTTGAAAGTTCCTCATGCTTGAAGCTTGTGGTTGCGATACTCTAACTTAAGTGAATAGCATCTTCATGCACCGCATCCAGTCGCGCTATTCGAATCATTTCTCTTGAGTCGTATGCACTTTTGGCAGACAAGAAGTACAAAGCAATGCCTACAAATCTGCAAGGTATGCTTCAGTTTGAAACATTATTAAAAACAATGTGCCTCGAACGAAAAACTAACAAGCGCAAGCCCATCTCAACTCGTTTCTATAAACCCACTGCGGAAGTGTTGGGAATTAAGCTCAGAAAAAAATTCTATCAGAGGCTCCTGGCAACTGGACGACGTGAAAGAGGTCCAAGTATTACAAATAGAAGTGCATGAAGACACAGAATAGAGATTACAAAGCCTGTAATCTCTATTCTGTGACGAAGACAATAAAGCCAAGCATGTTAGCGAAAGCAGACCGTGGTTTTTAAAAGCGTCATAAGGATTTTAAGACATTCTTACATTGAATTGCTAAATCTGGACAGCTCCATGTAGTGTAAAAACAGCCTTTTTATATAGGGTAGACGAGCCTCGGGGATACTTGTGGTTGGGTATTTTTAGCTCTCATCAAATCGCATAGTAAGTGTTAGTTACTATATTTGAAAAAAAAACTTTAGTTTACTGCGAAAGACTGTAACCGAATGGGGACGATAGGCCCAAACAAAACATTAATACACTACTGAGTCACGTGACTACTGAAGGACAGGAGTACAGCAAGGAGGTTCCCTACATAAGGTCTTTTGTCATCATCTTCCAAATAAATATCGCTGAATATTTACTTTTTATCGCCAGGAAATATGCCAAAGACAAATCCATCAGCCTACGAAAAACATCCTGCGAAAGAATCGCCATGGTCTAAAATCATAAACGAGTCAAAGGCACTGGTGAAGTTAGCAGTAGGAACAAGTGTGAACTCTTTTTTCTCATTTTTCATACCAGTTTGCACAGTGCTCATTGTTGGCCACAAGGGAAAGGTCTTTCTCGCAGCCATTGGCCTGGCCATTTCTGTGTGCAATATTTCAGGGTTATTTCTGGTCGTTGGATTGGCATCTGTTACTGAAACTCTCTGCTCCCAGGCATATGGTGCAAAGGATTTTAGAAGATTTGGAATTTTGATACAGCGGACAATTATCATAACCTTTGTGTCAATTCTTCCGACATGTGCTCTTTGGATCAATATGGATAAAGTTCTTGTTCACCTTGGACAAGACAAGGCTGTAGCGCTGTGCGTATTTTTCATGTTCTCAAATTTTTCCTCCAACAGCTTTATTATCTAACTAATCTTCAGTGAATTCTCATTGTAGCCCACCATTCTCATTTTAACTTTCTTAATCGAACGCACCACTCATACCAGTGGACAACACATTCGGTTATTTTCCTAAGTTTGCATAATTTGAGGAGTGCCAGAGTATGAAAAGTACTTTAAGTATGAAAAAACTGATTCCGCTATGTCTAGCTATTGAAAACAGAATTATAGGTTAATGAAACGTCTATTAAATGACTCAGTGTAAATGAGGCCAGATAAAATTAACTTCCATGACCAACTTGAATTATCATTTAACATTGTAAAACATTTTAAAAATTATTAAACAATTTAATTGAATGTTTAAAGGCAGATCGCACTAATAATAATAATGCTCTCAATTACTTTTATTTGATAGTCATTTCACACCCAAATTAATTCTTCTGTTTGTCTTTCGTTGTGTCCTTCCTGTGCTACATAGAATTACCCTGAGCACAGGGAATTTCTATCAAGTTAACAGAATTACCCACCCCAAGGGTAGTCTTTTTTGCTCCTACCGATTAAACGATCAGACTAGGCTCACCCAAAGGGATGTCCAATTTTCTCTGCATTGATTTGTGCAAATCATTGAACCTTTCCATCGAAGACTTATTTTGAGCTGTGAATTAAATTGTCAGCTATTCACATGAATACCTAGCTACCTGATCAAAAAGTTTTTTCTCCCTCGGTCTTTAAAAAGCTTTTAACACACTATTCCATCAATGTCAACTTCTGTTTTAGAAAGATTTGCGGCTGTAATTCTCAGTCAACTTCAATTTTTCACTGTCAACATAGTTGATTATTCATTATGAACATAGTTGATAATTCATAATGAACATAGTCGATTATTCATTATGAACATAGTTGATAACTCATTATGAACATAGTTGATAATTCATTATGAACATAGATGATAACTCATTATGAACATAGTTGATAATTCATTATGAACATAGTTGATAATTCATTATGAACATAGTTGATAACTCATTATGAACATAGTTGATAACTCATTATGAACATAGTTGATAATTGGTTATGACATAGTTGATTATTCATTATGAACATAGTTGATAATTCATTATGAACATAGTTGATAACTCATTATGAACATAGTTGATTATTCATTATGAACATAGTTGATAATTCATTATGAACATAGTCGATTATTCATTATGAACATAGTTGATAACTCATTATGAACATAGTTGATTATTCATTATGAACATAGTTGATAATTCATTATGAACATAGTTGATAACTCATTATGAACATAGTTGATTATTCATTATGAACATAGTTGATAATTCATTATGAACATAGTTGATAACTCATTATGAACATAGTTGATAATTCATTATGAACATAGTTGATAATTCATTATGAACATAGTTGATGATTCATTATGAACATAGTTGATAATTCATTATGAACATAGTTGATGATTCATTATGAACATAGTTGATAATTCATTATGAACATAGTTGATAATTCATTATGAACATAGTTGATAATTCATTATGAACATAGTTGATAATTCATTATGAACATAGTTGATAATTGGTTACGACATAGTTGATAATTCATTATGAACATAGTTGATAATTCATTATGAACATAGTTGATAATTGGTTATGACATATTGATAATTCATTATGAACATAGTTGATAATTCATTATGAACATAGTTGATAATTATGAACATAGTTGATAATTCATTATGAACATAGTTGATAATTCATTATGAACATAGTTGATAATTCATTATGAACATAGTTGATAATTCATTATGAACATAGTTGATAATTGGTTACGACATAGTTGATAATTCAATGAACATAGTTGGTAATTCATTATGAACATAGTTGATAATTGGTTACGACATAGTTGATAATTCATTATGAACATAGTTGGTAATTCATTATGAACATAGTTGATAATTGGTTACGACATAGTTGATAATTCATTATGAACATAGTTGATAATTCATTATGAACATAGTTGATAATTGGTTAAGACATAGTTGGTAATTCATTATGAACATAGTTGGTAATTCATTATGAACATAGTTGATAATTGGTTACGACATAGTTGATAATTCATTATGAACATAGTTGGTAATTCATTATGAACATAGTTGATAATTGGTTACGACATAGTTGATAATTCATTATGACATAGTTGATGATTCATTATCAACAGCGTTAGCACAACAATGCATTCAGTTTATTCAGTTACTTTTTAGGCATGCCGGTCAATTTGCAATTAATTACATCCCAGGCTTGATTGTGAGTTTTTATCTAGTTTAAAAAACTGAATTGCTTCTATCATTTATTGGTTCACTTTTGGAAGACGAAAATTACAGTAGCATTTTGGGCGATATTTGACATCGTTCTCAGGTAATGAATTTTCCAGGAAAATTTGAAGCTTTTAGTTGACTTGGAATTTATATTTTAACCAGCAATTTTAGGGAGTTATACAATGATGGTTTATCGCTAATTTTTTCTCAGAATCCTTGACGAAACCTTGTTAAACATTCATTATAAGAATTGTTTCTTCTAACATTTTTTTAATAATTTTTCAACTGTTTGTTTTCAGTTCTTTATACTGTATAATGTATTATCAAGATACCTGGCTTGTCAGGCAAGTATCTATCAATGCATTCATTTTAGATTAGTTGCAGAATCCAGTTTTGGTCTTTGTAAAGTTTTCAATATCATATAAAAAGCATCTTTTTACCTAAAGGTCCATCATTTTGGCTCCAACTCTGATAGATTTGTAGATGGAAAAATTCAAGTAGCCTTCAACCAAATAAATCGAGCATAAAATATGTTAGAAAATTTAAATCTATAATATGTGCGGAAATCTTACTTCACATCTTTAATCTTTCCGTGCCCCAACTCTTTGCTTGAATCATGTAAATTTTTTACTCCTTTTTTGACAATCACCCTTCTTTTACTTCGCAGAACATTGTTTACCCGATATTCTTTGGTTCCTTTCTTGCATTTGTGGTCAATATCGTGTTTTGCTACCTCTTTGTTTACCAGTGCGATTTCGGATTTCAGTAAGTCATTTTCAATTTCTTTTGATACGAAGCCTTCATAAGTTTGTGTTTACTAACGAAGAGATAAAGTGAAGAAGGTGGTACGACTACCTTTCCAGAGATTTTGAAGTCCAATTTTTGGTGAGTTCCGATACGTTAAATGCAAAAATCGATGATAACGGGTATTTCCCCGAAGTTACGAGGTACAAGGAAGCCTCAAAATCTGATTAAGAATCTGAATCAAAACCTGAATCAAACTTTAAATCAAAATCTGACTACTTCTCGTCAGCTTCAATATGCTTGATCTCATCCGGTAGAATTCTAAATGAATTTGTTTCCCCTTCATCAGCGTCGTTTTCAGAATTATCAGACACATTTCTGAGGCATGTAAAGCCCGGTCCTTCTTTTATTTCAAAGATTAAAGACATCAGCTGATGGGCCGCTTCATCTGTTGGTCGGCAAAGACTTTTGTCCCAAACCTTCACACTTGACAACAGTTCAATGAAAATAGAAAATAACTCAAATTTACAGCCTTTAAACAGAAGAATTTCAATTATTCTAAACTATGGTTTCCTCATTGAAGTATTTACAATGGTATGAATATTTCAAAAATAGGTTTTTCAAAATGGGGAGACATTGTTATCTATAACTTAATAGGTGACAACATCCAACAAAATCCCCACCCTCTTCTCTTTTTTCCTTGCCAGGTCTACAGTGATGAAGCAAAGGTTGCTGACATAAGTCACGTTGCATTTTGATTGCAATGAAATGTCATTCTGACAAATCTTCACAAATGTTAAAACTTTCATAGTTGCAGACATTGCCCCAAATGTGACACCATTTTCAAGTGTGACAAGCTTTACTTGAAGTTGTGACTGCATTTTGCTCTTTTCTTTCAGGGGCGCAGCATTTGCACTGGATTTGGCATACTTATCATTTAGTGTCTATGTCATCATTGTCATTTTGCTCAACAAGATACACCAGAAGACATGGCATGGTATTCTGTATTTTTGTACAAATAGTCAAACATTTCTGTTTTCGTTATCAACATCATCATTACATAGCTCATAGTCATCATTATTTTCCCTAATTTGATCATGGTTTGCGCCTATTTTATCCGACATTTCTATGAGCAGGACTCGTAAATTGAAACCATTTTTCCCTTGACATTTTTCTACGCTCTCTTCGCGTGTAGCGATTAATCGACTGCTTGATGCGGTATAACTTGTCTTGGACACCTATTCTAAAGTGAATTGCTTGCAATTTCATTTAGGCTGGTCAAATGAATGCTTTCTCGGATGGATGGAGCATATACAACTTGGGGCTTTTACAGTCTCTCTGACGTTGATGGAATTCATTGTTTACGAGCTAGGAATCATTGTCGTGGGTAGATGCCTTTAACACACGTTTTTGTGTTTCAAAGCCTGGCATTGTTCGGTGAAATAGCTAAATATTTTAATAGAAACGGTAGCTGCATTGACGAAAGCCCCGTGTGTTTTTGTTGCTCCAGGTGCAAATGGCTTAGGCCGTAATCGTGATAATAAATTGCAGTCAGTTATGCTAGACGAATTTGCAAAATTACCTGATTTGAAACCTTTTTTCAATGTGTTTAGATTCTTTTGAAATCTTTGCTAGGTACATTTGGAAGTACAGCACTAGCCGTTTTGACAGCCACAATGTACATTGTTGGAACGATATACTTTGTAAGTAAAACCATTTTTCATTCTCATGGCTCTAAGAACATGGTCGAGCCTAGTGTTAAGTCTGGTGCATGCATGCTCATTTAATGGGGCAAATAAGAAGGACAAGAATTCACGAAACGCTTTTTGAAGTTTTTGAAAAAAGTTCTTTTAAAAGATTTCTTTTATCGTCGTAAAAAGGCAAGAGTTGACTTCTACAATCAGCTCTATTTGTTCCAATCCATGAAAACCTTGCTACTGTGTTTAATTGGCAATCTTTACTTTTTTAGATAGTGTATGGTATAAGCATAGGCACGGCTATCAGAACTGGCAACTACCTTGGAGAAGGAAACTATGAAACGGCAAAAGTCACTGTGAAAGCTGGTTTGCTTGTGTCACGTAAGTCAATTTTCAAAAGAGTATTTTCTTTCTTCTACCGGAGGGATTTTAAGTTTTGTTGCTTCAAAGCAAAATTTAAATGTGTTGATCTTTCTCCAACCCTATTCCATTATTTCAATTCATTCTTCTTAACCATTTATGTTTTTGAGGCTAAAAATATGACGTTCTTCAACATGAGCCCATATACCTTTTTGGGGCAAATTTGGTTGCTAATAAGTACGATGTAATGCGATTTTAAATATTTTTAAATGGTGTAGAAAGGACACTAATCTTAGCCTTCCTTGTGATTCCCTATTAGAATTTTACTGACAATGACAACTACAACAGCTTCAATGTAAACAGGCTTATAATTACAGTAATTGAATCCACTATAATGATCCTTATTATATTCTCTGTACGGCACCAAAGATATTTTCTGTATTGATCGTTTATTGATCTTATCATATTGACCGTTGGAAATTGATATTCAAACAGTGGCAATCACCATTCCATGTGGAATCGTACTTGTTGCGGCTAAGGACCTAATTCCATACATATTCACAAGCGACAGGTTGGTCAAAATTGAATTATTCATATAGCTGTATGCTTAGTTTGTTGATGTTTTTAGCTGTATGCCTCGAAGTGTGCTAAGGCAACAAGCAAAATTCAACGAAATAATCTGCATCAGAAGTGGATTTAATAATCAAATTTGAAGTGAATGAAAACCACCTGAACTTACCATTTCTATTCCAAGATCAATCTTCTTTGGTTACTGAAACATGTTTCTAATTCTGACTAGATATTTCCACTGAGCAGCTAGTTGGGTCAACTAAGCTCGTATTAAAAGAGGTATTTAACTAAAGCCAACCCATATGAAGGATATTGTCTGGTCATGCTGTTGGTTTTTCCTCTAGAAACTTTGCTTTGCTCCATTTCCAAGCAAATTTTTCTCATACTCTTTATCTCATAGAAATGTAGCAGGAAGAATATCAAAAGTCATTCTTATCGTTATTCCAAATGTAATTTTCGATGGACTGCAGGTATTTATTTCAATAATCAGCTATTAGCATCGAACAACCTACCTAAATGCCGCCCATCCAATGCGGTTTTCCAATTTTCAAGGACATTGACTGATGTACGGAATAGCTGCACCGTAGCAAAAATCTCAATACGTCACAGCTAGCCAGCATATAAATAAAGAACTTACCTCACATAAGGAGTAACACAGTGTACTGCTCGAGTAAGAGTATGCAGTAGCTACTTATGTTTCGACAGCCAGCTGTTGCAAGTTTTGTTTCATTTTATCTAGACAACATTGATGGGCGCCGTTCGTGGTCTTGGATATCAAAAGTATGGTGCATTAATTAGCTTCATAAGCTACATATGCATTTCAATTCCGTTCTACCTTCTTCTGATACTCCAACTTCATTTAACCCAAATCGGTAATATGGTTCTCCTTTCTTACTGATATTTATACTGACTTCAAGTCAGAACTTAAATAGCTGAATTAATTTTTGTTCTCACAATCTTGATTGTTAACTTTAGTTTTCATGCAACAATTGTCCGTTTAAGCCACTGATACTAATTCAATTTCCACTTTTATCGTTATCGGGCACAATGCATAATTTTATGGCCAACATGCTTCCTCAGTTGACAGTCCTAATACTCCCATCTTATCCCGAGGAATGTTAAGAGAGAAAAACATGGCATTAACCAGGATAACATTTATGATATTAATAATAGTTATGGTGCCATGGAAAATACCAAGTGATGTCACAATCATGCAATATCTTGTCTTGTACATAACCTAAGTGGCTAAAGAAAATTAAGCTATGCAGAATCATTCTCTGTAAATCTTCGGTTACTAGTTATGCAAACGTTTTAGAGGAAATGTTGTCATTTGCAGCTAAGTTTATTCTCCTTTTTAATTTTCTTAATGTTTTCCTAAAAACCGTTCCTCGTCTTCTTTTCTATTTTCCTAAGTAATTTGTTCTGAATATGTTTAAGCCATTCAACAATGTGATATTTCCTTGCTTTAATTTACTGGTAATTAAAGCTGTTCTATTCATTGTTTAATATCTTACTTGCCAATATCCACTGTTTAGCCATTATTTAGCTAGAAATCGAATGAAGTTTAAGTAGAATTTGTTACGTATTCACAGCTTGCAATTATTTCTAAATTTAGGGATGTGGCTTGGATTGCTCGTTGGCATCTTGTGCCAGGTCAGTTTATGTCTCCATTCAATCTAACAAAATCCTAATAATCCAGCAACTTTAGGATAGCTAGTTGAATCAAAGCCAACAATCTTCTTACTTGTAGGTCTCAAAGGAAGTCTTAAAAGGCTAATTTTCAAAAAGTAACTGGTTAAAAAACTAAATTACCTGCTTTTGATTAACTGACAATCTTTGCATTAAAATTGCGTAAAAATTATTTGTCTTCCATCAATTTTGAGTCAGGTTGATCTTTCTGTCATTCCAAATAAAACTGAAATATTTTTGCAGCCTTTTTGTTCTATAGCCTTTCCTCTACTTTATGCATGAATGGTTACATTAAATTATGCACTCCTTAGATTACTGGCGCTGCAGTTATGCTTCGCAAAGTTAGCTGGAAAGAACGCTCAAATTTGGTAAGTGTTTCCTAGTACATTACGACCTCTTACTTATCTCAGTTGATAAGGTTCAGTGCTTGCGATTTGTATTTGAAAGTGGGGGGGGGGGGGGCAAAATGTGAAGATTTTGAAACGATTTATGCACAACCTAAGAGAATGAAGCAATAAAAGAGAAGAAAGAAGTTAGAATATTGCCTCCTTTTTTAAATCAATGAAGCTAGAGAAGAGTACAATATCAAAGTCAAAGAAAAAAGAGAATAAGGAAGACCAAGTGGGATATATTCAAAGAGGATGCTGTGCCTGACACGAACGATGTTTTACTTCCGAAAACTGAAAGAAACTAGAAAAGTGGATGACAGCAGAGATTTTTGACCTGTTAGAAAAACATAGACAACAGAGAGGCAATGATAAAATCAAATACCAGGAAATTTATAGCATCATCAAGTGGAAAGTATCATAAAGTCGAAAGATGAGCATGTCATTATGGAAAAAGATGAGATCATAAAGCAATGGACGGAATATATCACCCGGAATATATCACCGATTTATTAAAAGAGGTGAAAGAAGAGAAATGCCAAGTATGAGGAGTGAAAATGACGGTCCAAGACTCTTTTTGCTTGAAGTTCGATCATTAGTTCAAAGAACGAAGAATAACGAGACAGTTGATCCAGAGTCTGGAAGATTTTGGAATAGATAAGCTGTCGGCGACTCATAAATGAAATAGATAAGTCAGGTACAATACCTAGCGAGTTGAGCACGTCAAGCTTCATTGCTTTATCCAATAAATCCAAGGCCGAAATGTAAGTTATGCAGCACCATTAGCACCATGAACCACAATAAAATGTTTTACTAAAGGTACAGATTACTCGTGCTAAAAGCAAAATTAGAGAAGAAAGGTACAGTGTGGATTTATTGAAGATTGCGACATGTAGCGCCATCTTTAAATTAAGAATGATGTCAGAGCGGGGTATAGAAGTGAACAATGATACCTACGTTTACTTCCTAAATTACGCTCTGGCTTTTGAAACGGTTAAAAATGCAGAATTAGCGTATATTCTTAAAGAAAGTCAACTTCTAGTTGATAAAGAAACTTGTACTGGAATCAAAGTGCGGCAATACGAATCGGAAAAGAAGTTGGTGATTTTGAAAACATAACGAAGCTGAGTTTGAAAACATCACCGGATTTGTTTAACATACATGGTAAATGGATCCTGCATGAAAAAAAGACTCATTTACTACAAATACGCCTTCCCTCCTAAACTCAGTCAATATTTCTTGATAACTGACTCTGCATTGTCATTGTGCCAGTTGTTATACAGTGCCAACCTGGGATAGGCCATTACTGCAAGTATTTTGCTTGGAAGAGTAATTTTTAGCGGCTCAACTAGAAGAAACCCTTTGATTATTACCACTATTAATTATTACCCAGATAAGAAAGACAATTGCTGCAGAGACAAGGATGCCTCTTGAAGGTGACAAAGATGCTTTCAAGGATGCTTCCTTCAATAAAGTACTTGGTGCCAGTCTTCTAGAGAAAGACAAAGTAGAGTCAATCGAAGGTGAGCTTTGCATCACGTTTTTTGTTGTTTACACCAGTTCAAATCAATTTATCTTTTGTATTTTTATTTATGAAATTGTCTAAGGAGTGTCAATGTATTGAGAATTCAAAGCAACTAGCTTCTGGGGCACTTTTCATTTCGCAAAGTGCCCATTTTTTCCTCAAATGTAGATGTGAAATAGCGATAAACAGCTGCCAAAACATGACTGGGATACGGATTGAATTGTTTGACTTACTTCAAAGGCATATGAAATGTCAGTCTTTGTAAGGCCAATTCTGGTAATTTTGATACCAAAGGAAGTGAGTTTGATTTTTAAACTATGGACCTAAGTATTCCATAATTCGTAAAGGTGAATTAGATACGATAGATTGATTAGTTGCAATTGCTTGAACGCAAATACGTCTTTTACGATTGCTGTCGCCTGAAAAAAGAACGGAATGAACTCGTTTGCATCTTCAAACGGTTTCATTGCAAGAACAAAACTGACTCTTCAAAAGAACACTGCAAGGACAATCCATAACAGACGTAAGGTCTTCGGGTTCTTACAGACCTAAAATTTGAACCAGCATGCAATCGATACTACAAATTTACATTAATTGAAAAGAATTGAAAATAATTTGAAAAGAGACAGCCTTTCTCGTACGTGAAGCCCCCTGAATTCTCAGCTTAAGTGCAAAATCAGAAAGTCTTAGAAGCTCCTGCCGGCCAACATAATTTTTATCCATTATACTGCTAAAAAGAGTGATTATATGCTACGAAACTTTTAACCCTGATTTTAGGCTAAGAACCAACGGAGGTTTCCTCAAAGCAATTATTTTTTAGAGTCTGAATTCGAAGATGGAGCTGAAGGAGAAAGTCTGTTAACAGATGACAAAACAGAAAATCTAGTAAGCAAACATGTGACAAGAACTTCCACAAATCTGGAGATAGTTATCAAAGTATCAATTGTAAGCCTCTTTTTTCTCTTGGTTGCCGCTTCATTAGCAATTAAAATTCTTTATTAAACAATCTTCTTTTTGTTTAGTAAACAATCTTCTTTCGGCCTTGATTTCGTACTCTCTTTGCTTTGCATCTAAGCATGATTATCTGCTACATTTTTATTGGCACAAACACTTCACTTGCTCAGAATATTGTTTGCTTTAGAGGAACGTACTTGTAGAGAAAATAGTTTTGATTGCCAGGTTGTTTGATAGCAAGAAATTATAGTTGCTCCACCATTTCATTCGATAAACGGCTTTAAAAGTTTGGTTAGGACCTTCTGCTGGTGTTGGTTTTATGAAGTCAGAGTTAAATGCCGAGCCGATTTATTCCCGTCAGCGAAAACTCTCTCGAACACATTTGTGCCTTTGCAGTTTATTTTACTATTCTCAGCAGACTCTATTTAGAAACCACGTAAATAGATAAAGAATTGATGATTTATGCTGTCTCCTTTTGAAGAATGGCATGTTATGGCATTGGCACCTCTGATGTATTTTTTGGATGCTACCGGAACTTTGAAATTCTTCAAACTGCAGCAAGTTTTGCATTGCAAGAACTAGGTCGGCTTGTCTCCAATTTAAGACGAGGAAGTTCCTTGCTGAGCTAGCAATGATGGGAGAGTTGACCAAAATTTGTGTTAAACGGTTAAAAACTCGCAAACACTTCGCCTTTTTAGTGAACAGTTTGCTGATGTTCGGATATAGTGCGTCACTACACCAACAGATAGGCGCATCCTTATTTTGCGTAAAATTGTGTGCTAAATTGGCTTCGCAGTGGAGGTTCCTCAGTAACTTACACTTGAATAATTAATGAAGCGCTCAGCGAGCCTGGTGAAGGTAAATCAAGCCACGAATACTTTCGTAATCAATCGAAAAAGTGAGATGTATGGTAGAAATAAAGGAAAACTAGTGAGCTCAGCTGGATGCTTAATTTGGTTGCAGTGAACGGCATTGCTTTGAAACCAGCACGATCAACACCTCTCAGTACGCTATTTACTTCTATGGTAGTAGATTTGCTTGTCACAGCAAAAAATGAATTGCTAAAATTTACTTCTTTTTTTATGAAATGTTGATTTGGTTGTTGTGCAAGGAGGTGGATGATGATATTTTCCAAGTAGCATACAAGTTGCCTTTTGGTCTAAACTCAATTGTTTAATGTATTCATCAAAAAAGCGGTTTCTGAACGAAGCTGCTTGTTGTTAATGTGGAGGAGCACATGTTCTCAAAAATAGCACTCAGTAGTTTCGGACATTTTGAATCAGCTCATGAAGCATTTTCTTACAGGGCTGCAATTGCACAATAGTGTTTGACTTGACTTCCGCATGCAGCTGGTTCGCCTGGTAGACTCCAGGAGACATAGCTGCACTTTTGCTCAAGTTTATGGGTAAATTTAGTAATAGCCACGTTTAATTCTGTGCAAAATGTTGATTCCCTGTGCAAACTTTCGGCCTTTTGTGTCCCTGTGAACCTAGGCGAGTCTAAAAGAAGCTATAGTGATCAATGTCTACCTTTGAAAAGAGAATCTCTTTATACGTTTAGTAGGGGCTAACTCTTCCTGTAAATAGACTATAAATCTATTAAAATTCTTATTATCTATGCAAAGTCGGAAACAAAGCCCTTCTTTGGAACTGTTATTCCCAGAAAATTGAGCTACTTACTGATTTGGAAGTTTCATACTGGTTAAAAGAGCTTTCAAGTTCTTTGTATAATTGTGCTTTAAATGGAAGTGGTTTATCCCAATCTTCAGAGCATCGTTGGATTGCTGCGCAAAGCTTGCCTAATCTCTACAAGCTAATCTCAGCCGCAATTGTCCACTAAACCTGAGGCGATGGCATTTAAGTTGTATCATGCGAAAGGATGTCGATAAGTGGCAAAGAGACACAGCTCTCAAGCGTTTGCAAAGCTAAAAGACAGTCATAATGAAATCCGAACAATCCAAAACAACATGCATTGAGATATGATTTGGCTATCCAAACTGAGCTTCTTAGAGCAAGTCCTAATTTCTTTTAAATTAATCGCGTTTTGCCTCGGTCTGCACAGCACACTTCTCCTTTTGGGGTTCTCTTCACAAGTGAAACTTCATACAGTTCTAAATTTCATCGTGATTATCGGAATAAAAAGTAGCTATCAAGCACAGTTCAACGAAGGAGCATGTTGCTTTATTTCATTGTACTGTTTCGTTCCTAAGGCATTCCCTATTTATTATTGCTTCAATTTTCAACCATAGTAACGCACTATTTCTTCATAGAAAGTTCTGATGGTATTTTTACTTGCCGACCAGCCTGCTATTTTAGTTAAAATCTGGCCAATCGAAATCCAATTAACAGTCCTCGAACCTTCCTAGGCCCATAAAAGTTTCAAAAGTCATTGGAAGCAGCTGCATAGGTTTTTCTAACCATAGTTGAACCTCAAAATGAATTTTTTTGATTTTTTTTGGGATCGAAATCATATTAGCCTGCTTGGAATTGTGACAAAAAAGCGAGTTTGAAGCATTTTAAGCATGAAGTGGTTTCTCGTACCTCTGAGCTTGTGTATTCAACTGTTAATCTCATCAAGTAGATTTTGGGGTTGGCTTAGGGCTTTATAGCAGGTAAAAGTGATGTTTTATTTGTAATTTTGGTCAAAATCGCCTATGCAGTTTAAATCTTTAATAAATCGTCAATGCGTGCATTGATCTATGAATATTGGTCTCAGCGAATAGCCACTAAGAATAGCATTTAACTTAAATTTCTGCAAAGAATGCCGTGTCCTTATGAACGTAAGCAGGCCCCTGTAGAGGAAATCTTGAATTTTTCGCGGCCACGCCCTTCAAACTCTTGGAAAGAGAAAGGGCAACGACCTTTTTAAGCCTCCTTTGTGTTAGAAAGATATCTTCAAAGAAACCGCAAGTGGAAAGAAATGTATACTTCTCACATAACATCTTAGAAGCGATAGGAAAATTAAGATCATCAAAACAGTTCAGCCGGTCACTTAACAATTACATTATTACTTTTCTTCGCTTCAATGCAAATTGATCTATTAGCACTGGCAGCTCAAGGTCGAAGGAAATGTCTACCTCACTTCTTATCAATACCAAATAATCTAATCGTTCTCCACTTTTGTTGCTCGGAGGTGGCTGTTTATTATTTGATTTTGCTGTGTCATCTCTCGAAAGATGCTGCTGTAATAGAAATTGCTCCTGAAATCTGTATAATCTTATGGAGGTTGGGGTTTAGAGCTTCAAAAGCTCGCCGTTTTTTTCTCATTTCCATTTCTGCAATCAAAACTTGGAAAGCTCGAATTCTTGAAAAGACAGCAGCTTGTCTAGGAACACCATTAGCTAGCTCCTCTATAACTGTCACTTGAAATCCCATTTGTTTGAATAGAGTGCAGACAACTGGACCATACCTTCGCTCGCTTTGGACGAGAATCTTCTCTCCAACTTACTCAGAATTAGGTCGATGAAGGAATAATAGAAGAGTCAGAGTAAACTCTGTTGCTGGTGTACTAATTTCAAACTTTTACTGGATCTGCCCATCCCGTCACCCCCAGAGGTACCTTTAATGCACCTTGGGGAAAATCTTGGACTCCAGACCCCCATTATCCCTTGGGTGTGCCACTAATTTCCCCCAATAAAAGTCCCGTTAGGTCTAAATATTAGAAAGTGCTCATGTTTTATCATAGGAAATAACTCCGTTATCTCTCTTCGGCCTTTATTTGGTGTTATCAATGAAGAAAAAACTGGCCACCTCAGAATAACATTAAAACACATTTATGTTTACTTGCACTTGAAACTGGCAGCCAAATGGTCCTATTGCTTTTGAGCGACTTCATAGAAATTTGACAAGCTTTTTGAATTCTAAACACCGGAAAGGAGCGCTTGATATCCCAGACACCTTATTCTTATTATCTAAGCATAATAGCGACCACATGTTAACTCAATACACTTATAGATATACCCCGAACTCTTGATTGAAGGCATCATTCCAATGCATGCAATGATTACCAATCTTTTTTGTCATAGACCGATTGTTTAGCTGTGAATAATCTTTCTAATTTTAGATTATCAGGAAATTGACAATTTCCATTGGTGAATATATGCACGCCTTTGGATATTTCGTTCTTTGTAAGAAGTGTTTTTCTCAATCCATCCCAACTCTCTTGTGTCACTATGACAAGCATGCAGGTCAGGTGACTAGACTCCAGATTTCATCACATAAATTTGAGGTCATATAAAGGTAATTAGGTATTTTAAATTTTTTTCAATTTTCAAGTATAAGAATTTTGCTGGTTGCAAAATATTTTAACAAGTTGCCAAGCAACGAGCAACTGTACTTTGAAGAATAATTGAAACATTTCCATAAAAATATACTTTTTTGGGTTTGCACAAAAGCACTGATATTCTCGGAAGTTTCAAATTGAAAAATCTCTTGAAATTTTTTCAGGGTAAATTTTAGGATCTGGTAGACTCCCCCGCCATAAACCCCAAAAATTGTTACAGTCTGGAAGAACGGCTGAGTTTGATTCCTTGCATGATAATCCTTCCTTGCACGATGGATAATGTTTTTGTTTACCAATTGAAAGTCAACAATTGTTTCACGAAGTCACTTTCTACGAGAATTCGGTGCGCTTACTCCCTCTGCGGGGTTTGGCCAAGGGACACGTGACCAAGCTCTATTGTTTTGAGTTTGTGGTTTGGGCGGCGGCTGGTCATGTGACAAAAACAAGTTTATTTTAAGAAACCCGTCGACATAAAAACATAATGCCGAGTTGGAGCTTGATGGTTTGGTAATGTCTATGTTGCGTCAGGTAATGAAACGACAGCAAATTGCACAACGTGGAAGTATTTTGAATCCGTAGAGTGGAGAGATGACAGCAAGCAAGGATCGCGGTGGACGGCAGATGAGCCCCGATGTCGATAAATATTTCAATATGCTAAAGGAGCAGTTTTCGTTTGACGGCCTAAGACGATCATCGTCTGCTGGATCCAGTAAAGAGCACAGATCCATTGTGTTTCGAAGTCGTTTCGATAATCTAAGCAACGATATTTCTCACAAATACCACAGGCACAGCATGGTCGAAGGTGGAAGTCTTTATGTTGCAAAGCAGCGGAGCCTTGACTCTGCCCTAAGTAAAAGTGCAAGAGGCCTCCATCTACAGACAGATCACATGGCTCACCAAGGACGGCTATCAGCTTCTTTAACAAGTGGAGAATTTCGCGACCTTATCAATAATAACGACTTTGGTTCTGAAGACTTGCAGTCCCGGCACATGGAAATGGCCTTAAATCAGGGAAAATTGAATAGCGTTTCCGAGCAGAACAGAAAAAAGCGGAGGAAAGTGTTTGAAAAGGAGAGAAAATACTCGAAATAAAACACAATGTTTATTGCTGATATGACTGACGTTTGCCGTTTGCATATTTTCCTGGTTAATAGTTTATGGCGTCTCCAACGCATATTAGCAACTTAGCCCCGTTATCACTAGTTAATTGTCAGTAGACACTACTTTGTGGTTCGCTGTCCAAGGAGGATCGGTGATTCTTGTTCGCTGATTTAACGATGTTATTGGCTGGTGCCTACTCAGTCGTACTGAAGTCATGCTGGGTACGTTTCAGTTAATTACCACGAAGAGCATGTGATGCATTACCTCGTCTAGGGATCTCTGAGGTAGAGATATTGTCTTGCTCAACAGCAATTTTTTTAGTTGAGATTGTTTGTGGGAACCCCCATTTTTTGTGCTCCTGTATATAACTGAATGCATAAATTTGTAAATTTGTTCGCAGTTCGTCTCAAAAATTATGTTCGTTCATGAATTATATTCATTTGTAATGTATACATGTGTCAGTTTGTCAAAAATTTGGATTCGTTTTGGGCACCCATTTCCCCCAGAATAACTGTTGACAGATGAATAGATCCCTGTCGCGACTTATTCGTGCAGACAGAAGTGCATATTTTGACTAAAGAGAATGCACGAAATCTCTTAACATACCAAAGCAGATTTGTGCCTAAAATACAGCAGAAATTCCGGAATATTGTTCTTTGCGTTCTATGGCAAAAATGTACTGTGATGAAGGATATGATTTTGAAAGCAAAAATTGTTCTGAATTCTGATGTGTTTGCGGAAGCTAAACAAAACAATTTGCAGAAATTAGAATACACGACTAAGGCCCCAATGAACTGCACGGATAAAAATGGTCTCCCTTTTACAACTTCAAGCCCATGAGACGTTCTTTGGTTTGAACATGTTTGTGGTGATGTTTCTATGAATGGTGTAATGATTCCATTTCCCAACTAGGTTCAGGAGCTGTTGATAAATTGCAGAGTAATTTGTTAGTCAAGTACCCTCCTGTTTTTGATTCCAGTAGTTTGTCCAGTTCTTAACCAAATTAACATGTTAGAGAGAATTGATTTCAATTTTCAATCATAGAAAAATACAACGAAAAGGGCTTTTGTTACTCTGACCTATCAGAGGTCTTACCTCTCATGGTTAGCCTTCCCAATTTGATGCAAGTTATTCGTTTTAACTTTCATCATATGGAATTAGTTAGGGCTGTTCAACTCTGTTAAGCAAGCCACTTTTGTAATTGCAACTCTGTTTTAAAAAGTAGTTATGTTGCCTGTCTTTGTTGAGTCCATAGTTAAAGAAATGAAAAAGACCACTTTTGAAAGGTATACTGTAAAGCAGCATTCTAAAAGTGTTTTGTGTTTCTGTTTATATCCAGACAAGGTTTCTGCCTGAATGTGTTCAATTGTATGTAGATTTTCCATGCAACTGTGTTGTGAATTCTCCTATTATAATTCTTGTCAATAATGTACTTAATCCATTAGCATAACAATTTTTGTGCCTTTTGTGAAATTTTGATGCTGCTGCTTTTTATTCAATTTCATGATTACTTTGCCAACCCCAATTTGTAGAGAATTCTTGCCAGATTGTTGTAAAAAAGTTTTATTTGGTAATGCTAGTTATACTGAGAGTTGGATATGTATTCCTTGTTGACTTAATGTTGCATTGAGATTATGCTCATTTTCAGGTACATATGTCCAAATCTTAGCAGTTAGCATTTGCCAACAGTGTATGATAGGAAACGAACATATATTTTATTGAGTAGGCTTCATGCATTATTGTTATGCACATGCATTCACCCTCATGAGTCTGGTTAAATTTTTTGACTAGCTGATGTTTCAAGTAATATTCCAAGCCCAGGTGGTTAATTGCCCTGTTACTATCATGTCTAGAAAAATTACAGAACATAAAGCAAATTCTAGCAGCCCCCAGTATTGTGCTGAAAAAAGCTATATGCTAATTTATCCTTTTCAATTGTTTCCTCAAAATTTTCACTGGCTGGATAAATGAATTTTTTCTTCTTTTTCTCTTAAAGCCTGTACATTCTCTCTTAGTCAAGTCTGAGCCAATGTGAGATTCCCCCATCTGCATTTTTCTTTGGCTTAGAGGATTCACAGTTTTGCTAGAGCCATTTTGGGTGACTGGTATGGTTGTAGCTAGTGACTGGTAATTCTTGTAGCTTGTACAAAATTAATACTTGCAGAAGTCTTGCAATTTTGATTTTACTTTGTTGTAGTTGTATTACTGTTATCTTAAAAGTCATACAAAAATGCATATATAAACAACACCCTGTGAATACCATTGCTGTTTTTCATGTTGTTCCCTTTCTTTCGTTTTAAGAAAAATTCAATAACTAACTAGTAGGTGGCCACTGTTTGCCCACTTTCCAAGCGAAAAATATCCAATTTATGTTGCTGAACCCTTGCAGAAACATGTTAAAGTATCTGGTGCAACATATTTTAGTGCAGGTGGTCAGGTGGCAATGTACCTAGCACCCAGGATGGGGAGACTGAGTACAGCCTAGGCGTGATTAGAAATTTATTTCCAAATTCAATAAATTTTTCTTATTGGAAACTAAATCTGGGGCTCAGGAAGCACCTTTGAAGTTTTCTGTAGTAGAATTTGCATAAAAATGTTACATGGTACAAAACTTCACAATATTATGCAAAACAGTATGTCTCTGTCCCTTGTTATTACAAGGTTTGGTTGGGAATTCTTCATATTTTCTTCTTCTAAAACAAATTTTATATATCATTCCATGTCTAATGAATTGAATTTGAATTAAGTATCAGCTATATTTTATGGCTATATTGGAACAATTTTGTTCTCAAAAAAATGGGGGACCATGGCCCCCCGGTGGCGTGGGCCCCGCATTCTTGGAGAACAACTCGGTGCTGCCTCTCATTGACTTCTGCACAGGAGCTCCTCTCAGACTCTGAACTTGGCACGGGAATAGGAACTTTTTCCCACTGACTTGTTTTCCAAAACTGTTCGTTTGACTTGTAACATCCCACACAATGGGTAGAGACTTTGACTTGGTTGTATTCGGAGCTAGTGGATTCACTGGGAGATATGTGGCCCTCGAAGTTGCGAAATGTTGCAAAATAGAAGGAAAGGTGTGGGCAGTTGCAGGAAGATCATCGAAAAAGTTGAGGCAGGTTATTGCAGACATTCAAGACGAGCTAGGTCAGTTGACGATATTTCAATTTACTTTTTCAGGGCAAGGAAGGTTTTGAATTGTTCATGTTAATAGGGATTCTACAAAAACAGTTTGATGTTTGAGTTTGATGGTACGGTGCCAGAGTACTGCAGTCTTGTTGGCACAAGCCCATCTTTCATCGGTAATGGCAGGGTTATATTGCTTCCGAAAGACAAACTGTCTTTTGAAAGAGGAACTTCCTTGGCTTATATTCCATGCAATTTTGCGTCATCAGCGTGGATTGTGTGTTGATTGCTGGGGAACACGTGAGAATTGTGGTGCTATCCCATTGTGACTTTCATTTGACTTGCACTGCTAATGATAACACCAAAATGATGAAAAATCAGATAAACATGTTTCTCTCTACCAGCCAGTCTTAATCATATATTTACATTGATGCATGAATGAGTCCAAAGAATGGCATTGAAATTTCCATGAACCATGTATTTTCAATCTTGGAAGTTTTCTATTAGCTGCCAAGTTAATAATTTTTCATTGCAACATGTTTTATACCTTTCAAAGCCAAGATATTTCCATTAAAATATAATACTAAATGCAAATCTGAAAGCAAAAATACTTTTAAATGTAGATACAAAGGTGTTGTACAACTTCTTGTTTAAAATGAGTAACTTGGAACTTCTAAACATTTTGTTTGCAGGAGAGGACTTAAGTGATGTTGGGGTCATTGTTGCAGATGTGAATAACAATGAAAGCATGCTGGAGTGTTGCAAAAAAGCTGAGATAATACTAGACTGTGTTGGACCTGTAAGTCTTTTGGTGAAAATTTGATGAATGAAAAGTTTTCCAGCCACGAGTAATCTATAATAGAAGTGGTCCTTTGTACTGGCTATAAGATTCAGGCAATGTAGTCATCTGGTTTAAAAACATTTTTGCTGAAAAAGTCCCCTCTTTAATGAAACAGGTTTGCAGGAAAAATGATCATTTAAATGAAAAATGAATCGAGATAAAGTGGTATATGTGCCTTACATTCTTTTGAAAAGTTTGATCTTTAATGATTAAATGAATTAATTTGAATGGATTATTGATTCATAAAGATAGTAATATATCTTTATTTTAGTTTAGGTTCTTTGGTGAGCAAGTTGTCAGTGCATGTGTAAAAGCCAAAACAAACTATGTTGATGTCAGTGGAGAGCCTGAGGTAAATAAATTATATTTCCAAGCCTAAAGAAGTCATCACTTACTTCAGTCATAACTTATTTATGATGGCAATAGCAGGGTAAATGTGATTGGGTATGACCAATGCCAATTGGTTTTGGCCCTTTTAAGTGCAACATTATTGATTTGCCTTTAAAAGTATCATTCTGAATGGATGTCTGACCTATGGCAGTGCATGGATTTTAAGAAAAGGATTTCAAATGTATGCAGAAGTTGAAAGCAAATGCAGAAGTTGAAAAAGCTAAGTTATGGACGTGATTGGCTGATCTGATCTGGGTGGAAGCTAATGAAAATAATTACCAGTAGAGTCCAACTGTGAAGCAGCTCAAATCACATAATAATGATCCTCATATTTTTACACTGGTTTTTTAAAATGTTGGCTAATGGCTGCATAAAAATGTTATTAGATTATACAATTGTACACAATGACCATCTTTAATTTTGATGAAAGCAGTCTTTAGCTCAGAATCTTTTAAAAGATACCAAAAACAACCAAATCTGTTATAAGATCCATTTTCTTTTTTGGCCATAACTAAGTCAATATGATATGCAGATATCACAGATTTTGCACTATCTTGGGCATTACCCATTAATTTTGTGTCATTCTATTGAGACATGAATCTCAACCAAGTATGTATGAAATTGTTTGTATTGAAAACTATTTAGCCCAGTTGAAGTACATCCCAACCCTAAATTTGCATGTTAAGCATAGTTATCTTTTGAATTCAGTTTCTTGAGACCATGCAAATTAAGTACTCCAACGAAGCAGAGGAAGCTGGGATTCATATTGTTGGAGCTTGTGGTTTTGATAGCATCCCAGTGGATTGTGGAATAGAGTTCTTGAAGACTAAGTTTGATGGTAAGTAAGTTTGTTTCTCTGTTTTTATGGATGCCTTAATAGTGAGAAGATTATGCTGTTTTCTGTAACGATGGATTTTAAATAACCCTTGCCATCCCCAGTGAGAAAAAGACCAGTGAAATGCGACGTGAGCATGCGCAGTGAGCCTAGGCTTGGGTTTCTAGTGAAAGATTCCACTGAGTAAAAGTCTTTCAACCTTTTTTCGCTTTCCACTTGTGAAGTTTTCCGCACCCAATCTCTTTACTTTACATTCAAATGTCATGAGATCAAAACAAATTGCGCAAGACGTCTTCTCGCTTGAGATTGGGCCTAAGGGTTGTTTTGAGGATTGCTTTGTTTTTTTTAAATTGCACGATTTGTAATTCCTGCTCAAAATTTGATACTTGCAAGCTATTAAT
Organism: Nemopilema nomurai; assembly: GCA_003864495.1. Classification (NCBI taxonomy): domain Eukaryota; kingdom Metazoa; phylum Cnidaria; class Scyphozoa; order Rhizostomeae; family Rhizostomatidae; genus Nemopilema; species Nemopilema nomurai. The sequence continues at coordinate 1,381,443 of ML133474.1, forward strand.
GTTGCTAAATGCTAAAACTTTAGTTATTTGTCTAATGTAAAGGACTTGAATAAGATAAAGATATTAGTGCAGCTCGAAGTACATAGCTTTGCGCTCTGTCAAAACCAGAATTAAGGGTACCTTCAATCGAGAAATAAGCATTTAGTCAGTTGTACATAGCCTTGAGAAATGCCTTAAGCACTATTTCAATTTATTTGCTAATTATCTGGGAAAGGGTTTAGATATCCAGTTTAGATCATTTCTGTGTTTTGGTGCCGCTTATTCAAAAATTTCGTCCGTCATGCACAGCTTTCTATATCCGCACTAAGTGATGCCTTATTATCCTTCCTGGAACATTTGACTAATCAATATTGAATTTATGACACTGACATCGTTTTATCAAATCGTGATTGATCAATTTTCCAGGTCAGCTGACTGCTGTGGAATCCTATTTGAAATATCACGGAAGACTTAAGGTTCGTTATCGCTGAGATACGAAGCTCAAATTGGTTTATCGCGGCACGCTATGCGCTTTGGCGTTGAATTATCTTTGACGAGATTAGATCGAACGCTATTCCATTTGCCCGGAAACCGTATGTCTTGTTTCATCGGGGAACCGCTAAAGAGCCAGTGCTGTGTAATCGGATGAAAATATAGAGAGAGAATCACAGTTAACGAGAAATGATCTTTTGTTAATTTTTTTAAGTTAAATTTTTAGGACAGTTGCCTTTCCAACACTGATAGATTCGATTTTCGATTGTGTAGAATCCAATTCAGTGGTGTATCTGGGAACTCCAAAATGTTGAAGTTAGAAAAACCTTTCATTGTTAGACTGAATTTAAACCCTAGCCTCGAGAAATTGTAATGTATACCTTCTATTAGAGGGAAAGGAAAGTGTCAATGTCCTCTAAATTGATGGAGGTCCAAACTCGAAGAACAACAAAGAATTATTTTGAAAAAAAGGCACTTAAAAACCTGCCATTGTTCGAATGCATAAGCCCCTATAAAAGAAGAAAATTTAAAGCTAAATGTTATTGAATAATTGTTTGATTTTAATGGACGTCAAATGAGATGACATGATTCACTTGAATTTACAAAAACTTGTATTACATAGGAACAGATGACACTTGATATTGTCATTGTTGGTACAGTAATTCCGCTATGTCGTTCTTACCAATACGACTATTCTGGCATGGAAGGCTTGATCTTATATTTTAGTGATGTTGTACTCTAATTTATTATTATGAAGCTATACTTTTTATAGCTCTAATTTACAGGGAAATATCGGAACGTTCGAATCTTTGATTAATGGCTTTGCAGCTGGAAGTAATCTGAAAGGAATCAGGAAGAAACTGATGCCAGAAAAGATTAAATATGATAATCAGAAGTTGGGTAAAAGGTATTTCAATATACATATTGGTTTTGGCCTATCACATATGATGAACAAGTCAGGGTTTTCATTTCTAATTATTCTTTGTAAGCTTTACCATGTATATAACTAATATATTATTGTTTTTGTAACCTTTCGTTGTCTAGTTTATAACCGGCTTTCTTCTAGCACCAGAAAATAAAATGCTCCCTAAAGGGCCTTTCGTTGTCGTAATTAAATGCAGAAGTGTCACATCTTTTGTGCTTTCAGGGGATCTATGTTCTACAGCAATTCAGAACAGCGGTGGACGGTTCAATTTATGGGCGCTGATCCATCAGTGGTCCGCCGGACACAATACTTCAACCAGGAAGTGTCCGGAGAAACGCCTGTCCAGTATGGCTCATACATGTGTCTCAGTGGAATATTGGAATTGATCTGCCTGATTATTTTCGGCATTTTCCTTGCAATACTCACCCCGTTTCAGTTCGGCAGAGATCTGCTAATGAAGGTATTTCCTTCAAACCTTTCTGTAAAATTCGTTTATCGTTTAACATAAACCATTTTGATTCTGGTTGGTATCAATGGTACGAAAGTGCTTCTCAAGTGGTTTTACACTAACAATGTAAGATGTTTTTTGTCAATCTACATTTATATGCAAAATACCATTCTTTGTAGGCAGAAAGAGTTCGTCTTTTCACTTGGATCAGAATATGTGAAATGGACGCTGATTGCTCATTAGACAGCTAATCATGTGCTCTTCTCAAAATCCTCTAGTGTTTTTCTTCCGTACCTGGCTATCTATTTTGTCAGCTTTTGGATATTTCCCGACGTTGCATACCCTGAGAATACGACGTTGCGATTACAAGTTATTTAGTCACAACTTTTTTCATTTCCGCAGTTAAACCCCCGGTATATTGTCGTTAACATTTGTCCAGCAGTTCCTTTTTTGGCCTTTGGTTGGTTTCGTGCGCTGAATCACTACCACCTCCAATCCCTATTCTCTTAATATCTTTAAAAGCCATGTCTGGCCAAGAGGAAGTTAACTCCTTTTGATAAAGTAAAGCTATTGACTGCACAATTGTCATGTTTTCTGGACTCTTCTTGGTCAACATCTTATGTCCTACCCACCTCAATGCAGAGCCATAGGCCTGTAATTTCACTGACTGGTTTGATTTCAGCTACTTTCTCCTCAGCATTGGCGTCTGCTAACATGCAATTTTAATGAACGAGCATTAATTTTGACTGCAGATTTCAAAGGATTCCTTAGAAAATTGGGTTTTAATTAGTGCTTGTATATGCTTGTGTGCATATCAGTGGCAAAATGTTTTCATTTCACTTTTCATGTTTAGTCTAACAACTCTGTCGAGTATCTCGAGATCGAAAGTGAGCTGTCTCAAACCAAATCAAAGCGAAATCCATTGTTGCATAGGCGCTCGAAGAATTGAGAGATAATTGATTTTTGTTTAGTCTTACGCTTAGTTCTGCAGCTTTTTAAATTTCCACATGCTATTCTACTCATTTGAGTATATTGATTTAGAACTAAAATAATTCTACTATCTCCCTACTCAATCACAATTGAAGCAGCGAAGAAATGACGTTTGGGTTCTATTGCTCTCGAAATCCAAGCCGTGAATGATACACATGCCATTTCTCTTTTTCTCTCATAGTTCCTCGTCAATGGGGACTGCAAGCAAGATATAAAATCACCGTTTCAACGTCATTTATTTTCCAAAGTCTTTTGCATTAATCTTTCAATTTATAGACCGCTTATATAGTAACGCTACAAGGCCTGTTTTTTTTATTTTAGTACCCGAGATTGTTCACATTTGGTACATTTTCATATGATGGTTTAACACGAAAGGAGGTATGTATAAGATGTTAAGACGTCTGTGTGAAAAATGACATTTGGCACCTTAGGCATGACGAATGACATTAGTATCCATTAACGGAATTAACCTGAAAACTTTTAACGTGACTTTGACATTATTATGACGCCATTATGATATCAGTGCAGAACCAATAACCAGAACTGATATCCTGGGACATGCTACTAGGCGTCAGTAAAATCTAATATATTTGCATAATTATGTCTCATTAAAAAGTGCAATGTCTAATGACAGATCAAATAATTTTATCCTAAAAATTGAGCACACCTCAAGGGAATTCATGTCATTACGGAACTAATCAAACATTGATATTTCCCTTTTTGTCAGTTGAATAGCTTCATAAGAATTTTTGTGGAATTGATTGTTTCTCGCTGAAAACGGCTGCCTTGAGATGAAACTCGAAGACTGCGCTCAGATGGTATTCTACGTTGAGATTGCTGAAGACAGCGATAAGTGCAGCCATGTCTATTCCTTGAGGCCTGAGGGTTCAATAACATTGCGCCATCGTTGTTGTTTCCATGTCTCACATTGCAGCATAATCTAAGTTTCTACTTGTCCCTGAAGTGTAGCAGGCTGAGGTTTTTCTGTCACTTTTATGACAAAGAGTTGATGTGAAGCATAATCGTTCTATAGAATTATGGAGCGGGCTGTCACTAAGCGCCATTTTGAAGGAAAATCTGTTCCATGTTTTCCCTGTGCTTAAGGCAGATTTTTGTCTTCCAGTTGGCGGAGAGGTCATTTACGTTTGTGTTCTATGGGCGTGGTTATAGTGCTCAAAGTCAAAGGTAAGTAACCACTGCTTTTTTAATGTCGAGGATAGGTTCTGTTGCACGTAAGGACCGCATTATCGGCTTCAACCTCAACATTACCAACTGTATATAAGCGTTCTTTCGTCAAAAAATACACCAAAATCTATATCGATGCCTTTTTTAAAAGACAATCATGAAAAGTAGACAGTGGACTAAGAAATTAAAAAATCCCCCTTTTCAATGAAGTGAAAAGTTGCATTTTGCAAGATTTGTGTTTTGAAGGAAGCCCTTACAGAGTAGCTGGTGACTGTGATAGTTCACTACATCCGCGTTGACAAGACACAGATTTATAACGAACAATTGGGTTTGATTTCGTCTAACGAGCATGAAAATGAATGTCAGCAAAGTTTTGACCATTATTTTGCACTTCCACTTCCGTCAGTAATTTTAAGAATTTAATAAGTTGCCCAAGGAACATTCAATGAAATAAATCTGGAGATATGCTTCAATTTATCTGTACACAGTAGCTGTTATCTCACATGAAAAGCGTATCAGTCAAGCATACAAAACTGAAAGTACGAATTATTACTACAAGGGCACTAATAAACATCATAGCGGTGACACAGTCGATCCCAATTCCCTACTGGGTAAAGCCTTTCCATTTTAAGCACGTGATTTATCGACATTTATTATGTTGGTGCCGTGACCAGCAACTAGGATGTGACGTTTTGGCACCTATGTCAGGTTAATGTTCTGATTAATAACACATTCTTCCTACAGATTTATATGTACTTATGCTGAAACATTAGTTTTTGAATTTCATCTAGATGTCATGTTTTTGAATCCTTTTTACATTGAAGGCCAGCCATGTCTACAGTTGACTAGCTCAGTAGTTCGTAGTCGCTCATTTCAATAGGACAACATTTATGCAAAGCAGACGACCCGCCAAATTGTTATTCTCTGTTTACAGTGCCAGCGGTGTATGATAATATTGATTGACTTGTGCAGTCACCACATCGCATTACATTACCTGTATGTCTAAAGGCACCTGCTTGTCATTTCTATTTTTAAACAAATTAGAATTATTTCTGGTTGGCCAGCGGCAGGGGTACCCTTTTAATCGCAAAAAGCCGCCCACTGCAGTAATCAGGACCTGTATGATGTTCTCCCAGTGTGTACATTAACATGCTTAATAAACGGTCCCTGTTTGTGATAGCTTTGTGGTTTGGGTTTGTGGTTTTGTGCCCATTATCTTGCTAGCGAATGGCAGAAGAAGACGTGCCTTTTATCTTAGTAGACATCTTGTTAGAAAGCTTAGGCCCTATAAATTTTGCCTAATTAAGTCCAATTTGAGTACGAATTTTCAACTATTCAGTTATTATCCAGCACTCTCTTTGATTACCCTCTCAAACATTTTCTCATACATGTTATGTGTAAATTTCTTCAAGTATTTCCTTTCATTTTAAATTCAAGCTGTTTCAAAAAGACAATTTTTCATATAGTTTTGATAACTATTCTCTATTCTAACTTTTTCCAATACCTTCACATTTGTTAACTTCCCTGTCAATATTATACTCTCAACTCTTTGCTCAACCACACATCGTAACCCGTAACTTTCTATTTTCTTGCGTGTTTCTCTTACTTCACAAGCATAATTGTGTATTCAATGTATATAACCTCTAAGTATTCTTAACTTCGCAATTTAATTTTTCTTTGATTCTTTACATTAAGCTTTTTGCTATCCATTATGTTGCATGATGAAACCATATTTTTCTTATTTACTGCCTTGTCTTGGCTTGTGTTGCTAATAGCTGATTTGCTGTCTCCCAAACTGCTCCCTTTTATCTTAAACAATACTCATCAATCTCTGATGATGTACATACACACATGGACCAGCTATTACTTTTCAGTTTACATATCTACCAACATTGTACACACCGGTCACTGACTCGGAAACGTTACGAGAAAGAAAGCATTCCGTGCTGTTCCTCGTGATAACATTTTATACTGTGGCTCATTGAAGGCGTGGTTCTACATGTAGGGATCTGGACTCTAGAAGTGTAAATAGCTGTTGTTGTTGCGAGGCGAGACCTCTTCTTTAGTGTGAAACTGCTGGTTCATCGTCTTGTTTGGCTACTTGGACCCAATCTTAGAGAAGGAACTCAAGATTCAAGGGCTTTAGAACATAACTCGCATTGTTCTGCCCCAGAATTATTTGATGGTGTAACAATAATACATTTACAATTGTTCTTTGGATGTACTTAATATAAAGTCCTTGTGAATTCAATAAGCATTGATAAGGTGATAATCTTTTGTCCTTAATTTTGAGCTGCTCTTTATAAAATTTCGAATAGTTGGTAACGAAAGCCGCTGACTTTTTGTTTATGTTTTATGTGTTTTCTGTTCATTCGTTTAGAACTGGGAAACCGGACAAGGCTCTTGGACTGAAAATAAACGGTCCAGGCAAGTATTGTTGTCTTGTGCATCTAAACAAGTATGTTCTGCACCGAAATCTATCTATTCAACAGCGGCTGAAGAGGTCTCGAGTTCAAGCTCCCTGCAGTTGAGATTTGATATTGATGTAAAGGAGAGGAAATGATTTTTTTCATTATCAAGATTATTGTTCAGTGGACAATTAAAATAAACACTTCAGCAAGGCATCCCCAATGATATCAGGAGCCGTTCCGGGTTATTATAGGAATATGCTGGATATATTAGCTAGGCATGTGAAATTCAATATTGTTGCTGTTTGATGATGATAACTTTTGTGATGTCTTTCAATGGCTTGCTGATTTGCTCTGGCTTTGCAGACGAAATTGCATATTCTTGTTTTGTTGTTTTGATTTAAACGGTAAACGATTTATTTTAATTATTTAATTATGAAACTAGTGATTAGAAAATTTGGAAACTCTTAAAACGATAGGCAGTGAAAAATGGAATTTATTAAGGCATCGAAAAAATTGGAGTACTCGTCATCTATTCATCTTTGATTATTTATATAGAATACAAACTTTACAGTAAATTATCTTCTTTCATACGTTTTTACATCCAGTACCACTCAAACCGACAAGAAGAAAGAGATCGCATCATAAAGCTTTCTGGTGTCTCCGTTAATTGTAAAGTAATAGCTTTTGATCCGTTTTTATAGAACCTGGCTATGTGGCGACACCCATATTCATGGTTCAGGCTGCCTTAACCATACTAGAAGGAAACCTTCCTAACAAGTGAGTGTAGCAATTACTTAAACCAGGTTAACTTTCGATTCAGTATTCCCATTTTTTGTCTGCGATATACGCTCAAAAGGCACTATCGGAAAGCACATTTATGACAATTAAATGTATGTTTGATAGACACCCGACTGGAAAGCAATGCGCTTGGTTTTTCAAATATAGTTTATGTTTGAAGGGAAGGAGTCAAGTAATATAACAAAATGGTTTCCGCCAGCCATCATTTTGCCAACGGCGATTTATATATAACTATTAGCAGTTTGTTTCCAGTTTTAGGAGATCCTTGAGCATGGGGTTAATCAAATTTATCAAATATTCGAAATGTATTTCGAAGTGTAAATGTATCCCTTTTGTGATTTGCTAATGCGCTACATTTCAATGCATGCTAAAATTGGAGTTTGCTAATTTATCAGCCATGCAATTACCAATTTTGTTATTACTTACTGAACACAAAGGCACATTGGCACTTTTTTTATTAACACCCTTTTCAGTCAGATTGTCATTGATATGCCTCTTGTCAGCCTCGTAGAGAAGTATTTATTAGTCATTTGACATTCTTCTGATTTTGGGGGAAATAACAGAATTAAATAGAGTTGGTTTATTGGAAATGAGAGAAATAGTTTTGAGTAATTTCACCACCCACCATGTAATATGCTATCAAATCTAGAGACTCATACACACTTCACAGAACTTTGAGGCATACAAACGATGTCTGTCAGGTCTCTAATTTTGCCCGTTATATTTGACTTTTTCATTTTGAAGCATTTTGTCAATCAAGAGACACATCGTAAACTGGATCAGTGCAAAGGCTCATTAATCCTAATTGTGCAGAAACAAGTCTTTGTTTATTATTTGTATTTTCGTTCTCCGTAGGGGCGGTGTATTGACACCAGGAAGAGCCTTCAGGAACACCTCTCTTATCAATCGACTGATCAAGTCTGGCATTGAGATATCAGTCTTTCCTCTGGATTCAAAGGATTTGTAGAATTAGCTGACCCTAGATCCGGATATATGACACACCCACAGCTAGCGTGAAACACATGCTAATGTGGATAGAGTATTAAAGAGATTTAACTTAGGTGTTTTCCAAAGTGGTGCAAATGCGTGCAACTGGTACATTATAGCCAAGTTTACAATTTCTTTGGATTATTGCTGTTTTAGTTGCATAGGCATATTGAAGCTGATGAGCTGCAAATAGTTTTCAATATAGTTTTCAAAGCTAGAGATTTTTGTCGAGAATTTAGTTTATATCAAGTCCATAATGCCACATTTATAGTAATTATGCAAACTTAGATGGATTTAAAATCAGAGATAGATTTGTTATTGCTCGACCTTAAGAATTTTTCAGGCTTCAGAACCTCAAGATTTCTCTATCATCTGACAATGACCGGAAGCTGGTAAAATTGTTAGAAAGTTTTAAAACCAATTGATAAACCATGCAAAGTGTATGATTGGCTATTCAATTACCAACAGCTTCCACTAAAACAAATGAAAGCTGATGGCCCAAGTGAAAAACGAACTCTTTCTGTCTTGATAGAACAAGACTTTGCATTTGTATGAAACAAACTCAAAAACAACTAAATGTAAAGACGACCTAACTTGCCTGATTACACAAAGATTTACATTTTCATTAGTTTTGGAAAAATCTGGATTTGTCTTGTAGATGACGTCTTGTAGCCGAATCCTATTTGACTTTGGGTTATATGTTTTTGCAATTTCTAAAGTTCTACGTTTCCGTGAGAGATTTTTACTGCTGCTCGAGGGAACATGATGTTTTATCCTTTCACCATCTCTGTGAAGTACATCCAAAAATCATTTTTTTAATGATGGGATTCTTTCATTCAAGGAATATGCCTTGTGCTCGCTATCGCTACTGTATGCAATAGTATTTTCGAACAATTGATGAAAAGTGCTCATCCCATAGTTTTGTTGAATTATCTGCAATTAGTGTGAGCTTCTTCAGAACTTTTTTGGAGTTTCTTCATTTCCTCGGATCTTAAGTACTTAAAGAAGGCCATTTTAGTCATTAAAGTTTTTTAACTTGATTTACAAGTTGTACGGGGACAATCAACATAAATAATGGCCCGAGTCAATCTTATACTCACCTGCAATTTCTAATTCGAAATTTCTTCCTGTTTTTTCCTAAAAATTCAATGTAAAATGTATTATAACTACAATATGCCCGTTTTCATATTGACAACTTTGAAAATTTTGATCTCAATATTGGGGAGAAGTGGAGAGGTGAAGGGTAAATGGCATGATTTCCACAACGGGTAAGGTAGGGCTATTAATAAGACCTAGTCCAAGAGACAACTCGAAAGGAATTCATAACCATAAGATACGTAAGGTGAGTGAACTTTCGTATCTTGGCTAGACTTTAGAAGGTGCCATGCCTGCCAAATGTGGATAAATTACTAAGAACTATAGCCATGCGTTGTAGTAACCAGACCTTAATGACCGTTTAGGCAAGTGGGGATTGGGGGGAGGTAATAGGGAAGGGAAATGGGCCAAATGGGGAGGTGGGCCTAAATGAACGTATATGGCACCAACACTCTTTCCTTTTAGCAAGGGGAGGGCACCTTTTAACACATTGTGCATGATGGGATAGCAAAGAGTCAGTGGTTATTATTCTAGAAGGCTTGGTAAAGAAATGTTCCCGAAGGAGCATTGTGGATGGTAAAACTAAAATTTCAAATACCTTGAAGAAAATGAAAGAAAGATGCGAAGACAGATTTCTGAAAACCTCGACTTCAAACGTAAACTTGAAAACGAGTCAGTTTCAGATCATACAACCATTGTACTAAAAAGAAAATGGGGCGCAAGAAGAGCAAGCCAGATAGGGAGTCGAAGAAAATAAAACAGAATCTGACAAAATCTAAGAAGAAAATCAAAACCAAGAAGCTTACACAGGTATCGATTTTTGAGTATAATCATCCTGAAGGTTTCTCTCAAGTTTTGCAGACAATAGTGAAGAAATGCGGTAGTGGTAGCTTTTGTTTTGTTTTTCACTTCTAAATTCATCACTGTACATTTTTCAGTGTATCATTGCACATTTTCGATTCATCATTGCACATTTTCGCTTCATCATTGCACAAATTAGCCATCATTACACCTTAAATTAATCCTTGCTTTAGGTTCACTGAAAAATATTCAAATCAGAAGAGTGAAATTGAAATTAATGTTTGCCAAATCTGTTTTGTTAATGATTGATTTGATCAAATTGTGCATTTAAAAGCAACTGCTACAATTTGGACCTTGAAGAAATCACAGGAAAAGGAGATGCAGCTATAAAAAGTATTACATATTTTTCCCAGAAATGTTAGTATGATTGAGATCAACGCCAACGACCTCAATTGCAACCAATCATGACTCTTCTTATCATCCTCTAGTGTTTTCGATCTGCATCTGGCTAATTATTGTGTCAACTTTTGGTTATTTTTCAACGTTTGCACGCTCTGAGGAATGTCAAACTAAAAAGTACTTAAAGTATGCAAAAGCTGGTTCTGCTATTTCTAGCTAATATTGTGGAATGTTGTTATTTTTGTCTTAACCTATCATCCTATCAGTTTTCTTTTTCATTTAGGATAATTCTTTCTTGCTATCTTTACACTAGTTTTGTACAGTTTTCATGCATTTTATCATACATATTTTACTCACAAAACATCTTTTCACTACTATAGATAAAGGGAGAAAAAATGAAAGAGGAGATTGCAAATATAGATAGCCATTTTACTGTGATAGAAGCTGAAATGGTATCAAAGCCAAAAGACAATGTCAGCAAGCCCAAGCAAACTACCCCAACTTCAATGGTATGCATATGCAGAATATTATATTTGTGGTTGTTCAAGCCACCTCTTGTAGTCAAAGCACCAAAAGTGAGAACTTAAGGAACTTTTAAGGAATTTTTGGTACTAAAATCTGATGATTTGAGGTCTACGAATAAGGAACTTTTGGAACTAGGCCTTGGGTAGGTTCCTTATAAAAAAGCCTGTATACCCTCTAACATAAATCCACCACTACATCAAAGTATTTTATAACCAATGATGATATAATACCTTAGGTTTGATATATTCTCTTATAATGCTTTTGCTTTGTTCAAAGGTGCAATACAAATGCTTCTGCTCTCATTTTCAGAATGACAAACAAGTATCTGACAGGGATGTTGAGGCTGCTTTGGTCCAATTATTAGCATTATGATGATGCCAATCAAGGTTATCAAGAATTCTTCTACCGGGCATCTGTCCTCACTTGAAGACATGCACATCAAAACAAGCACATTGTGCATTTGAAGAAGGGATAGGGGCATTAATCCTTGTTGCGAGGTGTTTCCTTCATAATAAATTGTTGCAGGAGATCATAAAATTAAAATATTAGAGGAGATCATAAAATTAAATCCTTTAAATGAATTTCCACTTTCTAACAAGGAGATTGTTTTAACAATGCATAAATCTGAGCTATGGAACATTTGGATACATTTGAGCCATGGAACATTTTGGGCTACTCGAAAGTTAAAACCTCTTGATCTCACATTCCCATCTTGTGATTTGATACAGCATGAAAATTCAGTTCCTTTAAAAAAAACTCATTTTCTGTGTTATACCTTTCAAAGTTAATGGAAAGCAGTAGTAATCAGCCACCATAATCTCTTAGTTAACTTCATTTAACTTCCTATTTTCATTGCAAGTGCATTTTTATCCAGAAAGGTGATATTCTTTTATTCATTTAAAAATTTGTGGGTTCAGCTAAATTAGGTTTTTATGAAATAATAACAGGAGAGAACATGTATTTTTAAGGTGTACCTATTTATGATAATGGGTGGTATTACCAAGGTAAAATATTTCTTGGTATTATGTATGATGTTTATTTTTAGTCAACATATTCAACACCCACATTCCTAAACGATTCAAAATAAAGAAACAAATTTTCTTGAGATTTTCAGCACTCATTGTCTACTTGTTTCCTGGATAAAAACTTTCATTATTCTGTTCTCAAACCATCAAGATTTTTATCATCATATGATAATGATAAAAAGGACAATAAGTCAAGAAAATGTTTATTTCAAAGATTGATGCTTACTTTTGTGCCTAAGGCTTTCTAAGGCAAGTGCATGATGAGGATCTTTAGCAGTTTGTTCGTGATTCCCTCCTTGTTAACAATGACCCATATACAACAAACGACAGGAACAGTTCCAAACTACAAGATCAAAGCTCGTAGCAGGCCAACATTATTTTGCTTAACGATAAAAAATGGCTATAAATGGCCAATAATTGTCATTTTTTAACAACAACGGTTGCATTTTGAACAACTTTCATTAATACAACTTGAGAACTTGAAAATTCTCGATTTCAGTGTTTGTAACTTTTGATAGGCCTATTTTTTTACTTAGCTATATCTCCAATTTTTAGCTGCCCATCAATGGCTAGTAAGCAAATCCATTTGAATATGCTGTCGAAACTGGCGTCTTTACGCTGCACACCTATTTCTTCGAGTCTTTTTCTGCGTACAAAGCATTATTTGTTTTCCCAGCTCACTTATTTGTTGACACGTGTTCATCGAAACGAGACTCTCCAAACGGTAACTATAGTAACTGGACTTGATGCAGAAAATTTCACCCGTGGTTGTTGCCAGGAGGTGTGATAAAACTGTGTCCTAAAATGGCAATGGATTACAGCTTAAGGTATTACCAACTTGCGGGTGTAAAAGAATGCCTGTATCATCCCAAGTTACCGACCTTTCGACGCATGGATATGGATACAGCGGCACATAAACTCCCAGACGAACATTGCAGAACTACCACCCCTTGCAACAGAGGTAAGCTTACCGCCTTGCAAGATTTTAGCATCCATTTCCTTTTTTGCAACAGAAAGTCTGGGGCTCCAGTTTTTTCGTTTGAATTTAGTAAATGTAACAAGCTTTAAATAGGTAAATCTCTTCAACGCTTTGTCGAAAACTAACTAGTACCATATGGGGTTACACACGTAGTTGTTGGGGGTCAAAGTGGAGATTCGCTGTTTGGAGGAAATGATGGTCCTATTTGGAGGGATAACATTATACGAAGGGATTATATTTAGTTGCTTCTTTTTCAAACCTTTCTTCGGTTTCAACAACTTGGGATTTCAAGGCCTTAAGGGGCTAACAATTTGATTAGGTGTTTTCTCTTTTGACTCATTGTTATATTTCTTTATAATTTGAATGATTCTTAATGATATTCCCACGTACCAGTATTTTTATCACAGCTTGAAAAGATATAATGCATGAAAGGTTCTCACATTGATTTTGCAACTATAAAAAATTTTTCGTTAACTTTAACCGTTTCCTGTGAACTCTCAATGGCTTTTTCCTACCTTAACTGCCATACATTAAATAATTTGTATTGTTTAAATTCTACTTATTTACTAATGAACTTTGAAAGGACCTCTTATTTCGCCAATCATGAGAATTTCAACTTTTATCTTTTAAAGAAAAGGAAAAAAGCTATTTCCCTTTCAATTATTGTACCCAAAAATGATTAGAAGGTTTTCAATAATAGTTGTTTTGAATATATGAAATAGTTGTTAAATTTTTAAATTAATATTCTGAGTATGTACAAACTAAAAATATTATTGTGACCATAATGTAATTTGCCCCTGCATGCAGGCACAAATAGTTTTTGCATTTGAATTTTCAGCTTCCACCCCTCCAAATGCTTGGCTATTGGCTGCTAGGAAATTACTCTGTTTTTACTACAGATCCTTCTAGCTGTTATCAACTCATGAGCTACTCCAAAAACTATAATGTTTTTTTTAATTGTAGTTTCTTGAATTTTGTTAAATTATCAAACTTGGTCAATTATTACTTTGACATAAAAGCCTTGTTTTATAAGAAGGGGTGTTTTTTTTGCAAAAATGAATATCAGCAAACTCAAAAATAATGACTACTTTGAAAGTTCTGAAATTATAAAAATAGTTCTTAGATGTAGCATAGAAGTGGTAAAGTAACCATGTTTTACTCATAAAAAGTTTGGATTAAATTAATTGGATTTTTTTTCCAAATTTTTTATTTGAAATAGACTCTTTGCTTGTTTTCTTTTTAATTATTAGTTCTCATTTCATCTTTGGTTTGAATTGTTTCTTTTGATACACATGCTCTCATTTCACTCTTTCTTCTGTCAACATCTCTCTTATTCAAGTACAAAGCTCTCCTTTTTCTACAGTGCTCTGCTTTCAAGGAAAGCTCCCCCTGACAACGTCCAGTCCTGTTTATCATATATTTTAGTTTCTCCCGTAGCACTTCCCTTAACTGATCAGATATAGTAAATCTTCTCTCTTTTGTAGGAAGATCTCTCTGTATAACAGTACTCTTTATCCCTTTCTTCGTATGCTTATTTTTCATTCCCTCAACGTCCAGTGTCATACTTTTCCCCCACACCCTGCCACCTTCCAACATGAGATTTGGGGGGGGGAGGAGGCAGATTTGCCCTTTTGAATTTCCAGTCCAGTCAGAAAATTTCAAAACACACGTGAATGCGAAATTCAATGTGTTGATGATTTACGCCTTTTCCTCCATTAGAAAAACCAGTAGGCAATTTCTTTCCAGAAAGGCTTAGATTTAGGGGATTTAGAATCTCATTACCCTGATATACCACGAACATAAAAAAGAGCTTGCTTTGATGGTAAAACGAAGTCTTGTAGTGACTCCTTTGTCTACTTTTCATTGTCACACCATGTCATGCTGACACATTTCTTCTCGCTCCCCAGCCTAGACTTTTCCATCCTCATTACATCATCATTGCATCATCCTTTTGCATCCCTCGTCAGCAAATTTATTTTTAGATTAGTAAGTATAAATATAATTGTAAAGTCAGTCAGAGTCAGTCAGAAACAAGCAACACGTCGTCTCTCTCTCTCGCCTTGCTCCGTGTTCTCTGCACGTTAAACAAGACAACTTTGGCTCGGATCGTCCATAGAGGTTGAGCAACGCAGTCAGTAGAAACCCATCTCAACTCGTTTCTACAGTAGCTTCAGTGTGTATATAGAAACGAAGTATGTTTATAATATGTATACAAAACCAACAGTACATGTCCCATTAGATGAACAATGAAGAATATATCCACATTTGGCGAGTATAATTTGGAAGTCAGCCCCAGTTAGCCGGTTGAGACGACAACTTCAAAGTCTCTGTAGCTGGGATTTTCTATTAAAAACTCAAATCAATGATGCGCTGGTCAGTTATATAAGATTCAAATTCTAGTAGGATTAATCCCATATCGGAAACTTGTTTGACAATTGTTGCTGTTTAAAAAACCGGTTTCAACAGAAACTAAAATATGACCGCGTGGAGACAGAGATTCCATTTGTGGGATGTGGATCCAAAAATGGACTATTGACAGCGGTTGACTGCGGAATAAATGAATATACGGCCACGATTTACGTATTTTATATTCTTGTTCTATTGTTTCATTCCTGTTCACGTCGCTCCTGGATTTCTTTCCTTTGTGCGCATGTCAACCTGTTTGGTCCATAATTACCGTATTTCCATTCCTCGTTTCGTGGGAGTTCCTAACTCTGATTTTCAATACTCAATAAGGCAATTCTTATTGCCACGACCTTGAAGATAAAATATGAGCAAGGAGCACAATGCTTTACTCATTCTAACATCTCAGCATATTATCTCGTTCCTTGCAAACAAATGCTTTTTTGGTATGAAGCCCCTGACGCATTAACTTAAATAAAAAGCAATCGACTGATTTTGTGAAGTTTAATAGACTTATTGTTTATCAATTGCTTTTTTAACTGCTGAATCATTTGGTATTGAATCCTTCATTGTCTGAAAATATTTTCTGTCTTGGGCTTTTGAAAGGAGATGTCTGGATTTTCTTCTCTGTAGCCTCGTTTCGCTTGTATACTCATCAGTCGGCATTCATACTGTTTACATACGGTTGGTTAAAGCTGAACCAAAAGGCGGATTTCGAATGTTTACCCTATTGGTTGAATCGTGGTTGAAAAGTAAGTTATCATCAATGGTTTTATCAAATTAACAGGAGACTTCTACAACCGCGCCGTAACTATGCACCAGAAAGGCTTGGATCATTTTTACCAGGTTAGTGAAAGTCCTTTTTCACCAATCAATGCGAGAAGTAATGCATTAAACTGATTCAACATAGAATGCAAGTATTTGTTCAACGAAGCCTAGATTTTTTTGACAGATTTCGTTTCAGTCAAGAATAATGTATTGAAATCCCCTCTCCGGTCTCTGCGGTGCATTTTCTTGTGCTTCAGGTTCTGTGTTGCAATCTGTTGTCAAGTTCAACACGCGATCATTCTCTTTCAGATTAACCCATTGGCAAACAGATATCAGCGATACAGAAATTTGTACAGGTAACTGAAAACGATATCCTGACCTTAAAATGCTTTTACCATGGTATCATCAAGAAAGGACCACGACCAGTTACTTCAGAACCCTATAGCTTATTTACCCAATTCCCGTTTGTATAAGTTTTTGGAAATGTTTGCATCGAGTGACATGCTTTTGCCGTGAAAGGAACAGAAAGTGAACTCTAGGGAGACAAGCTTCCCCGGGTCCACTATGGCTCTCAGTACACTTGCGTTGGGCATATAGCTGAAAAGGCATTCAGTTACACGCCTTGTTTCACAAGGTTACTGAAAACTCTTGTCAAGAGTCCGAATCACCCTCCAACTACGTTCTTGAGGACCAAATGTCTTCTTCTATCATTGACGAATATTTTCAGTGCAAAGAGAATCACCCCACGTGTGTCGCAAAAGTGACACTGATGAATCTGCTCAAGCTTAGTTCAACTCAACCATTCTCAAATTTCACGAGCAATCTTTAGGCAACCCTGAGTATTCTTTTAGAGAATGGTAAAAGCATGTCTGTATGACCCATATAGGTATTCGTAGATTTTTTGTATGTTATCCAATAGCCCTTCGATAAATCGCCATTTAATCATTTTCCACGATGCTACCTGTCCAAGACTGTCCTTTAATTTTGAAATTAGAGGACTCGCAGTTTGATAACAAAGAACCTTTGTGGAGTAATCCTATAAAACCTCTTCTGTTTTTGTCCTGTTTAGCTTCCAACAGACAGAAATCCAAGCAAGCTGCTAGTAGCCTGCAATCTCCTACTATAAACAATTCCCTTGCCAGAATCTTTTTTCTTCTTCTGCATCTCAATTTGCTTCTTCTAGAAAATCCTGTCAGTGGTTATACTGTTCTTAAGGCCAGTAGTGTCTCTCTAAACTGCAAACTCAATCCGTATATTTCCTTTGTATTTTTTGGTTCAGTTTTCGCGGATGTTCTTTTTAACACTTGCTTCGCAATGTCAACCCCTTAATAACCCTAATAGAGAAAAAAGGGCAGTATTTTAGAGGTTGATTCCTTGCTGTATATTGCATTTTAAACTCAATATAACTATGTCATTCCTGCAATGTGTGAAACTAATGATTCCAATTAAATTTTTGTTTCCATTATTTTGTGCCACGCCACAATTTGGAGGTGCTTGTACCGTGTCGATGCAGCATTGCAAATTAATTTTCTTCTCGAAGTAGTGCATGCGTCTTTACCACTGCAAATTAGGTCGCATAAAGGTTAGTGTCAGCAAAGTCCAGAGCAGAGGTTTATCGTGTCTTTGCTCTAAAGGGCACCCTCCCCAACCCCCACCTAGAATAAAACATATTCTATTAAATTATCATGCCAGTGGTTGAAAGAAACTATTGGCAATTAGAGTAAAGAGACAATATGCGCAGACAATTAAAAGGGGACTTGGTAGTCAAAAAGTTAACGCATGTTAAGTGTTACCAAAGCTGTTTACATACCATTGATGTTATTTTTCGGTCGATATCGATTAGAGCTAGAGTAGAAGTAGATATCGCAGTGTATGAGACTGTTAGCATACCAAATATTATTGTCTTTTCCAGCTATAGACTTAATGGCGAGAATACTGACACCAACGAATGCCCACCTACAGAGAAAGGTGAGCACTTAATATTTGTGTGACCCTAATCTATAAGAAAATTGTTTTCTGCTCTATACTAGAGAAGAATTCTAGTCTTGATCCCCCCGGTTTTTCTAGATAGAATTTTTTATTTCGATGTTTGTGTAATGACAATTTTTAGCAGTCTTGCTATTTCGTTAAGCACCAGTTAAACTATTAAAGGCATTGAGTCATGGTAAATAGCGATTTTACACGGGCTGTTGTCTGTTTTCATGTGATAATCGGCTTTCATGTGATGAGACATCAAGTGCGAGGTTAAAACAAGTTTGCTTGACAGCCAATCTAGGCGGAAAATTGTCGAGCCGCGAAAAGTAGGATCACTTTCTACTAGCTAGAAGGATTTCTAGTCGACAATTTCAAATAGCCAATTAGATCGCTGGAAGTTTTTCCGCCTCTATATGTTCCGCCTAGTGGAGATTGGGCATAACGGAGCTATCATAATGACTCAGCAATTTTTTGCAATTTGGGTATACGCTTTCCATTTACTATGGCTCAATGCCTTTAAGGATCTATTATGGAGCCGTGTTATGTAATGTTTCTGAGAATTACCTCGTTTCGCTTTGCAGCTGCTCCGCTGGAGACAAGCTACCAGTCAGCGTTCGTCTCTAACGTTCTCCAGACTGCGCCACAACGCTGGAAGGTAGTTCACAATATCTCAGTCGTTCGTTTATAGAACAGAGTCAGTGGCTAATGGCTGGCTGTTTGGAATAATTGTTTACTTTGCAGATGGCCCGCTTTGAAGTCGATTCAACAGTTCATACATTTTCTCTGCGACAATTGAGACAAGAATAAGAGCTTACGTCTAGTTTACTGATATCTATTGTCAGCAAAGAAACCGAACAACCCACGTCATGCTGTTCGAACAGGGCAACTGGTCTCTTTCAGATCCCCAGCACTTCAAGTGGCTACAATTCCCAGAAATAACGCGCACCTGTAGTAATGACGTCACTAAGATGAATTTTATATTTTGTACAGTAGCCAACGAATTGTTTTAGTAAATCCTAGCAGAGTTTTCTTCCTTTCCGTGTTTTAAGATAAGGATAAAATGTATCATTTTGTCAACCCAAGGCTTTATGGGAACCGTAGAAAACATCTTCCCAATGGCTCTTTGATACTTAGAGCTTTCATTGGTTTATATTCATTGAATTGGTTAGAGATTCTACTCATTTTTAATAGTCGGCGCTTTTTTCCTTCTCTTTACGACGCCTGCATAAGTTGATTGACATTGATTTGGTGATGGATACTACTCTAAGTCATTGGAAGTACAATCTATGTAACATACACGCATATTAAAAAACAAGAGCTTTATACAGAGCATAGAAATTTAAGGACAAAACGTTAATGTGCATATGGCTAGTTACTCTTTATAATTGTTGTTTATTAATTTGGTTTTCTTTTATTTTTACAACTTTTTAAAAACCCAATCCAATCATTTGACTTGGCTTTTATCATGAATTGTCTGCCGTTCTTTATTCAGTTTAACTAAGCCACATACTGTGTGGTAAGAATTTTTGTTATAACGCTATCTTCACTAAGAATCAATTTACAATGTCAAGTGGTTTTATTAATCCAGCTTCAGATTCATTTAGTTCCGGAACCATTCACTTCTACTTCTTTAAGCATGTTTTGTTTGCCTAGTGATTCAGCGCATACTTGTTTATTAATTCGTTTTAGCAAGGCCATAATCATCAAGTAATCGTCGTTTGATCAAAGCCTACTTAAACTCATGTCATGGCTCTCCTTTTTGCCTTAATTCCGCTACAAATTAATTCCTGATTGAGCCTTCCTAGTTTTCTTTAATTTTATTTGACAAAAGGTGGTCCTCGTCTTATCCAAATCTTCTATTCAGAGGATGTCAATATGGCTTCGACCATTTCTTTTTCATCGGTCATTAAAAACTCATTTTACTACCATCAATTGATTACACAATTTTTCGAAGAGCGTTCTCCGCTGCTCTTCTACGACCCTTGATAAAAGTGACTGGGACACCTTAAAGCTTTTACCACATACGTTTTTCGCTTTCTTGATGCCTAAACTGTCACCAGTATACTCATCTATACCGACTTGATGTTTTATCGTAGTTCACCCTTCAGCAGGAGCCCTTTATAGACTATGCTGGACAGAGACCCATACCGGCGACAACCTTGTAAGTTTTTCTACTGACTTCGGTCGCTTTTCTTAATTACCACTGTTGGTGCTTTCCAGTAGATCTAGTCGTTAGGTGAATTCTATTCCCCGTCTAGTAGTCCCGCAAGCAACGTGAAGACATTCTGTTTGCTGAGATGGGAACTGAACGCGCGTATCACTTAGTCTTTACTTGGTTTGTACTGGTATTGAAAATGTGTTGCAGCCTCGTTTCTATTCAATGCAAAAAATATCTAGTAAAAACAGCACGCACCTTCATTACGCTATTTCAAGTTGACTTGTCTCAGTAAATTGACGCGATCAAGTGATGGCAAATTATTTTAAACAAGTCAGATACCATTAACCTAGCGATAATAGCGTCAAATGTAAGTAAAGATCGCGGTCAAGGCTTGAAGCATCAGGCCTGTATCAGATATAAAGCCGAAATATTCAATTGATCAAGATATAACACTCTGTGAAAGCAAAATATTTTGTAAGAAATCCTGTTAATGTAATAACTAAAGAAAGAAATATGCATTATAGCAATCTTTGCTTTGTCCTGCGTTAATAAAAGTATTTCACAACCACTCGCTTTTAACCCTGTTTTCTTGCTCGCTTCTGTTATATAAAACAATCTTGCGTCAACAGAGCCTTAACCGTTTCAGTGTTCTTGCGTCACAGTGCTGTTTAATTAAAATATAACTAGTTTGAGCAGTTTTTGAGTTAGGTAAACAGGTTTGAACATGCAGTTAGACACCTGAATCCATTCATGATGAATAGATAAATACATTATCATTAAATATTATGATTCAAATACTTTGTGATAATAAGAAAGAGACTGTATGTTTGTTTTATTTAGGATTTTGTCCTCATAAAATATTAAGACCTACACTGTCTGTCATGTTATACTCAATAGGAGTAAGCATTATTTGTTTTTTACGTGACTACTTTTCAAAGTCGGTTGCTTTATCTCATAATTGTTTGCGTGCATCTGCTGAGTTTCAACCTGTAATTTGATCATCAATATTCTTTGCCGAACAGAGTAATTTTTCAATGGCGAAATTATAAGTATTTGAGAGATAATTCATGACAATTGATGTTGTCATTTGAGTTCCTTTAGTCTCTGTTGGGTACCATGGAACAAATTAGCCGTCCTCTTGGTGCATCTACATCCACCTGTTCGAAACCTGCAGAAGGATTTGAAGATTAACCACCGATAAATTGCAATAACTGTGGAACATCATTGTCACCTTACTAGGTTGTATTCAAATTCCCATTGACTGAATACAGCGTGTCCCTGAATGGTACCGATAAAGACAAAGTGCTCCTTTACTACTGAATAACACTCACCTTTTCCTTCTCCACAGTAGCCGATACAGATCAACTTCCTCACAATTCGGGTTAGTTTTATGTTCCTTATTGGATGTTGACCTCTTTCTTGATTACTGAAGATAGCGGATCATCATGCAACTCAGCGTTGCTGTTCACATGCTCGTTGCTTCGACCTTTTTTCTTGCACTGTGCATTTGACCATAAAAGACTGACACCTCTTCAGTGTCAAGGGCGCTATTGTGATCCTTCTAGGGTTTTCCGGTATAAACAGCTTGCACAACAATTATATCAGCTTTGTTCTCTGTAAAACTGGCTATGATTACAATGGTTACAATGGCTATGATTACAGCTTTGTTCTCTGTAAAACTGGCTATGATGTCTTGAGAATATTTTAGCTCTAACCCATACTAGGATTGATTTGGAAAATTATGAATCACTAATTTTATTCTATTTTTAGTGGCCAAGTGTCATCAAAGTCATGGAGACCTTAAAGATGTAGTTGCCTTTCAGAAGACGAACAATTGAAGGCTTCACTAGGAAACAAAGATAACACCTATGATTTTTTTAGTATAAATTAATGTACTAAATCGAGTGCTTCACCGAAATAGACGTGTAAATAGTCAACTAATTTATTGATTAAGACAGCAAATCATTTAATGCAATGTCACCCTTTCAATCATCTAGAAAAGATAATTAGAAAAGTATTTATGTGTCCCTCAGCTTTAAACTCAAACCTACATAACTCGTAGACCATGCTACCTGAAGAGATGGAATAAGTGTATAAAGCGCTGAGAAAGGTGTACGTGAAAACGTGAGAAGGTTAAAAGGTCTTCGAGTTGAGATCTTAAGAGAGCTATCAATCAAAGTTGATAACTCTGACAACAGCAAGAAACAAAGCAAAAAAAATCGACAGATTGAAAGGTTGCAGATGAACAGTTTGAGCAAAGCACAGCCAAGATATGCGCCCAATTCAACATTCAGCGTATCCATTCACGAGTTCCAAATAGCTAAGTTCGTCGTTGCTTTCAAATAAAACAGAACCCTTGGGAGAATCACCTAATGGTTAGTAGATATCTCGCTTTCTTACGTCGGGAGAGGGTGGATTAAAATGGAGGGACCCTTAATTTTGGAATTTGAGCTATTGAGCAAGCGGGACTTGGATTTCCAAAGAATGCTTTCAATGAATGAATATTTGACCTTCAAAACCCCTTGTAGATGTTTACAAAGGAATAAATACAAAAAAACTTATTAATTCACAATCATTCAACTTATATGTTCTTCTCTAATATATCCCAAAATATATCACAGAATGGCCCCTTACGTTTTAAAAATTTCTGAAATTCAAGTCAAATTTACACCATTCATCATAAAAAGTAGCAAGCTAACACCGGAACACAATATTAAGCTTTAAATAGGCTACAAAGGCATTACGAATGCACCCTTATGTTTTTAGAACGGCCACAAAAGGCATCTGTAAAGCCTGATTGTTTGTACAATGTGCTTGATTATAGTACAATAGTTATCCCATGTTCATGACGACAGACTAGACTTGCCAACTCACTTGTTCTTTCAACCAACTGAAATGAGATGCTGACTAGAAATGGATACCAGACTCAATTTTTGCTGGTACCCAGGGTAGCCAGATGTGTTCATCAGCCTCGAATTTAAATAGACAACGAATATCGAATGAGAGCCTGTGCCTGGTCACTTATTGCTAAATAGAGCCTCCTTTCATGGACCTAGATTCTGCTTCTTTCTATTCCTGTATATCTTCATAAAAATCTAAAATGTGAACAGTGTCATTAGCAACATCGTTCTGTTGAGATGCCACTGAGGAGAGAGAGAGATCAAATTGACAGACCGTTCTCTCATTCAACTGGATGGGCAGAACCAGAAATGGGCGACAGGATGGTAATTGGGAGACGATGCCAGAAAGAGGTCAGTGAATAGGTTGTAAACTTAAAATAAGAAGATGAAGAGTAGGCCTTGCCAAGCAGCGTACTCAACTGCAGGCTCACTCAATGGTAACTGATGCTTTACTTTGGACACGTAAGATTCTTTAACTTATTTTAATATGTTGACAAAGTTTCAAAATCGATTGCATTTAATGTGACTTAGAGTCATGGAGAGAATAGTAGTTTATAAAATAGAGTGTTTTGTCAGCAGAAGGATCTGAAGGAACAGGCAGGTTAAAAAGTACTGGAATTCAGTTCACGTGAATTTTTAAAGCCAGTTGAAGATTTGTGTTTAAAGAGTAGTTTCTGGCCAGGAATGTCAGGCGAGTGAAGTGAAGGCAGGCGAAAGCTCAGAAGCCCGATAGTCGACAGTAACCGCCTTGTATCATGGGCAGAACTTTAACAATGTTAAGCAGTGTGTAAGAGCTTATTCATTAATCCGAATTTATTTGTTCAATGACATCAGCCCATTTGTATAGATGTGACCTTTATTTCTAGTCTATCTAGGTAAGGAACGTGCGAGAGAAAAAGAATTTTTTGGAGATTCATCTTTACTGATTGTAGCTGAGGAGCTCTTGCATATTCAACTGAATGATAGTAGCATAGTGCGCAGAGACTGGGGAGACCAGCCATAAAAGGACATACATATTGTGTTTAAATGTTTTGAGTCTTGAGTAAATTTAGACCCGACCAGTTTAAGTCCGATCCCAAATCATTTTTTCCTTTCCAAAATCAATGAAAAATTTTGAGAATTAAAAACTAATTTAAGATGAGTTTTCCAAAGGTGTCTAAAGCAAGATAACAAGAGATGCTATGCACTTCAATTGACTTGCTGTTGCTTACTTAAAAGTCACGTCTGACCTACAAAGCTGTAATGCTATGCACTCATGATTTAATATTATACATCAACTCGGAGATCCAAATTCTTGTTATGTAGATCGAAATAGCCACATTCAGAAAGGATGTAGCCCTGGGGTATTCGTTTAGGAGAGAAAAGGCTTGAGAGGCAAGTATTTTTTAAAGATTTGTGTTTTCTAAGATCAAACATTCTCTGCAATTAGGCAAACTTCTCCCTGCTTACTACTGTTCTATTTAAATTTCTTTTTAGAATATACATCGAAGCACTTCTTAGTATACTTTTTGAGAAAATGTCCAGTTCCAATTTCGATTAACTGGCATAATCTCAATCTTGCAGTGGTTCTCTTAAATTGCTCCGAAAACATTACAGTTGCTAAATCTCAGTATCTCACGAGAGCATAGTAGTTATCTCGTGATAATTTTGCTATTGATCACTCTTGCTTGCATGACGTCATCCACTTTGAGCTCAATAGTTTGCACGCACCCAAACTGATGGCCTACTGGAGCTATATTAGCGAGCAGTACTTGTATCTCTGATACCATCAGGTCTGTGGCCACGCCTCTCTATCTGAGAAGTCAATTAAAAAGATAAAAAAGCCTCTGTTCTGATAAAAAAGAGCCTCTTACGATGTTTATCATATGTTCTCTGTGCTGGCCCAAGGACTTCAACCGGGGCTCAAAATGAGGGGCAGCTGTAGAAATTTTGTGGATATGATCTCGTGTTTTTGCTTGTCCCGTTGACGTTTGCATAATGTAGCATGTTGCATGCAAGCATTAGTGTCGGTGGCTCTAGAACATATCTGCCTTTGCTAAGACATGTTACTCACATTCATGTCCTTATATTATTTGTAACAGAAAAGGAATGACACCCTTCGTTACCAAGTTGTTATTACTGAATTGCTTGACAAGTGCCAATCAGAGCCGCAATGTCAATGCCTTTACTGGGTGTATATTCTGTAATTGCAGGTCACTATAAATTGTGTTATTTGTAAAACAACGATTTAAAACCAACAGTTATGTCATAGATCACATAAAGAAGAGTATTTTTCTAATTAAACGTTTCATAGTACACTTGAACTTAATTCTAAATGTTAGGATACTCTTAATCTAATGATAGGCTACATATGGAGTGGAGATAAAGAGCTCAAACGTAGAGAATTTCTGTCTGAAAATCAACCCCACCCCCAGGGATGGGTGTCGATCAACCAGTTTCTTGGCTGTGGCACCTGCCTTCTAAGAATGAGACGGGGGTCAGGGTAGTGCCCATTAGCATCTCTGGAACCAAGGCACTATTGTATATTGCAACTGCGGAGGAGTTCTCTCATCCGCGTTTGCCTTGGTAGTAAAGATAATATATCTTCGTTGTTAAGAGCCTCGATCTTCTCAACAAGCCTCGAATCTACGTAGCATTGGAAGAAACATCTGGTTGCAAGGTGTACAAATTGTAAAACAATATGCTTCGCTGTATATAGCGTCTTTGTGACGAAAGCAATATTATTTGGGTAGGGGAAGGTGGGGCATTGAAGATGTCTATAAATGTGAGCTTTGAGAAGTCGTTAGCGTTTAGCAGACTTCTCTTTTTTGTGTCGCAAAGGAAAACTTCGTTACCATCTATTCTAAAATTTGGAATTATGTAGGCTTTGAGCCCCGTTGTGAAAGTTCCTTTGAATGTGCTTTGCTCACATGCCCCCCCCCCCCTCCCTGTCACTCTGTGGATTTATTTGTACTTAATTTACAAAAGCTGCATTTCATTCATGATAATATAAATCATTTATATTTTTGCAAGCTTATAGCAAAGAAAGCTTCCAAGTATAACCCCATACTTAATAAAAACGGTGCATCAAGCTCTTTGTTCCATCATTCTCAACTTTCCCTGAAGTTTTCCCTAGAAAATTCTAATTTGCTGAACTGTGCGTTCAGTCTAAGAGGAATCCCGCATTTGTTCAGTGTCGATGCTTGAATGACAAAAGATTCTAATAATAGAAGTAGGGAAAGTGTGGGTAGCGCCCACGCACATCCGCCAACGGAAGAGTGCATGTTTGTATATACCTGTCGTTGTTGTATGGAAGCAGTACTAAGTACTGGTTGCTATCAGAAACAAAAACTGTCCTCCAAGTAACAGGTTGCATACTTTTTCAAAGGACCCACTCTAATCTTTGTTCAAAAACCTGCTGGCTTTGTGAGACAAACAATGACATTTCACCTGTTATTAATTAGTGCAACCTGCATGCAATTCTTTTATTTTATCGCGTTGTCTAAATATTTTGTAGAATTTCACATTTCTGAAACTTCAAGTTGTGTGTTCACGTTTTTGCTGTTAACACAGTGTTTCTTACAAAAGACTACCTTTTCGTTCCAGGTTCCGTCTTCCAGACCATGCGCAAAGAAAGTACAGAGTTTCAAGGCATTTCAGGAGAATTCTACTGGTAGTGTTCAGCATTCGATACTGATATCTATGATACTTGAACATTATGATTTTTAAGGAAAGCTATGATTGAACTGTTAAAAGACATCAGGAGTCAGAGATCACGTTTGAAGGTTTTCAGCTGCATAAAACTGTGACAAACCAAAATTAAACCCCTGATAACAACTAGGCCACACCCTTTTCTAATCAATAGTTGAGAAGTTTGTGTTTGCACTTTTTTGCAGGAAGGCTTTCGTTTCAAGTATGCACCACGCAAAACAAGCAATGTACATAAGAAAGAAATAAATCACTGAATTTTGAATTTTTGACAGGTCTTCTGCAAATGAAGCCAATATCACGATATTGCAGATAACGTCGAGTACACTTAGCGTTGGGGTTAGGATTACGGTCAGGCAATACAATAAGAGCCTCGAAGCAGTTCTGTATATGAATTTTGAACTGAGCTGAATATCGTGTATTTTCTCATTCGGTCTTCTTTGGCCTGCATCTTTGCTGTTGGCTTTTCACTTCTCAAGTAGAAGGTCGTAGTAAGCTTGTTTATAAGGCCCGCCATGCAGCCATATACAAACCTAACCTATCTTTACCAGGAAGGATATCTTCTTAATGAAATATCATTACATCATTAACCATATTTAAGTTTTTTCATCTAATTAATATTGTGCATATTTCTTCACTTTGCAATTACAAGGAATTGACATTACTGATTTTCGCCGAGAAATAGCAAAGAAATACCAAAAATTCCTACTTCGAAGAAGCTTCGTCGCCTTAGCGTAGCTTGGCTGGCTTCAAGACAGTTGTCTCGATTTTAGATGAATAATTGGATTACTAAAATCAACCCTGATGCAATTTTACTCAAGAGTACGTAAAACGCTTCTCAGCGGAACCACTGCAAGTGGCAGGAATTGGCATGACAATGAGTACTTAATAATTAACTTCAACCAATCTTCGTGGGCTGAGTCAGTGCTCAGTTGATTGTAAATGAGGAAAAATTAAAACAATGACTATGTGTAGCAGAAGGAAAGAGATTCAAATTTATTGCAAAACCTATAACTTGTAGCAAAAATAAAATGAAAGGGTAATATGATTGATTAGTAAGGAAAGGCAGCTTAGCACTCAATTTTTTACAAAGAATCTTTGAAAAAGCTGTCAGAGCCTTGGAATCTAGCACGTAAAGAAGCATATAAATGCTTTGTTGGGTTTTGCTAAAATCAGCTTTCTAGGTCTGCCATTTTTATTTTTGTAGCAAAGTCTAGGAATATATCACACAGCTTTTTGCATAGTCATCTTTTAGGCTGTTCAAGAAAAATTACTCACCCAGACTGGGAAGGCAGCATTGCATTATGAGATTTTAAAGGAACACGCCTGCTCAACACAGGCATCAAAATATTTAGTGTTGAGAAAACCTACGAGAGTTCTTATCTTAAGTGTTATCAGCCAATAAAGTTATTAGAACAGTGGACGATATACTGTTGTGAGTTTTAGCTACCTTGTGTGTTTTGACAATCCGTTACGTCGACAGTTCCATGATATTGCATGTCAGTTCTCTAGACTTGATGGGTTTGGACTATTGAAAAGAGTCAAGGCTTTTTCACAGTTACATCCAAAATTAACTTTTAAATCACTTGGCTTCATTGATCGTTGGCGATGTTTTGGTCAGATGCTCCTTCGTTTCAATCAATTTGCTACGCAGTCACAATCATCCGGGACCTTTTGCGATTGAAAAGCTCTCAAGCAAACGTTGCTGCTTTTCCAAAATGGAGAACATTTCACAGCTTTGTTTGTGTTGCTTTGAAATGAACGACAGAAACCAAGTGCAAAGAAACTAGTTTCCAGTAGGATATAATGTTCATCAACTCAATCGGGTATGTATCACTTCTTTTAGGATTTATAAATAATATATGTGTAATTTATGACGCATTGTCTATGGGTAAAGTCGCAGTGATCTGGCCCAGCATTTATGAAAGCGGGCTCCATTTCTGTTGTGTTTGTGTATTCACTTTCTCAACATGTGATTCTACCAACTGGCAATTAGATCCTATCCTCTTATCGCTACATCATCACAATTAGGCTGTCAGTCATCGGTAGTTTCTCGATCATTTCCATAGATGCCGGTATACGAAATGAGGAGTCATTGCCACTGGACATCTATTGAAACGAACCAGACGCAAAGGCAATTCAGGAGGTAGGCAAAGTTTAGAGCTCCTCGCCACGATCAGGCTCGTTCACAGCGGAAGAGCATGCCCTTTTTTGCTACCGTACATAATCATGATTGTTGCAGGTATAATCATAGTCATGCAGTATAGTGCCAGATGGCGGCCTTCTTCCCTGGTAGCAAACTGTCATATTTAGGCCTGACGCTCGGTTAACTTCCTGGAATAATCCAGTGGCTAATCATTGCTAGTCGAAAATAGTGACAGAAACCAGTCATTTGCCCCTGTCTACACTTGCGTGTTAAAATTATTTTCCACCACAGATATCAATATTTTGACCCAAAGATAAACATCTAAGTTTTGACGGTTTAATTCTACGACTCCAATTCCCATTTTCAAAAGAAGCCTCTTTAGGGTACTTCGACGCATAACTAACTTGATTTGTTTCACGGATTAGCCAGACAATGAATATGTTTTTACTGCAGGTAGGCCCGTGCTAATTACTTGCTCGCTTTTTGGGTCGTGATTCCAGGACTTGTAAATTTGAAGGTTTGAGGGTTCCGCTGATTCTATTTTGTGGTCAAACATTGCGGACTTATGTGAAACTTTTTATCTTCGGACATCCTCGCAACAGCGAGGTTTTTTACACAGTCGCACGATTTTACACTTGCTGCGAGTATGCTCCCATCTGATGGTTTCGTTTCTCTGAAACCTGTGTACTGGAGGACGCTGAGTTTGTTTGCCCCGATTTCATTCTTGATTAAACCGGACATATCTGACTAGTTTTGGCTTGGTTCAGCAACACCCTTTTATAAAGTTGTCTAAGTGATTAGTTGTCATGTTTACAAAGCTTCTGCCAGCATTAAGATTGTATTTTATCTTTTATGTACAATGTTTTCCATAATGTTCGTTTATCGTACAAACTTCAGGATAATGTTGGAATGGTAAATTGGCTTGTAATGTCGACGCATCGGTGCACGGTCGTGTTGATCTTTGCTTGCTAGGTAGGTGTGACTGCGTTCTGTGAAACTCTGGTAAAATAAAACCTGCATTTTGTACTTCTAAGACACTAGGCATTATTTTTTGGCGGGCTTGTTTGCTGTTTTATTGGACATACGTGTTAGCTTTGCTTGTTCGGCCTAAATTATCTCGTAGGGTTTAGGCCTAATGATTCGTGACAAGTTTGACCTCAGCAAGGTTCTATTCTTCAACGCTTTCAGGCCATCAAAGTGGGTCGCATTGATGTGACTCCTCGCAACACCCTTTCATGTTTAGTTTTGAACTGTTGGTTAAGCGATGGGTTTCCTTGATGTCGTGTTTAAACAGCCATAGCGTTGGCTGTTGCCACATGGGTAGTCCAGGTGTGCTGTCTTTGTACGCTTCTCAGACATATTGTGATATCTCTAACTCAAAAAGTATTTATGAGCGAATCTCGCGTTGTTAATTTAACCAGGACTATTCCCAAAAAAGATTGATTTTAAATTCGTAGACCGCATTTTTCTTAGAAAACTAATATTTGAGGATTTCTTATTGTCATCAAAAGAGTAAAATAATGCATGCTTTGAAGGATGTCAAAAGCTGACAGATAAAAAGTGCAAATTAATTGTAGTTTTTTGGCCATTGAGGATGCAACTAATTCCTTCAAAGACCCTCAATGAATTAGATTTTTCGTCATGATGATTTTACAATCAGAAAAATGTGTTAAGTATGTTTGCCCTACTAAGACAGGGGGATTTTTCTTGTATAGATTGCAGATTTGGAAATATTTCATGCTTCTTGGTCTGCAGAGTCTCTTTGGCTCCTTGCTGAAAGTTTAAAGTGATAAATGCAGACATCCATATTCATTCCTGGCAATAAATAATTATTTTTTACTAATCTTTATGTCAAATTTTCATGAGTGATTTTAAGATTAGGTTAAATTTTTAGTTACTTTGGTCTGTTGTTTTGACATGTATTTTTCTTAAAGCCTTAAGAGAAACATTGCTTCAAATGACATTAGTTTTTACTAACTAGTTCCTTTGAATGTCTCTTTTATCTCAATTTCTTGGTTACCTATGGATCTATCATGATAAATCTAGATGCGGCTTATTAGTTAAGGGTTTTATTTAACATTTTTATTTTCTTCATAACATCCATGATTGATATAAGATGGATACTTCTATTTGAATTTTAATTAGCATCTCTATTGTTCAGAGCATAATAGCCTGGCTGTTAAAGAGAAAGCTTGATTTTTCTGGAATGTGGCAAAATCTTTTGTGAGCTCAATTTGACAGCCTTTTTCTGATAATTTGTTGTTAAATTGATGCCACTGTGTATGATGTATTGCTTCACTGAATTGAATTGGTGCGTTGACAGATTTTATATCACCATTGTTGTAATGTATTGCAATATTCCCCTTGATTGTGGTTTATTTTGATTATTTTGGTGATCATGTTCAAGTAGCTTGTCTGTTATCTTCAAGTCACTCAACTTTTTTTTTCTTAAGCAGTCTATAAGTTTGTTCACAAGTTTATTTACGTTAAATCTTAACTCTTTTTAGCCCACAAGCTTTCAAATTGAATTTTTGTTTTTTGCTTTATGCTTGGCCAAATTCATGCCAAACATTTTTTCGGTTTTATAAAGTTTGGTATGAAAATCTTGTTATAAATATCTTTATTTACAATGAGAGGCCAAGTTAATGGCCCTTGCCAAATATGTTAAAGAAGGCTACATATTTGTGGTTTAATGAATGTGAAGTCAAGTAAAGCAAGGAAGCTTCTCAAACAACTGTACAAAGATTTGCAAGCTTTTTGTTTCGCTAGTTTAAGCTTTCTTTCATTGAACCCACATTAGGAAATATATCATAAAACCAAGAATAATTTATTCTACTTGTTTTCATTTGGTTTCTGCTGGGTTTATATGTGGTTTTAATTCACAGCATGCATAAGTTTCATTGTTCTTCAATTTTATTCATTATAAGTTTGAAAACACGGCTCTCTCAAGGATATGCTCTTGCTAATAGAGATAAAAGAAGTTCATTATTCTGAAAAAACTGTTGTTTGGTTGTTTTGTTATGGGAACATTGGAGTGTTGAATTATTACCAGGCAAGTAATTGCCATAAGTAGTTGTGTGTCTGATTAGTCAATCCAAAACCACAGTAGTGCAATGCAATCCTGAACAATCGCAATTTGATGATTTCAAGCCTAGTAAAAAGCCATTAGGGAATTAGTAAAGTATACATCAGGGTATATTGACTGTTGTGTTGTAACATGTTTGTACTAATGCAGTATAGTTCCCATTGAATTAGCCCCAGTTTGACCAAATCGCATTTACTTTGCACCAATAGAAGAATTGGTCCAATGATTTTGCTTTCTTTTCATACCCATTCCCATAGAAGCATTCATCCGACAATGTTTAGTTGAAATGCATAATAATGATTTGTTCCAACATAAGTAGAACCTTGGTGTAGAAAATGGATTTATTTGACTTGATGTGGAATTCCTTGTTGATATGTAGTATTGATGCAAACATGAGATTTAGGTTATGCTAGAAATTGGCAGACAGAATTTGTTTCTTTCCTGCTAATTGAAGGTTCTGAAAAAGCACACAAAGCTCTCTGCTACAGTTTAATCTGCTATATATGTTGTGAACATCAGTATTGCACATAATTGACTATAATTTCACACGTCATAATGCAATATGCAATTAGGGCCATTGTTTCAAAATAATGAGCTTGTACTGCATAATATTAAACTTTTAGGCTGTATTTATTAAGCTCCTCGTTCTTTAACCCTTTGCATTGAACTCTCACAGTGCAGTTTTGACAAGCAAGTTATTTCTAAATGTGGTCCATTCCTGTAAAAGCTGGAGGGGGAGTTTACATGCTTAGACTGGTGCTCTTCATCCTGTATGTGAGTTTCCTTTGCTTAGAGTCTGTAGATGCTTGTCAAATAAGTGTGTTGCCAAAAAAGTGTCTTACACATTAGTCCTTTTCAACTTCTCATTCATTTAAGGCCTTTATTGAGAACCCTATGGTGGCCGGCTTCTGAGATTCAAATTTCAAATCTGCCTCCTGCCAACTTTGCCCACCAGGTAATTTGGTTTTAAAATATCACAGTTTTGATTTTCTTTTGTGATATTTTAAAAGCTTGCTAAGTATTCCTTTTGAAATTGGGCTAACCATTTGTTTTTTTAGGCTTTGATCTCTAATTTTTTCCTCGATTTGCTTTTCCTGGCTGTCTGATTGTTCCTCATAATGCAGCTTCAAATTGCCTCATTCTGAACAAGTTGTTAATTTGATCTCCTTCTTCACCTTCCCACTTCAGTTGTATGGTCTTTTGTGCTAGCCTTTATCAGTGCTGAGTCCCTTTTTATTGTGCTTTCGTTTCTTACAATTGTTGATCATTTGATTATTATTTCAAAGCCTCATGTTATTGAAGATGTTTCAATACCGTTTTGCAGTTTTCAGTAATGGTCAGTCTCAGGGATTTTCAGTTCCCTTGTCATCACACCTATCAAGCCTTGTTTGCAATGATGCTAAGAAATTAATTAATAAGCCAATTTTTGTTGTCCATTGGATATTTCAAATTCCAGTGTTCTCCAAATTTGTTCAGATAGCTATAAGACAGCGAACATTCTTTGTATCTTTGAAGAGACATTGTGATCAACAAATCAAATTAAACTTATTTGTAGATAGAGTTGCATTAAAATTGCCCCTCTTCTACAGTGTAATGGGTGATTCTTAGCCATCTTTCTTGAATATTTTCCAAGGCCTCTGACCACGGGCAGCCACGGCTTCCACTCTTTGCAGAATGTACCCTTATTAGTTTTTTCCGAGATTGAAATTCCATCAGATATAGCAGTGGTCTGATTCACAACAGGTTTAGCTGGCATTTACAAATTAGCGTTCCCCCCATTCTGCCAAGTGAACCTTTTTGTGGTTTTTCGATAACAAATTATATACTTTGTGGCCAGTTTTGATTTCGGCTATAATGAAATAAACGAATTGCTTCGGTTAAATGCGCTTTTGCCTGAACATTAGATTTTCAGGAGAAATTATGGTTGTGTGTTTTACTCGTTCATTTCAGGGGGGAGGCTTCCCGTGAACTGCCTGGTCTTTAGCTGAAGCTTGTGCGCGTTTGGAAGCCTGTCTACAAAGCTGTTTATTGTTTGCAGCAGTTGTTTGAGGCCTATTTCTGTCAGGACAAGCTCCAGTGCAATCTCACTTCATGGGTTTTGGCTGTCTTGCCACCCTTTGGCCTCGAAACTCTGCTGATCCGCCCCACTGCTGAGCGAAGTCAGCCATTTGTACTATAAGCCATCCGGGAATGGCCAGTGTAAGCCGCTGAACGGGCGGGTTCGTGGATGCCTAACGGAGAACCATTGTACCGTTCTCCAAAAGGCCAATCCACTCCAATGAAATTTTGTTCAGGCTTTAATGTCTTGCATTCGTTTGGCCAAGACATTTGCCCCACGAAGCAATTATTAGCTTGCTTCAGAAAGGAAGCTTTGGGAATGTTTACCTGTTAGGAATAGCAGAGACCTGCTCATTTTTCCGTCAGGTTATTGATAACCCTAGGCATACACACAAGTCCCAACCATGTTTTATTCACGATCGACACGCTCTGATTACAGTTTACATTGCATTTTCAAAGGCTTCACTTCAAAGGCAGCTGCATGCTTTCATTTCACAATTCACCTCTGTTTCGTTTGAGTTTTGTTTAATCTCGCAGATGGTCTTACTACGCTGTGCTGAAAGGTGCACTTGAAACAAGCTTTCATTGACATGTCTTACGCGAAGCTCAACCAGTCATTTCTCATTTGAATGCTTCTTAAAAGCTTTATTGGGCATCTATCGCTGTTTAATTGCTGCAGTTTAATTGCTGGGTTTCCTCGTGTTTACACTTCTAGTAAAGATAAGGAGGCCTCATGACACAAACTCAGAGTTGTCAATGAGGCCATCAATGAGGCCATCAATGAGGCCATCAATGAGGCTTGTAAGATTCTAGGCCACCAGGTTTATATAAAGCCGCATGTCGTTGACCATCCGCAATTATCTCCCTAATTTGGTTCTAGGGATCGTTCTTCCTGTTGTACTCCTTTGCTGCATGTCCTGATGGTAGAGAACAGTGCTAGTTTCTGATTAAGCTTGCGCCTAACTCTTGTACCAATTTCATTTGCAGATGACGAAATCCGAAGAATATTCGCACAGTAAAGTAGATTAGCAGAGAAACAAGGCCTCAGAATGAACAACAATTTTATGGGGTATTTTGGCCCCACCCATAATAACATGGGAATGAGCTTCGATTTCGGACGAGGCCCTCCTGGGCAGCAGAGTGGATTTGGTGGCCTGCCTCCGAATATGAATCCTCACGGGGGTCTGAATATGCCGGGCCTTCAACACCACCAGAGGCTACTGCATTACGAGAATAATCACATGATGGGTCCGCTTTCTCCAAGTATGTCTAACCTACCGCCCGGCTCCGGAATAGGCCCGCCCTCAGGTCGCTTGATGGATATGAACTTTGCTCGGTTGCAACACTATAGAGCTACCCAACAATCCCACCTGCAGCATTCACCCGGCTCCCTTTCGCCAATGCCCGGTATGAGTTCCGGCCTTCCAAACCAAGGCCCCTATGGGCTGCGAATGCCGAATCTCTCGCCCAAGCAGCAAATGCTGGAGGCCCGGCTCCAGTCCAGCCTCGGAAACGGTATCACAAGATGGCCGCGTATGCCGTCCGGGGCTGGGCTGACACGGCCCCAAATGCCACAGCTGTTGATGAACCAGGGCCCAATGCCGATGCTGCAGAACACGAACGAGTTCCAGCTGGGTGGCTCGCCGACTTTCTCGAGCGCCGAAATGATGCGATACATGAAGGTAGATGGCGAGGAAACCTACTCCAATCCCGGTATGTCAATGAATTCCTTTGATTTCCCACCCCCATCGCACCAGTTCCCACCAAGTCAAAATCCGTTCAGCATGGATTCGCAGATGAGCCAGCCGCCACCGCTGAAGCAGAGCGACGGCAGCCAAATGTCCGCGATGCCGCCGAGCCCTCTGCCCTTCGGCCAGCCCCAGTCGCTTGGCTACGGGCCACCCGTGTCTAAGTCTTTTGTCGACAGTTATTCGAAGTTCATGAATCAGGTCCCACCGCATTCCCCCAAATTGACTCACTTTGGACCAAGTCCAAATAACGACATCTTTGACCAGCCATCGAACCCTCTCACACCTCTGACTTCACAAGATAAATCGCCGTTTTCGCCATTTGCTGGAGCCGGGTCGTTTAACGAAAACCTCAACTCTCCGGTCGGCATAAGGAACATGCCGCAACCGTTACCAATGCAGTCTTCGTCCCCCGCCATCCAAACCAGCTCGTTGAACTTGCGTTCTCCTACCAATATTCCGACCAAAGTCAATCCATTGCTGGCGCAAATTCAGCAGCTGAAACAGCATATCTCGCAGCTAGAAGAGAATCCAATGAGTCATGGCTCTCCGGATATTTCCATGCTCAAGCAGCAACTAGATCACACGTATATGCTGTATATAAGCCAGCAACGATCTAACGACTTTCCTCCCCTGAAGGACTCGAACAGAGTGCTTCAGCAACATGACTTTTACCTGGACAAGCCCCCAATGACACCAAGATCTCAAACTGACTTTAATCTCGATAAACCCCCACCGACTCCACGACCTCAACCGCCCATGAATGACTTTAGAATGGAAAAAATGCCGAAAGGCCCGGTCAGGACAATGCCTCCGAACGACTTTATGATGGAGAAGAGCTTAAGCCAGCCCCATTTGCAGCATGACTTTCTATTGAAGAAGTCCCCACAGACGCCAATCGCACCACCCCACGATATTTTTGATAAGCCCCCGATGACACCCAGGCCAGCACCACAACTCGATTTCATGATGGACAAATCACAGCAGCAAATATCCCAGGCCGATTTCATGATGGACAAGCAACCATCTACCGCGCGGCAAAATTCGCAGCACCGGTTCGTGTTTGGGAAGCCACTGTTGCCAATGTCACAACAGCAGCATCCCCTACAGCAGACCCAGTTAGCGCTATCTCGACCTGACATGCATCTACCTCAGTCGCAACATCATCTTTCTCAATCGAACTATTTTGATAAGCCACCTCACACGCCGCGGCCAATGCAGCAGGAACCTCCGCACCAGAATGTCGGACCGGACTACGTGCTAGACAAAATGCCACCCACCCCTGGGTCACTGCCCACCAGCCAACCGCACTCGAACTTCAACATGGTCAAGTCGCCGGTGAGGACGCAGGCGCCGATACAGCTATCAATGCATCAGCAACAACCGCAACGGCCTACGCACATCCCACTCCAGTCACCACTGCGTTCGCCACCCGCGTTCTTCTCGCAAGCGTCGCAGTCGCCGCTGTCAACTATTTCGACGCCGATCCACTCTGTGTCGCAACAACAGGACGCCGACATCGACCTTAAGGACGACATGGCCCTGCTGGATGAACTGCTGCAGACCAAGTTGAACGAGCCGCCAGAGAAACAGGACCACCTCAGTCAAGCGTCATCGCGCAAGAACTCGCTCAGCCGGCCTTCCAATCCGATGCCCGTGCTGGACGGCATGCCGTCATCGGCAGCATCGCCCACGATACCACCGACGATGCCAGTGCTAGCCCCGTCCGTGCCCCCTCCTTCGTCCATGCCCAAGTATGAAAATACGTTGCATGACCCGAACCAAGGCATGATGCAAAACATGATGCCCTCGATGCATATGCCCTTCCACATGCCGATGTCTATGGGGTCGATGCCGATCGGGATGCCGGACAACTCGATGATGCTGCCTGGAATGTTTGGCCTGAACTTCGGCATGATGCCATCGGGCAGGCCGCCTCATCTCAAGCAGCCGGGTGTCAAAGAGAGATCAAAAGCGAACAAGAGCTCCGCTTCTAAAAGCTCTGGGTACGTTGAGTGTTTCTGATTATCCAATTTTTTGCTTCCTCTC
The DNA here is from genome assembly GCA_003864495.1 of Nemopilema nomurai. NCBI lineage: Eukaryota > Metazoa > Cnidaria > Scyphozoa > Rhizostomeae > Rhizostomatidae > Nemopilema > Nemopilema nomurai. The sequence goes on from ML133474.1 coordinate 1,419,458, forward strand.
TGGTCGTGATTGTTTATTTATCGCAAGGAAAATAGAGCGCTTCGAATTTTTATTGATATCAACATTGTATTTTTTCGCGGGGTTTGCACCTTTCTAAGCTAAAGGTCAAAGCGGGCTGCAACTTTGATATCTCTACAAATTTGAAGCAGCTAGTTACAGATCACAGTCGAATTGAATTTTTACCGTGTTTTTTTTTTATACGATAAACCCTTAGTTGTTGGCTACAGGGCATATATTTTCCCATCCGTCTGTAATGTGAGGGCACTTTTTCTTAGCCCTTGGTACAAGGGGTTTCCTCTTTTGCCAGTGAAAATTTTATTTGCGTAGCATTTACGTCGCCACTGTTAAAGGTAGCTTATCAAGGCAGACCTTGAAGACTTCAGGACCATTTACATGACGTATTGTCGGCGTGACGTAGTCTCCTTTACTTTTACAGCTTGGCTCCAGCTCCTAAGAAGAGGAAGGTACGCAGAAAATCTTCGGAATCGGACACGATACCGGCTTCGCCAAAGACACCGGTGACGCCGGCGACGCCAAACTCGGCGGCTGGACCAACGGTCATCAACCCCTCTTCGAACGTGTCCAGCGTCAACTCAGGCGAAAGCATCGCCGCCATTAATCCGTTTACACTTGATGACAATCTAGCTGATAGTGCAGCAACGGTATGTGTATTTGATGCGTATTTATGAAGGCCCAACCTGTGTTTCGCAAGTGCTGCATACTTTGATATGGAGATTGAGAAGTCGTGCGTTGGAATTTCAAAGTTACCTTGCTTAACCTGAGCCAGTAATTTACTTTAAGTTGCGCGACTCAACTCACCCACTTTGTTGTTTTAAACAGAGGCGGTCACTTCGCGAGCGCAAGAAGAAGAATTACAACGATGATTATGATTACAACATATCTGATGACGAGGAAAAGAAGAAGGCGGAGAATGGGGAGCAGATGAACGTGGATGTACCCGGGGGGCACAAGCTGATCCCGTACAAGCCCAGCGATGCTGTAGAAGGGGAGATTGCCATCATCGAACGAATCCTTGCAGGTCGCATAAGGTCAAATGCCAAGGTAATTCGAAGCCTCGCCTTAAGTAGCTTCTTGTCCGAAAGCCTATTTCTTGATGACCAACGGCTCGAAGAGACTCAGTTTCGTTTTCATTTGCGGTTGGTGTTATGTGCTCCCAAATTGAATTATCGACAACTGAATGCAAACAGCTAGAATATTTTAAATGATTTGTCGACAAGTGAATGCAGTACAACTATGAATTGTATAGGCTCAAAGTTATAGCTGTTATTTTAGTCGATCTTCTAATGTAATCGATCTTGAATGGTTAAGATAACTACGTGGTGCTCGCACCAGAATGAGTTTAGGTTCGTCCGCGCGGTGTTTCTTAAAGGAGTTTTCAGAGTTGCTTTGTTAAAATGGCGAAAAGTTATTGCGGTGCGATGCTCTATGTAATGAAGATTTCGCGTGCAATTTAACTTGAATCAATCTTAAAGTCCCCACGCAGTCATATAAATACCAGGAGTGCCGGGAAAATGGCAAGGTTTACCAGAAATAAATGACTAGTGATTATTTCGTTCATTACTATATACAGTACTAATAGTGTATTAGTTACTCAACATTTTCTGTGATGGGATTCACTTAAATAGGAGAAAAAAACATTGAATAGAATTTGTTTAGCTGTAAATACATAATACATAAAAAGATACATAATTCACATTGCGTCCAAAGTTACAAACACAACACTTGAAGAAAACACACGTTCCGACTGATTGTAGCCATGTAAGAATATCAATTTATCGCAGTCTTTTGTGCACATTCTCTTTATCGGACAAGTAAGTCTATGCTGCCTTGCGTAATAAACTCATGGTTCTTTACAATTTAGGATGAAGAGGGCAACGAAATCGAGGAAGAGGAATTTTGCGTCAAGTACAAGGGATAGTAAGTACTTGCGATTCAGTTATTGGATTGAATTCCTGGACTTATTCGTGGATTGAATATGCTCCCGTTTTAAGCAAAGTACAGAAGCAATGAACCCTTTTCGATGCACGAAATGTGCTCGTAATCGTAATCTTGATAGTTTTGTTCTCGTTGCCCAGTTGCTTCAGCTGTAATTGTAGAATGTTTTATAGTTGTTCGTATCGGCCTTATCTGCTTGATTCAAATTGCTCGTCGTTCACTTTGTTCTTCTCTACATAGCTCATACCTCCATTGCGAATGGGGCACTGAGAAGGAGCTTTCGAAGAAAGACAAACGCGCCCCCATGAAGATCAAGAGGTTCAAGACGAAGCGTGACCCAGTTGCGATTCTCTCCGAGGTTCGTAGCCAACTTTATTTTCACTGGCAGTTTTGTACAGACATCAGCAGCAATGTAGCCCTTTCTTTGCTATTACAAGGCTGGCAGTTCTCATTCTGCCTCACGTGCTAAGATGTTCTGAAGCACGTTTTGAAGCCTCTAAGCCACGCATCCCACTAAACCCATCTCGCCTTTTTCATTTTCAGCTCGATGACGAACCATTCAACCCGGATTTCGTGGAAGTCGATCGTGTCTTGGACCAATCAACATGCGTGGATCAAGTCACCGGAGAGGTACTGCTTTTTGCTGCTTCCTGGAAAGTTGAAGGTCAACCTAACATAGTGCGACCTTTGGCTTGACCTGTAGCTTGACCTTTATATAAGTATTTATATGATACTGGTGCTTTAGAGGTGCTTTGTTAATGATCCTATTCACTACAGTTTCCATAGGTTGCTTTTGATGTTGCATAGCATCCTTTTTTGCGCGTATAGAAGACATAAAAGTTCGGACAATCGTTTTAGATAAAACAACATTTGTATTTCACACCTTGTCCGAGCAAGTGGTGCTGGATGCATCAAATCAGGGTCTTGGGTTGCTAAGTAAAGTTCTTTTTTTTTTTGCAGCCTGTTACGCACTATCTCGTGAAATGGAGGTCGTTGCCATACGAAGATAGCACATGGGAGCTTGAGGTACATCTGTTGTCACATGTGCATACAAACGGGCTCTTTGCTTGCTCCTCGTCATTTAAGCGTTCTGTTTCAGTGTGGCAGCTTGGCTATGTGACTGCTTTTGCCAGTACGCAGTGTCACGTAGTGCTTTCAATTGACTACCTGCCATGTAGGTATAGCATCAATGAAGCAGGGAATATCGGGGGTGGGATGTTGAAATTTGTCAAACTTGGATGCTGTCGCATAATGACGAAGTTTGCGATTTGGGACGCTAAATTTCACCGTTCAATCAGGGTGATCTGACGAAATATTCTATTAAATCAACAGATCAACGTCGACGAACCGAAGATCAAGCAATACCTTGAGCTGAAAAAGCCACCACCTTCTGAATTCCAACAGGTTGGGAGTTTTGTCAATCATTTTCAAATGGTGCCAGGATTTCTCGGTAGTATGGTCTCGTTAACTGTGAACATGGCCTACACTTATTTTACAATATGTTTTTGAAGTACTAAGCCCTTATGTATCGCTAAACTTCAACATCTATATATCAGTGTGGATCTGTTGTAATTGTGATGTGTTTTGTTCCTCAGTACGTTCCAAGACCTCAGGCGTTCCAGTGGAAGAAAATCGAGGGAAGCCCAGTCTACAAAGATGGCAACACACTGCGCGACTATCAGCTGGAAGGTCTAAATTGGCTTACGTTCTGCTGGTATAAGAGGTCAGATATTCTAGTTGTCATTAACATACCTCTAATGTTCTTCGGAAGTCTGCTTCATCGTGTTTTCCTCCTTTTTTGCTAAACTCAGATTACTGTTTGAGGATAATGCTTTTTGAGTAGCCATCGTTAACAGTATTTGTGCAAAAGAGTCGAATAACACAAAAATTGTAACATTTCAAGTATCCTGAAGCAAATTTTTTCAAACCAGCCTAATTCCTGTCAAATGTCCCTGAAGCAGTAGTAGTGGCTAGTAGTAGTAGTAGCTTTTGGAATATATCTCACCGTCATGTCGTTTGTCATTTTATTTAACAGACAAAATTGCATCCTCGCTGATGAGATGGGTCTCGGTAAAACAGTGCAGACTATTTCATTCTTGTGTGAACTGAAGGTGGGTTATTACATACACAGTCCATATTGTGGTTTTTTAAATGATGATAATATCTTCACGTTGACTATTGATGGCTAAATTTCCATCATGCCCTTCTTTGGGTTGATTCTACTGTTGTACTGCCTTGTAGTTCTGGTAGAAAACAGGCAACGTTGTCCCCTTTCTTTTCATACTACACTTGATCGTAGATTAACTCACACGCGTGCTCTTCGTCTTGTAGCGTTATGGCGTGCGTGGCCCGTACCTTGTTATTGCGCCACTATCAACCATCGTGCATTGGCAACGCGAGTTTGAAGCGTGGAGTGACATAAACACGATCGTGTACCATGGAAGGTAATCATTACTTGTTTTGCTTGTACTGTTCTCCTGTTTTTTGTTATTCATTTGTCATTTGTTGTTATTGTATTCTGACATCGCTGTTGTAGTGGAAACATGGCTGTTTGTTTATCAACCATCCGTCTTGTTTTTCCATACAGCTCACCAAGTCGCTTGCTAATCCAGCAGTATGAGATGTCTTACACTGATGAAAAGGTTTGTTGACCACGTTTCTGTTGTATAAACAACCCCAGCTGTCATAGAAGGAGGGTTCCCTATCAACTAACGCCACAAAACCCTTCATCCAGATGGCATCAGTTTCCTAACAACACAGCAAACTCAGATAGATCGTGGAACATCTAATCTTTAATATTTTAAATCTAGTCCTTAATCCAAACTCGTACAAAACTGTCGGTTTTTCGACAATTCGTCAATTGGTGCTTTGGAGAATTAAAGCCGTTTCATGTAGAAATCCCAGCAATCTTTTAAGGGATAGATGGCTCTTTGTAATACAATATGCTTGACTTAGGCAAGGATTACAATATTAAGGCAGTTGATCCATACCAGTGAATCGATCTACAGTCGATATTTTGGACGATGCTGCTATTTGCCTTTCGTATCACACCTCTGACCCCCAACATCCCCCCTTTAGCACCAGTAAATTTCTCTGATAAGGCAAAAATTGTCTTTACAGGGTGAAAAGATACAAGGCATCTACAAGTTCGAGGCAGTCGTTACTACGTACGAAATGATCCTCAGTAAGTTTCTGATTTAATCGATTCTTCGTTTGATAAAAAGCAAGGCCTAAATAAAGACGCTCGTAGCTCCTTTTTGAAAAATATAGTTTTATGCTTGGTCAAAAATTTTATCCCACTTGAGAAGCAGTTGAAGGCGGCTTTTATTATGTCGTCATTTTCGCCTAATTTTCGCCTTTGACAGGTCTCTGGCTTCTCTAGCCAAACTGGCTTCTCGATGTCCTTGTTGTGCAAGGCCCACAAATCTTGGCCTTTGTATTGAGGTTTCCATCTCATTCCATTTCGCCAGTAACCGCATGCTACTTTCTCTTTATCTGCATGGCTCGATGTTGTGTCTCTCCAGGAAATATTGATACAAAGCTCTTTTCCGTATGCTAAATGTTTAACGTTGACTAATATGATTGGATCAGACTATCTCTGATTTGTTTACATTAATGAATATTAAGTGCTAATTAGTACGCCAAGTTAATTAGTCTTCCGTCAGCCCACAATTGGAGCCCTCGTCGATATCTGAGACCACCGTGAGGCAATGGAGAGGCCTGCAAAGACGGTCAATGAACGATGCTATCTGTGTTATAGGCGATAACGACATGCTGAGTAAGATCCCTTGGCGGTGCGCGGTAATCGACGAAGCCCATCGACTGAAGAACCGCAACTGCAAGCTTTTGGAAGGCTTGAACAAGCTCCAGTTGGAGCACCAAGTCTTGCTGACTGGTACGCCGCTGCAGAACAACGTCGAAGAACTGTTCAGTCTGCTGAATTTCCTGGAGCCAACGAGGTTCACGTCGCAAGCTGCCTTCATGGTGGAATTCGGAAAGCTGGAAACTGAGGCTCAGGTCGAGAAGCTGCAGCAGGTTGGTCTGGTTTCGTTTTCACCTCCTCGGCTCCTCGCCATTCTCACCTCCCAAACCGCACTTCCTCCCCCCGGCTTCGCACTCAGTAAGCGACGTACCTACCAGAGTCTTGGCCGGCGAAGTATTGCAGCTCGGAGGAACAGACCTTGAGCTTGCACGATAATGCCTCTTCGAGTTTCATTGCATTTTGGAGACAGGAAATCATTACGGTCGCACGGCCACTGACTGGAGGAAGGTCCTCGAAAAACAATAGAAGCTTCTATGACAAACCTGAGCCACACCCACTTTCTATTGTTTTGTGAGGAAGGTTTGCCTTCTAGAATGTTTTTATCTGGAGGAAGGTTAACAACTTTTCTAGACCTTCTAGCCTTCTTTAATGAATGTTTGCATCCATAGATCGTTGACAACTGCTAAGAGCATTTTGACTTAATTTTGTGATTCCTGTCTTTCTCTTGTAGATTTTGAAACCAATGATGCTGCGTAGGCTGAAAGACGATGTCGAGAAGAACGTCCCACCGAAGGAGGAAACTATTATCGAGGTTCGATCAGTTATGCAACATACCTTGTACTTTCCTATGTATACCGGATTAGCACAATCGCCAACTTTTTAGTTGTTTGAAGCTGCTCAGTGGGCATTTATTGGTCTTGCGGATTTTACTCTAGAAAGTTTCTAAGCTTTATACATAGAAAGCTTGTAATGATGACTGGAAATGCCCATGAGCGACTGTTTCTAACCCTCTTTTCTTTGTATCATCCACATGAAGCTCGCCTTGATTGTTCAACTGTCCCCTGGAACCAGCCTTCGTGTCTTTATCTATCATGTTTCGTACTCCTTATCTAACGCGTTAGTGTATACGTAACCTTTATTCCTGCAGTCCGTCCTGGATCTGTCTTGTTTGATCTTCTCAAACGTAGCTTCAGACTTTTAAGCCATTTGTTTTGTTGTTTGTACGAGTTAATCATCTGAATATTGTTCTTGCCACCTGATAAACAAACACAGGTGCAATGAAATCGTCAAATTCCAAGCATTGATTTTATGCACCGCGACATTTTTGGCTTTCATTGCAATTCTTGCTAAACTCATACGCAGCTTATTTGATTTATTAAGTGATTGAATCCATCAAAGCTTCTTTGGTAAATGCAAACAAATTTAAGAATTTGAAATCCTTTATTTTGTTTAAGCAAACTCTCACCCTAAGTTGTTTTCTGCCAGATGTCTAATTACTGCGACGCACTCTGATTTGTGACTTTGATCGAATAACTTGCCGGCGTACTTATTAAACAGTATCCATTTCCTTCATCGCAGGTTGAGTTGACGACCATCCAGAAGAAGTTCTACCGTGCCATTTTGGAGAAGAATTTCGCGTTTTTGACTCGCGGTCTTTCAACAGCCAGTAACACACCTAACTTGATGAACGCCATGCTGGAGCTGCGCAAGTGTTGCAATCACCCATTTCTTATTAACGGCGCGGAGGAGCGTATTGTTTCAGAATACACGAATGGCGCTGAGGGCGAGGACACTATTACGAAACACTTTAAAGCGATGACGGAGTCGTCCGGCAAAATGGTGCTCATCGATAAGCTACTACCGAAGCTAAAAGCTGGCGGACACAAAGTTCTAATGTTTTCACAAATGATTCGCGTTTTAGATTTGCTAGAAGACTATTTGCTTTGCAAGAAATATTTGTATGAAAGGATTGATGGGCGAGTCCGTGGCACTGCGAGGCAGGCTGCGATCGACCGCTTTTGTCGTCCGGAGTCGGACCGGTTCGTCTTTTTGCTGTGTACGAGAGCAGGCGGTGTTGGTATAAACTTGACCGCAGCTGATACCGTGATTATCTTCGATTCGGACTGGAACCCGCAGAACGATTTGCAGGCCCAGGCGAGGTGTCATCGAATAGGGCAGAGCAAACCTGTCAAAATTTACAGACTGATTTGCAGAAATACGTACGAAAGAGACATGTTTGATAAAGCAAGCCGGAAACTTGCCCTTGACAGAGCTGTACTCCAAAACATGAGTTATAGGGAACATTCTCCCGCTCCGGTCCTTCCGGGAAATACTATTCCCGGGGGTGCCAGTACTGCTAACGGCGCTATCCCCGGCTCCGCTGCAAGTCCTGGGAACCCGGCGCAAATAGTAAGTAGCTCAGAAAGGTATTGTATTTGGTATCGTGAATAGTTTATGGCCTATTATAGTTTTAGCTTTTTGTACAATGAATCTGTTAATTGATCGGTTTAACTAACACTTGATACATTTATCAAGGTAGGTTATAGTTATTGACGCATTCAAGGAGAGTGAGATTCAAACGACAGATACACTAATAGGAAGGAAAATTAGCACGCCGATTAGCCATAGTATAAAAATATCAAGAATGGTATCGAATGTTGAAAAACTCATTTGAATTTTCAGCTTAGCTTGTATTTCTATTAACGCTTGTCACGTCTAACAACAAACGTATTAATTCTATAGCAACCACAACCAATGATGTCGAAGAAGGAGATCGAAGACTTGCTCAAAAGAGGTGCCTACGGAGCACTGATGGATGAAGATGGTGATTCAAGCTCGAAATTCTGCGAGGAGGATATTGACCAGATCTTGGAGCGGAGAACGCAAATTATCCCAATTGTCGGCGAAGGGAAAGGCTCCACATTCGCGAAGGTAGGTCTGGTCTTTCTGTGTCTCAGTAGCTGAAGGCTTTAAATCTGTAGTGTAGGCCGACGCGTGTAAGCTTAAGATGCAATATGAAGGTATGCAGGAATTCTGCCGGCGATCAGCACTTGGAGCATGTGTCGTTGCCTATAATTATCGATTTCATGCATTTTCATTGTTTACAGGCGAGCTTCATATCGAACACTGCCAAAATGGACATTGACGTTGACGACCCAGAGTTTTGGACCAAATGGGCCCAGAAAGCTGCAATCGACGTCACGGATATTGACAAGGTGAACGAACGTTTCGCTTGTTTTTTCATTCACCAGAAAATCAGATGTTCTGCTTTAATGGCAGTGTTGTGTCTCCCCAACTATCACAAAGCCAGTCTCGTTTGTTATTCTAGTTCACGTGGAATCGTCTTATGCATTGGGTTGATTTTTCTTGCAGGAAAATTTAATCATCGACAAACCGCGGGAAAGGAAGCAGACGAAGAGGTTTGGGAACGAGGACGGATCTTTGGAGTTGTCTGAAGGCGAATCGGTCGAGGAGGAGGAGGAGGAAAAGCCAGTTGTTGATGCTGTTCGCACTGCCTGGTCACGTGTGGAATGTTTTCGAGTTGAAAAGAACATGCAAATCTACGGGTGAGTGATGTATGCGTGTGTTTTTGTCGTTTAGAATTTGATTATGTATAATATTAAATGTTTTTATATTTATAGTTTCATCTTGAATTAGTCTACTTGACGTAGAATGAATGTGGCTTCATCTCTTCAGGTGGGGCCGGTGGCGTGACGTCTTGATGCATGACAGCTTCAAGGTGCACGTTGGTGAGCGTGACCTGGAGGCGATCGGGAGAACCGTGCTGGTCTTCTGTTTACACCACTTCAAAGGCGACGAGAAGATTAAGGTTTTCATCAGTAACCTTATCACTAAATCAGTGACACGATCGCGACTTATGAGGCACGACCTCGCGCCGAAGGAAGTCGCGAAAGACGAACCGTACACCCCGGACGCTTCTGACCCAAATAAGCAGAAGAAAGTTGCCAAGGTGCCGAAGAAAGGAACGCAGAACAGCAAGCCGGTCCTGGTCGAGGCCGGTGCGGACTGGAAAACAGTCGATCCGGACACCCTCGTAATCGACCAAGGGTACCGTAAGCATTTAGCGCACCATTCGAAGAAGATCCTCTCTCGTGTCAAGCTGTTGCACTGCCTGAGACACGAGATCATTGGCGATGTTGGGGAGAAGATCCTTCTGGGCCTTCCCGCGTCCGACATTCCACTGCAAGTGCCCCATGTTGACGGCGAAGCCCCCACGTCGTGGTGGGATGTCGAGGCCGACAAGTCCCTCATGATCGGTGTCTTCAAACACGGTATGCACTTCCTAGTTTAGTAGTTTCAAGTGCAAACAGCTTTCAGTCACCTTATCTGTCCATCCAAACTTCCAGTTATTTTTTCTTTTGCCCTTTGCCATTTCCTCATCATATTTGTCCTGGTCGCAGGCTACTATAAGTTAATATCACATAAGTTTGTTGCGGATTGCTACTGTCAGTATATATATATCCACTTCTATTTACTTGCTTTCCAACTCAGATTTTTATGCTATACGGATTTCTGCAGCCCCGGACACTCCTTTGAATTAAAATCAATTATGAATTTCACTTGCAGGGTACGACAAGTACAACTCAATTCGCGCAGATCCCTGCTTATGTTTTGTAAGCAAACTGAAATTGTCCTTGGCGGAAGTAGAAAGAGCGTCGGCCGTCTCTCCCGACCACGGCACTCTTGAAAGGTTGGTACAGTGTAAAGCAATACCCTTTGTTTCATTCTTGAATCAGCTGCTTGATGTAAATTCGTTGTCCTCGTTTTGGTTACACCTCTTGATACTCGGTAACATCAATACAGGTTTGTGTGTGGTTGTTGCTGCTTGGGACAAACAGAATGCCTGTTGATCTGTAAAACTTTCCTCGTATTCACTCGGCGCTTTACATTTGTTAGGCTTTTTTAATTACTGATACTGCAGCTCGCTTCTTAACTGCTCGTATATCCAAGATGTTTGATACCTATCCGGTGTCTGCTGCAGTGTGTTCAAATCACCTTTATGATGGGTGCATGTGCGAGTAACCATACCTGAGCGAGGTTAAGCGGCTTTTACGATTAACAGTTCTTTTCAAGGCAATGCCGGGTCATCTCTTGGATCCCTGGTGTTAAATCTGAGGTGGCCCTTAGATAGGAATTGCTATGTTTTCATCAGAGCCACGTCAGCTGTACGTTTTGCAGTGACTTGTTGTTACCTCGGGGCAATGTTTGTTTGCAGACACGACGATTTGGGAGGCACTACCCCCGGCAAGCGAAAGCGCAAGAGGCGCATGCACGAGGACGACGACTTCAATTCGGACATGGACGACATGGACCGCGATGATGACGAGTCGCTGAGCATGATCGAGTCCCCATTGTCGTCCTCATCACCAAACATCCCGTCAGATGGTAAGTGTGCCAGCATTTGTGTCAAGTTATTGCACAGTTAATGGCTTTGGGTAAAGGATGTTAAAAAATGTCTTCAGATGCCAATTCAGCAAAAGTGTCCGCCATCTCTTAGTCTTAAAAGCCAGCGATCTATGTCAGCCACAATGTTTATAAGCAGTGCCTTAGTATGCTTAACGACTTGTGTATAGTAAAGGTAAGGGTGGCGAGAAAGATCTGCCTGAAGGAAATAGCAAGATGAATCCTAGCTAAAAGGGGAGCGTGGCTATAGACCTACACTTTGGTGTGCACTTGGACAAGTTATTTGGGTACAAGCTCGCGTCGTCTGTGATAGTTCAATCGACTTCCTACTTTTTTCAGGTGCTCATGTGCAGAACCCGGCGCTGAAGTGGCCCCAGGCACCCGACCTGAACACTCGCTTGAGGCGGCTGATCACTGGCTACGTGAAAGGCTGCGAAAAGGAGCAAATGAAGCTTGCACAGCAAGAGAAGGTTTGCTCTTATACACCATTCCCTTTCCTTCTTCATTACCCTTTCCTTCTTCATTGCAGAAACTGCAAAATGCTTGGTCGTGGCGCCAAATAGTCATCGTTGAAGATTTATTGTTGCATTGAGGACTTGTTGTTAAAATATTATTTGTTTAGCCTGTGTTTTCTGAAAGCGTCTTGTTGTTGCGCCAGGGTATATTCGCTTGCAATCAACCGCTTTGAATACCCGCCTTTATTCACGGTTGTAGGCAAAAGGTACTGGGAACGGCATTAAAAATTCAAAAATAGGTGCAAATTTTAATAATTAGCTTCTTATGGTTATATACACTCTTGTAACAAGTTTTTGGAAAATTATATTTTTACTTTTTGAAAAATTACTGCTGAAAACCCCGAAGTAAGATAAAAAATATTGATGAAAAGATATATATTTGTTGCAACAAGGAACGTTTCACTGATGTGTCTTTCTCATCTTTTAGGACAAAGAACGCCGCGAAAAGCAAGCACAACAGATTCGAGAGAAGCAGCTGAAGAAAGCGGAAATGGCACTTAGGTGGGTTGACCTGACATTACAGAACTTCCCATTTCTTCCAGCATTCCCAAATTCTATGATATTAACACTCTAAAAGACGTTTTAATTAGTTTGAATAAAGAGCAGCATGTTTTTATATCAGCCCGATAAATTATTTATTATTCTTTATATCCCTTTTTTGAACGTTTCTATGTTCTCTCGACAAATCCGCGTGATTTTTTATCCCCCTTTTCTTTGACCTAAGTTTACTTCAAACTTAATAAAAAACTAAATGTATTTGGCAACCAGGTCGCTAGAATAGTTTTCCTTTTCAGCTTACTTGCAAGTAATGAATAAGTAAATTATTGCATTCCAGATGGTCGAGGAGAGAAGTCACTGATTTTTACCGCGTTGTTACTACCTTTGGCGTCATATACGACGAGGAAACCAAGACATATGATTGGTCGAAATTTAGGTGAGTCGGAAATACTGGGATGTTTTCTAGTCTTTCATTAATCATTTAGTATCGTGGCATTTATTTGATTTAATGGGTATCTTTACGGCTTTCATTTATGTTTAGCATTCCTACAAAGTCTTTGGTTTCTATGAATGTTGTAAATTATTGATCCAAATAATTCACTTCAAAAAGTAAATGAGAAGTTTTGCCCTAACTTGTGCTGGCACCCTCTTTTTATTATCAGTTCCTGTGTGGAGCCTGCTTTACTCTTGATTAAGGTTTCAACACTGCCACTCCATGAAATTTTTACTTGTGCGATTCCTTTTTAACTTTGACCATAATTATGCAATGCCTGTTTACCTACAATCTAAATTATGCGACGCTTTTTTACGTTTGACCTGAAATATACCTTTACGATATTTTGATAATGAAGTCTTATCAGTTTAAAGAAATATCAGGTTGGAGGTCTGTGTGGTTGATGTTAAGGTTTTAGCTTATTTTTCTAAATTTTTTTGTTTCTCAAATGCAGGAAACTGGCGAAGCTGGAGAAGAAGGACGACGAGCGTATTACTGCTTACTATGAAGAATTTTCGGCCATGTGCCGTAGAGTTTGCGAGAAGCTGACACCCGATGACATTGAAACCAAGAGAGGTATTTGCATTTGAAGAGTTTATGGGTTTTCTCTTGTGAACTGGTAGTGTGAATAGAATTGGTGATGATAATATACGTGCCTATATGTAATTCAGTCAAATAATGTTTGAGAGTACCCAGAAATGTTTTGAAAAGCACTGCAGCTAATTAGAAAGCGATATTTGTCCTCTTTAAAAGTGTTGGAAATCATCTTTTCTTGTGGTGCGTTTTCCCCGAGGAAGGATCTTTGATTGCCACTGTTAATGACGACTGTCGTGTGTTTAGCTAGGCTTGTATCGTGCACTAGCTCGTGCCAGGATTAGAGTATCGGTTAAAGTGTTTTGCTTTCAACAATTGACCCGAATGCTTGACTTTCTCTTGTTTTGATTCTGTCTTGTATACACTTGACAGCAGATTGTGCCATTGATGTGCCCCGATGTTTTCCATTCTCTAACATCTCAAAACATTTGTAGGTGAAAATTTGGAGCCAATTTCAGATGAGAGAGCCCACCGTGTCATTCACAGAGTCGACCTTTTGCAAAACATACGGAATAAGGTAGGTGTATATATTACTGCTGGAAAGGAGTCCATAATTGTGAATCAAATGTGGCCCTCAAATGGGTTTTAAAATTTTTTCACGAAGTTTATTTGAGTTATGTGTTTGTAGGGCTCCCTGTGCTTACTCTAGTCACCATAGTGCAGCTGACAGCTCTTGCGTCATAATCCTGGTAAGCCTGCACTGGTTTAACAGACAGACAGTATGAAAACATGAATAGATGTCATCAAATGCATTTCAGACTGAAAGTCACTCTTACCAACAACTTTTTTTTCATTTATTGGTGAAACTTTGATTAGAATGCCAACAATCTCTTTAACGACAGCATTTTGTTTGCGTCAGGTATTAACGCACGAAAGCCTGGATGAACGAATCTCTTTGTGCGAACCTTCGAATGACTTCCCGGTCTGGTGGAAGGCTGGTGTCCACGACAAGGAGCTTTTGGTTGGTATCGCGAAGTAAGTTCCCGCCACTCTTCTTCGGCATCGCGTCTATGCATAGTTGCTTGCAAGTATCGTTTTCTCTCGAACGTTGATTATTTAGTGATTGGTGCTGGAATTGTTCACTGGCTGTCATTGTAGTTACAAAGTGATATTGGAAAATCTCGATTCAACGCGCCGCTCCGAGAACGACTGGCCCATTGGTCATCGGCATTGGATGGCTCACTTTACATTTGACTTCCTGTGTTTTTTATTCACTCACTCTTGATAGTTAGATCTATGTAGCTAGTAATCTTTAACAACGGGCAGTATTGCACTTAACAGACCAGTTTTAAGGATGAATTCATAAGGTCCTTATGTTATTGTGAAATAAAACTCAAGAATTATTTTTTTTTCTTTTTTCTCTAATGTTGACGTCGTTACAGTATTTACATTTAATTGGTCCCTGAAGCCATGGTTTTTTAACGTGGATATTAATTTTTTCAGGCATGGTCTTGGAAGGACAGATTCGTATCTGTTTTCAGACGAAACCCTTTGCTTCAAAGGAATTTTGGACAGTTTGGCATTGCAGTTGAAGAAGCGCAAACAAGAACAACTTGCACAGCAAAGTCAAAACAAAATAGGTTCGTTGTTGCCTCATTCGGTACTGACTTTTTGGCTACCCATTGATTCTATCCTGATCGAAGAACATGTAATCTCATCTTTGTATCGCTACGTTCTTTTGCTGCTTAAAAAGAGACACAAGAGATCGTTGTGAATTAATTTTGGGTAGAAGTTCAGGAATTGACTGATTCTAATACCAATTGACTGCTTTTAACAGATGCAGGATTGACACCTGTGGACGAAAAGGAAGGCCCTCAACCACCCACAAACAGCACGGTTCCTGGGAGCGAGACTACGAGCACCAGTGAGACTCCATCATCGGGCGTAAATGCGGACAGGCAACCAATAGCAACACATGATGCGAAGCCTGCAGTACCCGAGGATAAGGAGGAGCGCAAGGACGAGTCGGTTTCAAAGGAGGTAGCCGAGATCATTGCGGCTTGGCCTAAGGTTAGCGGTAGCCTTGTCTCTAACGATATTTCTGAATCAGCACTGCTTTCTCCTTACTATTGCCAAGTTGCAGGGTTTGTCTCGGTATGATAAAAGTGATTTTAAACTGCCTCTGGAAAATCTTTTAATTTTATGCTGTTTTAAAGGAAAGGGATGTTAGCTGAAACAGTTTAAAGGTTTTACCCTAAAAATGGGCATTGGCCCCTGTCGCTTCTAATTCTGACCCGCCGATTTTGGTTGTGTGGAACGGCTGTTAATCATTCTGATTCCGTTTTTACAGGACAAGGCGATGATTGGCAGGTTGGAGAAAATATGCCAGTGCATTTTGAATAACGCATGGCCTAAGAACGTTCGAGTGGAGACACCTGGTAGATCCCATTCTCAGAGCGGACAGACCCACCCGACCCTGCCTGGCTCGTTTGATCGGGCGGATTTGATGCGACAGCCGGCCGTGAGTGTGGTCGGTGGCGAGGATGGACCTAGAGGAGAGATGGCCAAAGGACTGCTGAGCCCAGAGAAGAACTTCAAAGTCACCAGTGTAAGTATCCTAACATGGCACTGCTGTTTGAAGCAGAAAGCTGTTTCGAATCTTGTTTGCATATTAGCTATTTGTTGCTTGCTGTGCGTAAGGTCTTCAAAAGCTCGCGTTTTGAAAGATAGTTTAACCAGCCAAATGCAATACAGATGCATTTGTCCAGATTTCCTTTCATTTTGTATATTTCAAGTGCTATAATGCCTTTACGTACTGAATCGTGCACTTTTTGTTTTTCATTATTAAAAAAATCACGTGTGTTTAGCGTCTGACATGGTGATCTTTTCTCGTCAAATATTCAACCTTGATGTTTCTAATTCCTGTTGTGTACAGTAACGAGGATTTTCCACTAAACGAAAGAATCTTTCTTATCCTCGCCTTTTTCCTTTTTCCAGCTTGATGGATTGAAAATAACAGTGAAGAAGAAGCGAAGGCGGAGAACCAAGGAACAGATGGGTAAGTTGATTGATTACTTAAAAGTATCATACAGTATCAAACTGTATCATACAACATTAAACTGTATCATACAGCATCATACTGTATCAAACTGTATCGCTGAGGATGGCTCGGTGTGCGAGGATGGCTCAGTGGTTAGAGGCGCTGACTACGGACCCAAGGGTCCGTGGTTCGAGTCCCTGGCATGACCAAACTTTCACTCAGAGTGAGGAGAGTCGCCAGCTCTCTGTAATTCCAGGCATAAGGAATCACGAGGTGTGGTCACATCGAGAGGAAGGTCCAGGACACTGCTCGATAAGCTTAAGCTTCTCAGTGTCCTCAAACTACCTTCGGATGCAAGGTAGAAACAAATCAAATCAAATC
Organism: Nemopilema nomurai; assembly: GCA_003864495.1. NCBI lineage: Eukaryota > Metazoa > Cnidaria > Scyphozoa > Rhizostomeae > Rhizostomatidae > Nemopilema > Nemopilema nomurai. The sequence continues at coordinate 1,436,062 of ML133474.1, forward strand.
AAGTATCAAACAGTATCATACAGCATCAAACAGTATACAGTATCATACACTATCAAACACTATCAAACAGTATCAAACAGTATACAGTATCAAACAGTATCAAACAGTTTCAGTAGGCAAGGTTTCGGCAGCTATGACTCTTTGTTTTGTGTTTTTGGCTCCATGAACCTCTGCTGCGAGTGAATCTCATTAGAACCTGTTCTTCCCCTGAAGCTGCAGCTGCCGCTGCGAAGGCACAGCTCGCCCAAGTGCCACCACCGGAGCACTTGAAGTTCCCGGTCAGTGACATGCAGGTCGATGCGTTGCCGCCGAATGACAAGGTGAAGCGGAGGAGAAAGAGGAAGGGCGATGCTACAGATGCGTTATCGAAGAGTATGAGCTCCCAGTCATCATCTGACGAGCCCCCGCTCAAGGTTGTGCCACACCCGGTCAAATACACAGCTGAAAATGATGCGGCACATGCCGACTTAAAGGTAAATGTCTCACCTGAAAGGTCCACTATTTGCATTGTTTTGTTGTTGTTGTTGCGGTTGACTCAGTAAGCTCTGAATAGGTTATCCTTAGGTGCGCATGCTGGCCAACTTGTACCAGCTTTTCAGTTTCAACTTGTAGCACCACTGACTTACTGACGTCCATGTCCAAGTCATTTGAGTCTTGCCGTTTGCTTTCAGATGACGTTGAACCCGTCGATCATCCTACACGTCCCTGCCAACATGGACCAGAAGGTACAGCGCGTGCCCAACTCAATAGCAGGCCCTGCGAGCGACTTCAGCCCTGCTGCTGCTGCCCAGAGTCAGAGCGCCGAGAAGACGACGGCACTGCCGCCCGCGATCAGCCACAGCATCGAGAGCCTGGTGCAGAGCAACACGCATCCCAGCAGCAGCTTCAGCTCCTCCGTTCGCAGCTCCGTCGTCGAGCACCTGCCGAAAACCAGCAGGACTGCTGGAAGTGAGGCTGCCCCTGTCGTAACCTTGGCAACGTCAGACGCTGCTGTTTTTAGAAAGCCAGTTGTAGATGGTGCCGACTTCTTGGTGAATTCCCAAAAGGGCATGAAAGCAGTGAAGCCCAGCGCACCGCTAGAGCTTGGGGACACCAAAGGCACTGAGTCTTCCCGGATTACAAGTCCGCCTGGCGTGAATCGTTCCGTTGATCATGCGTCAATCATATCACCAAACGTCAATCCTTTCGAGAAGAAACACCCTTCCATCGGCGAGTCCAATATTTTCGATATGCTTCCACTGCACATGCAGACATCTTCCGGAAAGGATTCATTGCTCTACAGAAATAGGAATTCTCCATTCGGGCCAAAGGGTGTGAAGCAAAAGACAAGCATTGATGACCCTGGGACGCCGCCAGCATTGTCAAAGTACTTCGAAGGCCACAAGGCTTCGGCGGCCATGGTAGCACTCGCCGCGAAGCTCCACTCTCAAGCGGCAACATCACAAGCCTCAAGGACGCTAGCAGAGCACCACTATCCAATCACTGACTCAAGCTCAATGTTTCATGTTCCGAAAGAGGAATTCCCGGCAAGGACTTCTTCCGGCACTGGAAGCAAGCGAAGTTCGCCAGTGGAAAGTTCTAAACCGAACACCATCAGCTATAGAAGCAGCAAGCCCGAGGAGGAGATCAAGGAGCCTTTGGGTGCTGAGAAAACATCACAATACGAAGGTCAGCGTCAACGATGGGTTAGAGGTAAGAAAGGGCAGTCACGAGTCCAGTTTTCATTCCGGTGGAAAGGTGAGCTCAGCCGATGCCAGCAGTAGGCAAAGGCAAGGCATAGCGGGACATCCCCACAGTATGGCCTCGCTTCTGAGCTCTCACCCGGCGAGTAAGGCACCAATCCCATCTGTGCAAGTCCAACTTTGCCGACCCCGCACTTTCTTGGTGCCACAGAGCAGCGAAGTTACACTCCTGATTCGAAAAAGTCCACGCAGGATGCTGGGAGTGGCAGCAAAGGAGGGAACGCTAACAGGCCGCAAGGTGTACGAAGGGCTCCTTCGATGGAACAGTTATCCAAAAAACACGCCCATTACCTTCCGAATACCACTGTTTCTAGTCAGGGAACATCACAGGAAAATGCCAGTATTTCCACTCAAAAAGTGTCTTTTTCGTCTCCAGTGAGCTTGAGCTTACCCACAACTACACAAACACAAGGCCCAACAACCAAAGCGACATCTGTGCCAAGTGAGGTGCCAAGGTCCAATGCCCATAGTACAGGAAACATTGGACATGTTCCACCAAAAGTTGCGTCAACACCCACTAGTTCCACAGCGCCGATGAATTTCAAAGTCAAGCCGAAGGCTGCAGGTTCGCAGGCAAAAGCAACAGTGCCAGGTGGCATATCAAGTGGCGCGTCATTGAGTGAAAAGGTTTTACAGCTGAGAAACAAGGTTTCCAAAAGTACCAAGTCTGCTCAAGGAAAGGCGGTTATAAAGAAGACACCATCTAGTACAATACAGCAACAAAGTGCACCAATGGGGCAGACTGATGTTCCAAAGGCAGCTACTTCGCTGCAAGTAGACGCCAATGCCTCAATCGCAAGGGCAGGCAAAACTGTGCAATCAGCCCCCTTGATTTCAACTGCCATCAGTTCCTCTTCACAACCAGCTCAAAGCCGGCCAAGGCCTATGGATGACGTAGCAAGGGTCAAGAAACTGAATGCTGTTGCTGATTTGCCCAGCAAGCCAACAACCGTATCCGAGCAAGCGAGAAAGCAGCAGTTGGTGGCGTCTTCTGGTGACCAGCAGGCAGCCCAAAACAAGCAACAAAGCCTGCGCAAGTCACCTCGGTTGCGAGCCGGCCTTCTGTCACGGCATCCCCTACGCCGCGCCTGGAAGCAGTCACAGCGTCTCAAACCAAAGTACCCACCCCAAACCAGCCATAACCTTGCAGTCCAGAAGTCCAGCAGTAGTGGCAACGACGGCTATTAAAACTGCGCCCCACTCCACGCAATTGAAGGCAGCGCAACCAGTTTCAGCCAAGTCAGTCAATGTTCCCGAGAGCGCTGCTCCATCAGTCATCAAAGCATCAAGCATGATGTCATCAGCGTCAGTGTCGTCAGTGTCATCAACTGTGCCTGTCATTACACCTTTGTCTGGGCTTATCAAAGTCGTTGACGCAGCCAGCAAGCGGAGCATAATTGCTACAGCGGGCAGAGCCCGGTCGGTGAGGGTGCCTCCGCCTGCGTCTCAGTCAGCGTCGGTCATCACTGTTGCCGCGTCATCGGCCGTAAAACACGGTGGCGGCTCGTCATCAATGCCGATCACCGGTGCTCCTCTGCGATCATGACACCGAAGCCTATCAGTCTGCAGATAGTGACAGCTACCTCCAGTATTGTTGCCTGTCTGTCAGGTGCCACTCTGTCGCAAGTGGCAAGTATCAACGTCAAGCACGAACAGCGAGAAGCAAAGAACAGGCAATCAAACCTCAGTTGTCTCTACAATACTCAAGGTCATTCCTTCTGTTGGGCGCAAAACAGACAGTCGAAATGAAGCTACACCGTCCAGCAGGCCCACAAATGCCAGCCAGAGTGCAGCGGCTCCAAGAAAAGCAGCACCACTATCGCAGCAGCCGACACCAAAAGCAGCTGGTGCTAAATCTAGTGCACCAGCTGTACCGTATACAACTGCCATAAAAGTTACAGTAACCCCAACATCTACTAGAGGTGGCGGTGAACACGAGCCCCTCGCGTCCCTGCATTCTGATTCTTCCCTTCTGAAAACTGTCTCAGCTGCCAGTACGGTTTTTGCAGAGCGTCCCTCGTCAAAATCACCAGGCCAAAGGACGCCATCTCCAGGCAGAGGTAGGACCACATCAGACCGACAGGTCCAGAAGGCGAACAAAAGCTCAACTGGAACCAGCTCATCCGGCGAGGATTCTTCAGACAAAGGTAGCAACGCTCCGGTTGCGTCACGCACCCGGCCTTCGACCAGACGAATAACAACACTGTCCGCATTGGGACCAGGTCCTATCAAGAAAGGGGGTAGAACCACCCCAGTTACGTCACCGAAAGGAGCATCTGTTACCTCTCCTAAAGAAGCAGCACCTTCGAAGAGCCAGACACCTTTGCCGGCCACAGTCAAAGCGACCGTGTCAACCTCCCCAGCTACCGTTACTGGTATGGTAACCACAAAGTCGGGCCCAAAGTCAAATGCGCAGACCACAGTCAGTGCACCCAGCAGCCAGAAGACCGCTGCGGGGAAGCATTCAGCTGATGGCGAGAAAAGGGTGGAGGGCAGCCTTGCCAAGGAAACTACAGACGTCGATGCGAAGGATTCGAGCAGTCAGAGTGCAGCTGCGAAGACAGACCACGGGTATGCAGCAGCTGCGGCTCTGGCCAAGTTGAACGAGAGCATTGTTATACAGACAACGAGGAGCGTGACGTCAGTATCCGATCGACCCAAGACGCAGAAAAGGAGTCTCGCGAGCATTGTGAAGGACCTCGCTTCCAAGTCAAGTGCCCAGCAATCAACACCGCCAACTTCAAAGCAAGATCCAGGCAAGAGTGAGAAACAGCCACCTAAAGCTAAAGACCCGGTTGCTGTAAAGCAAGCTCTCCCTGCGAAGCCTGCTCTAGCTGCTAAGGATACTGCACCTGCGAAGGATACTGCACCTGCGAAGGATAATGCACCTGCGAAGGATAATGCACCTGCGAAGTTTAATGCACCTGCGAAGGATTCTTTGACCGAGAAAGGTGCCGCACCTGCCAAAGAAACTGTACCTGCGAAGGTTTCTGTGATTCCGAAGGAGCCTGTACCTGCGAAGGTTTCTGTGATTCCGAAGGAGCCTTTACCTGCGAAGGTTTCTGCGATTCCGAAGGAGCCTGTACCTGCGAAGGTTTCTGTGATTCCGAAGGAGCCTGTACCTGCGAAGGTTTCTGTGATTCCAAAGGAGCCTGTAGCTGCGAAGGAACCGGTAATCGCTAAGGAAACTGCAACTTTGAAGAATACTTCAACCGCGAAAGATACTGTAGCTGGGAAAGGAACTGTAGCTGCGAAAGAATCTATTCCAGCAAAGGACGCAGCACCAAGTAAGGATTCAACATCTACGAAGGATACTGTACAATTGAAACATGCTGCACAGGAAAAGGAGGTTTCGAGCGATAAAGAGGCTGCTAGAGACACTAGTGTGCCAGCGAAGGAGGTTGCCAGGAAGAAAGAGTCCAGCGAGCTGAAACAATCTTCACAGACAAAAAGCAGCCAACCCGATAAGGACACCGTGACTGCAAGCAAGAAGGAAGCATCGCTTGCTCGTGACACGGAGCCCAAAAAGGAGGGCAATCTAACGGAAAACAGGGTAAAGATTAGCAAAGAGTTACCAGCGATTAAAGTCAGCGACAATGCTAGTGCAGGGAAATCGACTATTTTGCCTAAAACCAGCAAAGATTCAACACCAGCGGCCAAGAATACTGTTTTAACAAATGCAAACACTGTTGATTCGGCACGCGCCAGTGCCCAACCAAATCAAACGGACATAAACAAAACTATAAAATGCTCCGCGGAGACTGCTGCCACTTCGCAGGCGAATCTCACGTGACCGTGATTTTACTTTTCTAGATGTAATAACTATGGCCCTAAGCAAACTTTTACATGCTGTTTCTTATCGGATTGTATTGAGCTTTTGATACGAATCAAGGAAAACATCTAGATAACCAGGATATGCAAAAGACCTTTGAAATTAATATATGAATACATATTATATATTATGTTTCCTTTGTACTCTTTTCAAGCGAGGGGGTTTTCGACGGGTCACTGGTCCACAAGGTGATTAGACATACACACCCTCTAGTAATAGGCCCAAATCGATGTAAATTACTGAATTTCTCTAGAGGATGAGAGGGGCCAGGGGGGTGTATTTTGATGCTGACTGTTATGTAACCTATATAGCTTTGTAAGAGCCTTACGTAACTGGTGCAGGAATACATTTTCAATTTATAGGTGCGCCGGTCAGGATAGCTTTTTCAGCCGTCCACCACCGCATGCAGTGTCCCTTTTCAACAAATCAAACTTTGTGCCCCAGTGCTTAACAAGCAATGCAGTATAAATAGGGCATGTTCATTAGGGCTGCCTATAACGATTGAGCGGAGAAATTACTTGTTTGGCGGCAAGATTGAAGAAGCTACTTTCCAAGTCCCTTTTGTGGACTGCAATGTATATTCCCTATCCATGTGAGTTATTTCAAAAGACCCATTGCAAGTCCTTTCCCCCGTTGATGATTTGAAGACGGGATTCCCAAAATCAGGTCGTTGGCTGCAGTTTCCATTTGAGCATGTAGTCAGTTACAGCAATCGATGTGAGTCCATAGGAGCTAGTTGGTCCGAGGAGAAGTATGCCTTAGAGGTATTACCAGTGACCCTTGCTATAAGCAAGCATGAATCGAAGATGCGGGCGTGGGGATTCTTCATATTAGCGCGTTTTAGTTGCAGCTTTTAAGTCCGCCAATGCCACGCACACTTTAACATTATACTCGAGAAAATTAGCTGCAGTCGCTTCAAACTGTCATCAAGTTGTGCGTGATCATTTATATTAATATTCTTACCGAAAGCCTGAATTTTGTCCATAGACAATAACGTAGGTATGTGTTTTTATTATTTTTTGTAGTTGTATGAATATCAGCATTATTAACATTGCATATAACGAGGTGATCAATCAATTGGCTTGTAGACGTAATTGGCGGTTAGAGATTGCGATGTCAACCTTGATATAAGATTTTTATTTGTCACGAAAATGTCATTCTATTTATCTTGTTTGCAGGATATTTATTCACTCTACCTGAGAAGTTTTAACAATTTTTTGCCCCCATTCTTTTTGTGTATCAGCCTGGGTAAGATGATGGTCCCCTGGCTTAAACTATTTCAGGGGCTTTCCCTTTTTGCTTTTCACCAGTGGTGCTATATCCAGAAAAGGAGTCAAAGGCAAAACATAGTCTTTTTGGGTGTTGATGACAATCTAAGTTTGAGAACTTTTTTCCAGAGATCACCTTTAATTGGCACATCCTTCAAGAGATAAAAGCCTCCCCGTTACATGCTACCCATTTGAGATGGTGGCTTTTTTTGAAATATTTTATGCTGGACATGAGACCTGCCACCGAAGATTTTGTTTCAAGGGCATGTTATCCTACTTCACTAAATGAGCGGTGTGGACTCGATCTTTTAAGCCCTTTGCAGATAAGGTAGAATTTGAGGAAGACGCAGTCTTTTCAATTTCAATTCAGAATTATAACAGCTGGAATGATACGGCTTCAAAAATAGGGCTTTTCTAATCGCTTCCTAATCGAAAAGGAACAGCACCTCTTGAAAGTGACGCGTGCTCCAAAATGATAAGTAATGTAGTTTAAAGACCCACATTTGAGGAGAAAGTGTCCAAATACTACCTCTTTATCGGTTTTTTTTATTCGAAATCGATGGAAGCAGTCTTGCTTAGCGCATCGAGAGATGACCATTGTGGATTTGCCTTGGGCCTAAGCGTCCCCAGACCGTCACAGCAAACCCTTATTTTTTTATAGGACTTTTTTTACCTGGACTGCCTATCAAGGAAACAGCTTTGATATTCTTTATATTTTGTAGCAAAAATATCATGCATTCATGACATTGTGTTGTTCATTTATGAAAAAAGTCGTTGGTCAGTTAAGCCGACATACAACATAAGAAAGACACCTTGCCAGACAATTAACACAGTAATCTAGGGTCCAAGGATGAAGGTTAGAGGATTCTTAGGTTAGGAAGTCAAGTAAAAGGCTCCTGGCATAAAAGCAAGTATTCTTGCATGGAAATTGTTTATAGTTTAAATGTCAATTAAATGTCAATATCTTTTTTCTATATCAACACCAGAATGATTTTGCTATGATTGAATTTGGCCAAATTTTCATTTCTCCGCTCTGCAACCGTTCTGGCAAATTTGGGGCATTGGTTTGTTACCAATAAATAGATTTATCCCCATCATCCCCCCAAGCTCAAGCACCCCCCTGCAACCACGTTCGTTGTCATTCACTGTTGGTTTCCAGACCCCAAGCGCTTGTTGTTTTCATATGCGCATTGGAAAGAAAGGAGAAGGGATTGTGGAGAATGCAGTTTTAAGATTAGGCCCTTTCATCGATAAGAATCTCTCCCATCCTCTCTTTTGTCGTGTACCAAAGGTTTTCAACATGAGTGGTGGAGGAACACCGTACATTGGAAGCAAAATTAGCTTAATATCGAAAGCAAAAATCCGATATGAAGGATATCTCTATACCATTGACACCGAGGAATCAACGGTGACATTGGCTAAAGGTAAGCTCCAATTTTGTATGTAAATGTAATGAAAATGCTTTGCATTGTAATTGGAACACATATTACATGTTTAGTTTCCTTTAAAATTGCATTCTCACAATAAAACCTTTACTAACTGTGCGCTCTTTGATATTGTCTGCAGAGACCTTTGACTATGTCGCGCATTGTTGTTTATTGCACAGTGAAGCTCTCGCAAGTTGACGACACTCCCGTCGGTCCATCCTCTAAATCAGCAATGAATCCTTCAGTCACTGAATCTAAGAATAAGTGCAGGTTTGAACAAAGCCAAACACTGTGGTCAATGCTTATGAACACGTATGAACTCTACGTTTTTAGAAACCGTCCGAAAATGTTCGCTAGTACTTTGTAGTCTTGAAACACTGAACATTCCATAACAGCAATTATTCTTCAAGGACATGCGTTTTTGTCTCAGATACAAAGAGAAATCTCGTCGGAAGTCAATATTCAGGATCCTTTAAACGAGTGTTAAGGGATAAGAATAAGTTAAGAAGCAATAAGAGCAAACTAAAGATAAATAAGCAAGCAAAATAGCATCATCATACGAATACTGCGTCCTGAAACATGAGCGAAAAATCCCCCATTAGCGTTGTAAATCACCCAAGCCATTAGCTGAGTAAAGGGAACAGCCTCTAAAAGATATCACCAGTTTGAGGAATTCACAGTGCTAGAAAATTTCACTTTAATTTTGTCTATTCAACAAAGTCCAAATTTCATTTTGAAAAACATTTAAGCAATTATTATATCTCTTCAGGCCAATGAGAAAAAGTTGTTCAGGCACCTTGAAATTGCTTTGTATGCCAACCTTTATAAAGGCTAAAAGGTATTAAATGGCAAGTTAGTCAAGATGTTCTTTTATCAGAATAATTTTTTCTATTGGCAATGCATCTCTTGAATTTTAAAATGCCTTTGATTCTTATGAACATACTTAAATCTGAAAAGTGTGAAGATATTGGAATGATTAGAAACAGAGGCTCCCAAATGTTTTGTTGCAGTTTGAACTTTATTATTTTTACTAAATCCTGACTTTGTATATGTGTTTGTTAGATTTCAAATTATATTTCAACAAGGAGTAAAGCCCTTTGTTTGAAAAGAAAGTAATGAATGCAGTAAAACTTTTTAAACTGTCATTACTGTAGCCAATTTTTGTTTCTAAGATTTGCTGCTAATTTCTTTTGACCAACTCACAAATTGTTTTTAAAATCAATACATTTTATTTGGAATACCCACTCTCACAACGCAATATGTTATCATTTGAAATATGAAATTTTCTTTGGCATGGAACTTGACATTTGGCATGCAAGACATATTTAACATTTGGAAAATAGAAAAGAAAGGCTGCATAAAAAGAATCTAGTGGTCAGTATTATTGAATTCAGAATTATATATACTTCAAGATCTTTTTTCCTTGAAAGGTTTGTACCAGTAAATACAGTTGTGATTGCAAGTTGTTTTGCCTCACACGTCTTGAATAAAAATTTGCTCACAGAGCAAGTTTGTGGAAGTTAAGAAGAAAGTGGTGTTTCACACTTGACACAAGTATCATCATAGTGTCATGACCACTGTTTCACTGATGAATTGAAGTATTAGTGATTTGCACAATCAAGAAAAAACTTGGTTTAGTACACCTTTACTTACAACAAGAATATACAAACAAGGAAAGGAAATAATATTTCATGAAATGTCCTCTGATGTCATTGAATATTCAACCAAGAACATTATACATACTCCAGCTAAATTGAAAACAAAAAATAGTCATAAGAAATCTACAAAAAACATCACCAGCCAAAAGAAATGCAAATACTGGTGAATAAATCACTTCACCCCTAATAGTAGATTCCTGTTAAATTAATCCAGAATTAGAAGCCATGAGCAGTCAATACTACCTTGGTACAGAAAAAATAAAGCAACATTGTAATATAGCAACAGAGCACACCAAATCACATAACAGAAGCATGACAAAGCAGCCATATTTAATTGATCTACTTGACATCAGGTCTCTCAAAAGCATCAACCTGCAACGTTAATGACAACTGCAACATTTAAAAAAAATGTACCTTGTGCATTGGAGACAAGCATGTCATAAAATCAAAAAGCAACTTGGTTGTGTACACAGTCAATAAATTCTACAATGCTGTCTCAAAAGAATGTTGTGTAACAAAATTGTTAAATTGTTTGTTTGGAAGACTTTTTTTATTTGTCATTTCATGATTTGCTCCAGGTCTACATGCTCCCAATTCTCTATCTGATTCATGAGAGAAAATGCTGAAGGCTATTTCTTTAATCAGCAGTTCCGGAAGGAAAGTCAGTTATTTAAATACCCTGATGTAATATATAGATATGCATAAATGAATATAGGTTTTTCGTATCCAATTGGTACTTCCTTCGTTCTGACCATGCAGATGGCATTGTTGGTAAAACATATGAAAAACAGCACAGAATGACTATGATAACGAATGTTGGACTATTATTGTTTCCGCAACAGTGATTGGCCACTTTTTTCAATTTGATGTGTCATCATACTTCAAAATTGTGTAATAAGTTTAGTTGAATGAAACAAGAGGGATTATGGTCTACATGCAAAGCTGTTTCCACCTAAGATTTCTTGTTTGAAGTGCTTACCAGCTTAAAAATATTCTTGTTTTAAGTATAAGATCCAAATTTAAGTAAAAGAACATAAAATTTATTTGTTAAGGAAATTAATTGTTGATGCAAAGCAAGCTAATTTAGCTTATGATTTGATTTATTTTGAAAGCAGTTGATGTATAATTTTGTTATTCTTTATTCTTATAGCATCACCTTATTGTTTTTTTAAATTCAAAGCTTCAAAATGAAATAGGTACAGTTGCTGTTTCAAAGTAATTTGAGTGGCTGCATAAGAATTCCAGGCACTCTTGCAAGCATTTTCTTTCATTTTTTTACGTATTGACCTTAAAAAGACACTCTGTGGCGGTTGATAATGGGCTTTGATTTTTCACAGCATTTTTTATGCTGCTAAAAAGTTTGGTTTGTTTATGATAGGATTCTTTGACTTCATATGATGCTAGCCTGTGCCAGTTTCAAGTTTTTGTCATGGCACTTGCTCCCAACCAATTACCAGTTTCTATCAAAAGCATCTGATTAGAATATTTATAATAAAATTTGTACCCCTATGGCCAATAGGGCAGTTGCACCACCACGGTGAAGAGTTTCAAAGGCCACAAATCTGCCAAGAAGTCTGCACCAGAATGAATGGGCGTCATTAGGTGGCTTTTCCACGAAGTATATCACTTACAATAGCTGCAGCAGTAGTGACAAATCTGTTTCCTGCTCTCCATGTAGTGACGCTGCTGGTGTAAAAGCCAGAACCTTAAACTGGCACTTCCTACCCATGTTCCTTAAAAGTGTTGATTGTATTATTTTGTATTATGTTGCTTGTTCAGGGAATTGGTGTTTTACCTTCTAGTGAAGTCGTTTGGCACAGAGGATCGGAATGCACCCAACCGGTTTCCAGAACGAAATGAGATTTATGAGTATATAGTGTTCAGAGGGAGTGATATTGATGACCTCCATGTAGCAGAATGCCCCACTGGCAGTAGCAGGTCGCAAGTTCAAGAAGATCCAGCCATTGTTCAAGTAAGCTACATTTAAAAGATGCATTCTATATAGGCAACTCAAGGATGTCGGCCACAGAAGTTGCCTATCTTAATTTTGATTGCCCAAATGATATTGCTCCAGATTTGCCTGTAGTCGTATGCTACGTTCATTTGCAAAAGTTAAGATACCCTGGGACACACTTGACAATGACTGCCATGCATGTTGATAGTTTTGTCTGGTGCATTTTGATTTAGTGTCAAATTCGTTAGGCAAATTAGCTTTCGTCGGTTTTTGCACCAGATTTTGCACCACAGACCTAATTTCACTGAGTGTAGCACTTTGTTCGTCGGCTGATTCTCATATGATTTTTACTTTCAAGACTGGGAACACTCAGCCAAGTTTGTACCAGCAGCAGATGCAAATGCGATTAGGCACACCAATGGCTCCACAAAGCTACGGACCTTTTGGGGAATGCCCCCATACGGGTATCCAATGGGGTTCAGACCGCAAGGGAACATGCCACTCTCATCGGTAATAGGCCAGGGAGGCCTAGCAGACCGGAGTCAAAGATCCTCGTCGTTCGATCAGTTCAGACGCAGCCCCTCGCCCCCCAGCGCCGGGGTGGTCGGGCACAGGTACCACGGCAAAGAAAAGGAGGAGAGGAGGAGTAAGTCGCCGGATGGCGAAAGGCCTGTTCAGCGGCAAGGTGATGGCGGCCAGAAGCCGTACGACTCCCAGTCTGGAGGGGCAAGCCACAAAGGGAGCATAGGAGCAACCAGCGCCAAAAGGACAGTGATTACGAGAGGGGGTGAAAAGAGCGGCCCTAGAAAGCACAGTAGGGACAACGATCAGCAGAGGTATGCTAGTTTTGCGACACCGCTTCCCATTGAATGTTGAATGACCTTAGAGTAGCAAGTCCATTCAAGTTTTGACATTAATGAAAAGTTACCTGCATTTGATTCAGTTGTGATATTCCCTTTATCGTCTCAGGTCAATTGATAATTTGTCTTTGGTGCACTCTCCCAGATACCCTAATCTCAAGCAACAAGTCGTGTTGGTATCTAATAGTTGTTGTTTTGCAGACATTCGTATCGTGACCATGAGAATGCGAAGGAGCAAACTAGAGGAAAAGAGAAGGACTTTCCCAAAGAAAAGGGCAAGGAATCGTCACGTGGCCCTAAGAAACAATATGACACTGGGGAGTCCCATGGAAGCAAGGGTGATTCATCAAAGATCAGGCCAGATGGCAAGGAAAAGGAGAGAAGCAGAAAGACGGAGAACGAAGGTCATAAGAAGGGTGGCGCAAGTGGAGAGCTGAGTCATGACTCAAAGAAGGACAACCAAAAGGAAACAAATAGAGAAGGTGACTTAGAGAAGTGTTTTGGGTCCACTATGATAGCACCCCTCAGCCTTCCTCGCCAAATGCTGGATGCTTGTTCAGTTTTGCTGTTTTATCGTTTTTTGTTAAGCCATAGATTTCGCAGTTTAATTGAATGAATATATTTCTTAGGCCATGAAGGCGGACGAGGCCAACAAAGAGGAAGAGGCAGAGGGCGTGTGCGGGGACGAGGCTCCAACAACAAGGCCAGATTCGATAAGGACTTCGATTTCGAGCGCGCCAATGCCAAATTCAACAAGGAAGAAGTCGAAAAGGAGCTGCTGTCGGCCCTAAAGAAAAAGGCCTCGCTCAAGGACGACGATGACGTAAGCATGCATAAATACTACACAAGATAGGGTCATCTTACTGCTCTGCTGAGTGCATATATCGTACTGTGCCTGTTAAGGTATGGGTTTGCCAAGAGTTTCACATCAAATAGGACGACGCTTAGACTTGAAGGTGATGGTATATTTGTTTATTCAGGTGATTGTAGAGAAGGAATGCCATGACGATTCGCATGATGACGTCGGAGATGTGGAGGTCAATGGCGATGACGTCTACTATGACAAATCTAAGTCTTTCTTCGACCAAATATCTTGTGACGCTGGTGGCCCAATGACTGACGGGTGAGTCCCGTTGCACTGTACTCCTTTCCTTCCAACATATGAACTGTTTCCATGTATTTTTTATCCCTCTATTAACGTACTAGTCATTTGTATTTACATCGAGCTGATCAACGAGTTTGCTTTATGACAGAAACAAGTTTACTTCTGTCACGCACTCTTTCACACCAAGTTTATTCTCAACGGTACATACTTTTTCTGGATGTTTATGGATGTTAGTATGGAGGACATAAGAACGATCTTGCTATTTCACAACAGCTAGATCGGATACACCCCTCCTAGATCAAAACCAACTTAGAACATCTTAGCTGTTTAGAATCTCAGCTATTGTCTTACTACAAGTTGGAACACGTTTTTGATCGCTTATACACATTTTAGATGTCCTTAATCTTTACTATTCAGCCAGTTCATCTTTCTTCAACCTTTCTCCCAGCACGAATAGCTGTGGTTTATCCAGTTGCAGTTCAATGATGTTGTTGTAGGTGTTTTCCAACGTCCCCTTTCGAACCTATGTTTCAATTCTGACATGTGCCCTTGATTTGTTTCCTTTTGGTCTGTTAACTTTTTATGGACGTTATTATTATTCTTTCAGGTTTTCAAAAAGGAAAGAAAGGGCTTTAAATGTAGAAACGTTTGGATTCATCCCCCGCAATTACAGAGGCCGGCCTTACCGTGGACGCGGTGGTAGGGGCTCCAGAGGCAGAGGGGGGTATGGTCGAGGGGGACAAGGTGGAAGGACAGGCCGTGGGGGCAACCGGACCTGGGTGGACTACGACTTTGACTTCGAGGCTGCAGGTATCAGACAAGGCAGCAGTTCAAAGTCTGGAGGTGGGTCTTTGCAGTCTCTGCTTTCTAAATCGACCCTAATTTGCATGGAGGAAGTGATTTCTTTCACGCTACTCGAATTTCGAAACCGCCCATGGCATCATGTGCTATATAAAAACGCTCTTCTTCGGAGTAGCTTAACGCCTAATTCTTTCAACGCGGTACTGTGTTAGCTCCAAGGAACCAGGCTCAAAGCAAATTGACACTCTCGGTGTCAGTGTTGCCTTTCGTTCCTGAAGCAAGCTGTGTTTACGGTTTGAATAATGGGCTTGATGTTTCACCTAGTCTTCTGTTTGTGTTTTGGCGAGCCTGTTTTTTGCTTTGCCATGGCCCGTGTGAAACGGTGCAGGTCATTCGGTGTTCTCATTAGCAGTGTCTTTCATGTTCGTTGCTCGTCTCTGCTATCACCTTGTTTGGCCGCACATTTTTTTAAACGCTGGTGAAACTATCTTGCAAACACGGGATTTTAGCTTTATACTCCCGTGTGAAAGCCTATCTACTTTGCAGAAGATTATTTTGCGTCTTTACAAGCAAATCAAACAAAATTGGACTTTGAGTCAGCGTGTTGTCACTGCTAGGCTGCAAGTGCCCTTACGATCCGCTAATGATTTCATTGTTTTTCAGGAAGCTGACCTGTTGAGCCATGAAGCGTAATTTGAGTTTAAAGATGAATTTAAAGAATTAAATGAAAGCCTCGGACAGCAGGTTTTAATTGTTTTCCATTGGATTTAGAAGCTTGTTCTGGTGTCGTACCAGCCTGCGAAGCGACTGTTAGTCGATTTTCCTACATTCGTATACTGTAAATATGAAGTCTTATACACAGCATACCAAGTTCTCGGTGAGCCAAATCTTGTTTCCAGGAACCTTTGCTTGGGATTCACGTCGGCTCAGTTCCTTGCCCTGTGTCTGTTTCATCACGTTGATCCCCCATAAATGTTGTCGTTTTGAAAGATGCACTTATGCAGTTTTCTGATCTTGTCATTTTTCATTTCTCAACCAGTTCTTGTGTTGCTGTCTGAATAAGAGAAACGAATGTCCCATTTGTCAATTTGATCGTCGTCGTTGAGTCATTAAGGTCGTACCTTTGTTGCATATTGTGTCTTTTCTATTACCCCCATCTTCTAGGGCTTAGACTAGGAAATAACTTTGGGAACTGGTCAACTTGCTGGCCAAAGGCAAGTAGTAGGCATTTATTTAGACATTAAAGGACCTCAACCGGCTTGCTTTCATTGTATATGGGATATCCTCAAAGGCAATCCTTAATTGCACAGAGTAGCAAAAGAAAAGATACCGATGGTTTGGATTACTGCAACAATAGATAGAAGTTTGTATTGTTGTGTTTTTAAGATAGAATTCCAATTATTGATATTTTCATTTGCTCCAAGCATCCACTTTGTATAAGACTGTTGTGAACATGCGACTCAAAGTGAACCCCCTAACACTCCGCCCCTACCCCCCACTCCTACCTCCCACCCCCTACCCTCTTCGTTACCCCTTGGCAGCTTGAAGATTAAGATATGTTTGATTTAAGCATCAAGTTAGTTTTCGTCAATATTGGATTCATCTATAAAACAATGTTATCCCAATCCATAGCATCTAAATGCTCTTATTGATGAAAGCTTGAGTTTATGATCGAGGTCTCTATTTTTGTGTCGTTTCTCATTTCAAATGGCGCATTGGTGTGCGGGTCCGAGGACGATCCGCAAAAGCATCAAAAGCAACAGGATGTAAACTTGGAGGAATTACCGTTTGAATAGCATTCAGAGGAGGTTGAAGGCATATTTTAAACATCCAAGTTAGACGGCTCTAAAGACAGAAGGATTCCCTCTATGATACAAGATGATATGATACAGAAGGCTAGTTGACTTATGAGTAAAGAAGTAAGACTGTAGCCTTAGCACAATGGCCAATTTGAGTCAAAAGATTTAATCAACTTTCACCCCTTAAATCAGACAAGGTGGAATAAATAATTTAAACATCGAAGTTGGACCTGTTTAAGGCAAAGACGATCGCCTCTATGATTGAAGATGGCTTGTTAACATATGGGCAAAAAAGCAAGGCTATAGCCTTAAGAAAATGACCATTTTGAGGGCAAAGAATTTAATCAAATTTTAGCCCCTTAAATCAGAGAAGGTGGGAATTGTATCGAAAACATGGAAATTGGACCAGTTTAAGGCAAAGAGAAGCGCCTCTATGATTGAAGATGGCTTGTTAACATATGGGCAAAAAAGCAAGGCTATAGCCTTGAGAAAATGACCATTTTTGGGGCAAAAAATTTAATCAAATTTTAGCCCCTTAAATCAGAGAAGGTGGGAGTTGCATCGAAAACATGGAAATTGGACCAGTTTAAGGCAAAGAGAAGCGCCTCTATGATTGAAGATGGCTTGTTAACATATGGGCAAAAAACCAAGGCTATAGCCTTGAGAAAATGACCATTTTTGGGGCAAAAAATTTAATCAAATTTTAGCCCCTTAAATCAGAGAAGGTGGGAGTTGCATCGAAAACATGGAAATTGGACCAGTTTAAAGCAAAGAGAATCGCCTCTATGATAGAAGATGGCTTGTTAACATATGGGCAAAAAAACAAGGCTATAGCCTTGAGAAAATGAACATTTTTGGGGCAAAAAATTTAATCAAATTTTAGCCCCTTAAATCAGAGAAGGTGGGAGTTGCATCGAAAACATCGAAATTGGACCAGTTTAAGGCAAAGAGAATCGCCTCTATGATTGAAGATGGCTTGTTAACATATGGGCAAAAAATCAAGGCTATAGCCTTGAGAAAATGACCATTTTTGGGGCAAAAAATTTAATCAAATTTTAGCCCCTTAAATCATAGAAGGTGGAAGTTGCATCGAAAACATGGAAATTGGACCAGTTTGAGGCAAAGAGAAGCGCCTCTATGATTGAAGATGGCTTGTTAACATATGGGCAAAAAGCAAGGCTATAGCCTTGAGAAAATGACCATTTTTGGGGCAAAAAATTTAATCAAATTTTAGCCCCTTAAATCATAGAAGGTGGGAGTTGCATCGAAAACATCGAAATTGGACCAGTTTAAGGCAAAGAGAAGCGCCTCTATGATTGAAGATGGCTTGTTAACATATGGGCAAAAAAGCAAGGCTATAGCCTTGAGAAAATGACCATTTTTAGGGCAAAAAATTTAATCAAATTTTAGCCCCTTAAATCATAGAAGGTGGGAGTTGCATCGAAAACATGGAAATTGGACCAGTTTAAAGCAAAGAGAAGCGCCTCTATGATTGAAGATGGCTTGTTAACATATGGGCAAAAAAGCAAGGCTATAGCCTTAAGAAAATGACCATTTTTAGGGCAAAAAATGTAATCAAATTTTAGCCCCTTAAATCATAGAAGGTGGGAGTTGCATCGAAAACATGGAAATTGGACCAGTTTAAGGCAAAGAGAATCCCCTCTATGATTGAAGATGGCTTGTTCACATATGGGCAAAAAATCAAGGCTATAGCCTTGAGAAAATGACCATTTTTAGGGCAAAAAATTTAATCAAATTTTAGCCCCTTAAATCATAGAAGGTGGGAGTTGCATCGAAAACATCGAAATTGGACCAGTTTAAGGCAAAGAGAATCGCCTCTATGATTGAAGATGGCTTGTTAACATATGGGCAAAAAATCAAGGCTATAGCCTTGAGAAAATGACCATTTTTAGGGCAAAAAATTTAATCAAATTTTAGCCCCTTAAATCAGAGAAGGTGGGAGTTGCATCGAAAACATGGAAATTGGACCAGTTTAAAGCAAAGAGAAGCGCCTCTATGATTGAAGATGGCTTGTTAACATATGGGCAAAAAATCAAGGCTATAGCCTTAAGAAAATGACCATTTTTGAGGGCAAAAAATTTACTCAAATTTTAGCCCCTTAAATCAGAGAAGGTGGGAGTTGCATCGAAAACATGGAAATTGGACCAGTTTAAAGCAAAGAGAATCGCCTCTATGATTGAAGATGGCTTGTTAACATATGGGCAAAAAATCAAGGCTATAGCCTTGAGAAAATGACCATTTTTAGGGCAAAAAATTTAATCAAATTTTAGCCCCTTAAATCATAGAAGGTGGGAGTTGCATCGAAAACATGGAAATTGGACCAGTTTAAGGCAAAGAGAATCGCCTCTATTATTGAAGATGGCTTGATAACATATGGGCAAAAAAGCAAGGCTATAGCCTTGAGAAAATGACCATTTTTAGGGCAAAAAATTTAATCAAATTTTAGCCCCTTAAATCATAGAAGGTGGGAGTTGCATCGAAAACATCGAAATTGGACCAGTTTAAGGCAAAGAGAATCCCTCTATGATTGAAGATGGCTTGTTAACATATGGGCAAAAAATCAAGGCTATAGCCTTGAGAAAATGACCATTTTTAGGGCAAAAAATTTAATCAAATTTTAGCCCCTTAAATCATAGAAGGTGGGAGTTGCATCGAAAACATCGAAATTGGACCAGTTTAAGGCAAAGAGAATCGCCTCTATGATTGAAGATGGCTTGTTAACATATGGGCAAAAAATCAAGGCTATAGCCTTAGCAGCTGCCATTTTTCAGTAAAAAATGTTGATGTTATTATAGCCTCATATATCAGAGGATGTTTTAGGTATATCTAGAAGATTCATCTTGGACCAATCAAAATTCTTAAAGATCGCCTCTTTGATAGAAGATAGCTGGTCAATTTGTGGGCAAAGAATCAAGGCTATAGACTCAGCAAAATCGCCATTTTTGTGTCAAAAATTTTAAGTATCTTTTAGTCCCTTAAATCGGTTGAGGGCTCATCAAAAAGATTCAAGTTTGACCAGTTTTAAGCCAGAACAGTCGTCTTTATGATGGTAAACTGCCGGTTGACCCATGAGGAAAAAGCAAGGCTATAGTCTTAGCAAAATTAGCCTGTTATATCCGTTAAGATTGAAGAAGCATCGAAGACAACAAAGTAGGAACAGCCTTAATCCAAAAGTATTGTCCTATGATTGTAGATGGATTTCTGATTTGTCGGCCAATTTTGAAAGCCATAGCCTTGGACAAATAGCTGCTTCTCTAAAATTTTGGTAAGGTTTAGTTTAAGTGTTTGAGAGGAGCGATTTTTCTATCCATTAAACCTCATGGCTCTAGCCTTGAAATAATGGACGCTTTTGTATGAAATGTTTTATTAAAATTTGCAGTCCTTTTTGTAAAAGTTGAAAAGACATCTAAAAAAACACACAGAAGACGAGTTCCACAAGAACAATGTCAGTCAATGTTCGATACTAAAGGGAAGTGAAAAATATTGAAAAACTTTCTTCTTTTTGATTCAATTTTCTGGTATTATTTTCTTAGTAATAAAGGCGAAAACAAAATTTTTTTGGAACACGACGGGAAAGGCTTTGTACATTAAAATGTTTTTTTATTGATTCAAAAACAGACGATTTCGATGTGTTCATAAAGAATGTGGTCTGGCTTTTGAACTGGGCTGGTGTCATTCTAAAAACAGACTATAAACATAACTATTCACAGAGATGCAAAGATGTGAAATACAAAACACTGAAGTGTGTAATAAAGAGAAGTACACAGATGACTGCTGCGGGGTACATGACAGCCACTAATGTCGCTGTTTAATGCCAACGATTACAAAAATAAAGTTTGGTGTGCGGCGGCTTGTTGCCATGATCCTCTTGTGACAGGTCACTGCTCTGGGCTATAGAGGGGTGTCTGTTTCGCATTCATCCGTCGTCGTTTAAGAACATGCCAGGAGAAAAAGGTGGAAGTTCGTCATCGTCTTCATCTGCAAAGGAAGCATTAGGGCAAAATCTATAAAATTGAGGCGAATAACAAAGCGCTGTAAAACATTGTTTACTTAAATGTTTAAAACTGAAAAACTTTGATGTTGCACAAAAAAGCGAAGCCATAATTGGGCGTCAGAAATTGACTGAAAACTGATAAAATAAATAGTTAGTTTCGGATGAAAAATCACAGGCTGCGAGAAAAGCGCATGATTGGCTGTACATTTCCAGTCAGCAAGAAAACGGGCTTGCACTGTTTGCCTACAATCTTCGAAGTGTGACACAATTAGAATAGAACCAAACAGAGAGCCACGAATCAAACCAATGGGCGGGAAAAGTAATTAAGGATGCATACCAATGTCATGGTCGCCGATAGCCTCCATGTCAGCGTGCTCTTCCATTGAGCTCTCCAAATCAGCAGGGATCCCCTGGATCTATCAGAAAAAATAAACAGCCATTTGAAGTGAACGTATTTCAGTACGCATTAAGCATTGCATAAGCATAAGTATTATTTAAAACATTGTTGAACCCAGACGAAGTTTGAAGAGAGGGGTGCCAATTGCAATCAGGTTTTTATGACGCCTTATACAACGAATTCCAACTCTAAACTCTTTAGAAGGTTCTCTATCCACGTCCTTTGAAGCTTATTTCAAATCAATTGCATGAAAGTAGTGTCATATAGTCTGAACATAACTAAAGGGATCTATTCAAAGCTTCCTTTTCATCGGATAATTTGTAAGCTGAAAATTAATCTTCGATTTTCTTGGCATAGCAATCTAAAACATTTTTTTTTTCATTCGATGCTCTGTCATTGCGGCCATAACTGATGATAAACAAATAAAAAAACAAATTCATTAATTTACAGTGAATGTGCTTGCTCTTTGCGCTTAAAAACGGTTCAGCTCTAGTCGTAATGTAGAATACATCAAAAAATAATAAAGGAAAACGTGAAAACTTGACACGACGATTGCTGATCGGGGCCGAGTCTCGCGCTTTTGCGGGACATCCCGCAGCACAACTCTAATTTATTTTTATAGTTTTCGTGATTCATGATCGCTTAGCCCCCCCCCCCTCTAGTTAGCACCCGCTCTTTAAAGCCCCCTCCTAGACTTAGAAGAATAAATAAGCCCCCCTCCACCAGGGGTTAATAGATCGGTAGCTCATCGACCTATTGCAAATGAGTTAATTTCAGCAAGACTTATGCCAGCTGTCAGCAAGAATATAAATATTGGTAACAGTGAACAACAAAGAGAAACGATTCAGTTGAATTCGCGGGAAACCCAAAGACACGTGCACAAGAAAGCAACAAGCAAGCTACCTTGGGAATGGTGGTTGGCAAAGAAAGGCTTTCATCTGGAGTAAACAGCTGAAACGGATGCAAAGCTTTTAAGGATCAAACACTTCAAAGAATGCTGTTGCTTTATGAAGAAAAAATTCCTACATTTCTTATCACACACCACAAAGTTCTAAGACTAAAAATCTTAATCCCAGAAAAAGATCTTATAGTGAGTTCTTGATGTAGAAAAAAGCTTACACCTACAATAACAAGAAAATTTGCTTCCTTCTATCGTAAAAGACATAGGTTTGTAGACCGTAAACATGTGTTGGTCTTTTACGCAGAACAAGCCCAGAACTCTTGATTGCTCCCTTCGATCGTAAACAGTCGATACTTTGACAATTGGAGTGAAACTGAAATCTCAACACGTACCTGCAAAAGGGTCTCCGGGTCCAAATTAAACTGAGGACCTGATAAAATTCCTTGCAGTGAGTCTAGACTGCTGGTAATATGATCAACATCTTGGTCAATTATATCTCTGAAATGCAAAATCATGTCATAGTTCTAACCCTCAGTGTGTCTCTGTATTAACTTCGATGAAACTAGCCAAGAATCGATCCTTATAAGATTTGCCTACTTCGACATAATGCCTTTATGACGACAATGCAATGGAGAAAACTGGCGGCCATTTAATACTACTTGGGCTCTTCATGAAACACCCCAGTGATTATTTTAAGCTTATAGAATAAGATCTAATAGCTGAACTCAGATTCGCTCCAAAAAGGTTGCGAACAGTTTATTTACTACTTCCTGAAGAAAAATCATGCGCTATTTGCTACATATAACATTAGAACGATGAAATATTTCTACGGGGGTTTAACTTGATAGACACTACATGTTTTCTTTTACAGGACTTTTTCACGTCAACAGTTAATTAACACGATATCTGAGTACCAATTCTAAAAGGAGAAAGTAAGCGATTGCGTTATTTTCTATTTCAGGGTTATTGCTGATGGGAGAACAATAACGTTCATCTCTTCATTAGAATTATAAGCAGTAATCTCACGTTTCAGTGCTGACGGCTCTTTTGAGAACCACAGCACTCGTTGGATTGAAGGAATTCTCGAGTTCTTCCAGCGTCTCGCTCACGTTTACGTTCGATAAATTCGTGTTCTGCGGAAAGACCGGCGCCGGACTATCGAAGAGGCTGGGTGAGAAGTCCGGAACGGGTTCTCTTGATAGCGAAACCATAGTTGGCACGGTCAGTTTTAATGAATCTTTTTTTTCCGATTTCGGTTTGACGACGGGGCTTTTTGCTTTCGCCGTTTGTGTAGTCTTTCGATTCAATTCAACGCGGCTGCTGTGCGATTTATCAGGTTGCGTGACTTGTTCCGAGGCCAAATCTTGAATAAGAGGCTCATCTGGTAATAGCGTAATTTGCGGACCTACACAGAAAACATTATCCAGATTATGTGACGGATTGAAATGCGCCGTAAAAGAAACGAGGGCAAAGAGCCAAAACAGGCAATTTATAAGATACTTCGGAGTACCAGCAAGTTGGGTAATAAGCAGTTCAACAATTGCGTAAACGCATACAGTGATAAAAACAAGATTCCAAAACAAGCTGCACAATTTACTACATGTATATGCTACTTAAACAGGCATTAAAAAAAACAAAAGGATTGTTACCGGAAGCTGTAGGTTCCAGGTCAAAAGTTGATAACACACTGTCAACTGGCTTTGGCTGAAAGCGAATCAAGCACAAAGTTGGGTATTGCAGCAAAAGCTATGGAAACACGAGGAAATTTGCAGTAGAGCGATTGCTCCGGTCAATCCTGAGGACTGAGACAGACTGCGAGAAGAAAAAACAGGGTGGTTCATAGCTTCATAAGAAATGCAGCTTTGAGCACAGCCATTAAAGAGAAATCATTTTCAACGTTAACACTAGCATTTAATACAACTCAGGGACCAAATCACTGTCGGAGACACCATGAATCTTCAGATGCTTCGCTCCTTTGTCAACATATCTCAGGGTTTAAGCGATTCTGCGATACCAACCAGTTATTAATCACCAGCAGTGAAATCACAAACAACTTCATTGTCCCTTTTTTGATTCCAATAGTGATTCCAGTTTATATTAGCAACCATATGAAGTGGGGTGAATAAACCCAAACATAATGAATAAGAAAACATACTGATTCGACAACATATTTCAGGCTCTCAAGCTCCTCAACCTGGGTCTTTGATCCCGCTGATCGTTTTCGTTTAGGGGATGATTTCCCCGACTCAATGGCAAGCCTACGAACACAATACTGAGACATTAAACATCAGACTTGAAAGGATATCTTCAAATACTCATAAAAAAGAGAAAGATTAAGCATTTTGTGGAAATTTGAATATGTGAATTACTTAATTCAAACAGAGAACTACAAGCATAGGTGCAAGGGAGGGCTGCTTGCAATAAACATGTGCAATGTACGTTCCCATTTCAGAACAATCACATTGGAAAACATAATACTAATATGAAAGCAATGCTTGATTTTCCAATTTCATCAGCAGTGCTTAAATTGATCTTATCATCAGCAGTACAAACCTCTTTCGATTATTTATTCCTTTTCGGCCATATAAAAGGATAAGGAATCTGATAAGCTAAAACAGAAAAAAACAAAGAAAAATACATTATGATGATCAAAGTATCAATGAGAGTAGATACTTAAAAGATTAACATAGTGACTAAGGGACAAATTAAATAACGAACTACATGAATAAGCCAATAATAAAATAAATGGTGGAAAATTAATGGTGATAGAGGTAGTGAGTCGGTCCCGACCCAAAAAGTAAGGAATAAACATAAGAAGTTTTTCTAACAATTGATCTACTTATTTCTGTGAAGCAACAAGGAGTGCAAAAGGCCACTTTGTAGAGTTAAAATGTAGCACTCTTCAAGGAAATGCTATTAAAACTGGATTAGAGTTGTCTCTGGTTGTTTCAATGGAGAAGAATAATGAGAATTCTGCACAGCATCATATTGAAAATACTTTGCTTACCTTGTTAAGAACATGCTGCTGCTTGTGGTGTTTTATTCTAAGTTCTGACAGTTCACGCCAAAGCATCTCATTCTGCCTGTTGATTAATGAACCAGAAAAAAACGTAATTGATAGACATTAGATCAGAAAAAAGCTAAATTAATGTTACTCAGCTCTGTCCACCACAGAAATTTTATATATTCTATGGAATGTCAGATAGTGAAGATTAATGACTAGAATGCTTGCGGTTTGAATTCTTCTTCTTCTACAGCTGTTTATAGACATACTACGGATAGCAATGGAAACAACCCTTTCTATTTTAAGCAAAATGTGCTATATACTTTATACTAGAATATACTATTTTCTGCAAACCAAACCGCACTTAAAAGCTTTCCCCTAAATATGAATGAACTCTGGCTGTAATGTAAGGGTCTGACTCTTGTTTACCAACTTAGGTACCCTTGCTAGTTTGAAATGCGGGTAAATGAGTTAAAAGGATAATCAGTCAGTGAAAAAATGATAAGTTCAACATTTAAGTGATACCAAAGAATGTACAGCCAAGGTGCATGAATTTATGGTATATTTTAAAACCAGAAGAGGGAAACATCATGCATCTGGAATAGATATGGTGCATGATGAGGTGTGGATATTGCAAGGCCTAGATAATGGTTTTGATCTGGCAGTATTTAACTGAGTTGTGGTTATTGCTCTGTGGTTATTGCAAATGCCAAAAAAATATGACATTAATCAATGAGGTTGCAGGTGGCAAAACTAATGTTTACAAGAATAAAATCAAAAAATAAATATTCACACATGCTGGTTTCCAAATTCTTGACAAAGTCAGAGAAAATTTTATGCTTCTTAACAAGAAATCAAACTGTAGAAGGTCTGATTCTTTCTTCATTGCAAATCAGCTTGTCAAAGGCATTCACTTTCAATTATATCCGGAAATTTTTGAGTTTTTCTAGCAAAATTCATTGCAGTGATAGTCGTTAAGGGCAGAAATGCAAGGCATGGTTGCACTACAGATCAAGAAACAAAATATTTAGAAAATTTTTTGAACATACAATTTTAGGTTTTCTAGCTGACTCTGGACAGCACCATGTTTTTCATGTAGATGCCGAACATCTTCGATGACATGGGAGACATCTTCACTTTTCACCTTCTTGTCATCTGGATGCACCTGCTGACAAAACAAGAGGCATTAGGCAAGAGGCACAAGGTCTTGTTCTTTTATAAGAGTATAATTAAATGAATGTGACTTAGCAAGTTTAAGGATAGAGAACAACCAGGTTCCCACAGCCTCCACGCAAAGGCAAAATAGCTGTGGTCTAATGATACTTGAGAGTACTAATAAATGTTGCAGATGAAAAAGATAACATGGCAGTTTATCAATTTCACCAACATCTTAATATCCATTGATATAAGTAAAGAGCATGTTTATGAAGGCTTCACAGATTTGGAGCCTTTGCAAAAAGTCAATAAGATTACAGTTAAAGCCACAAAAATAATTTTTCGCATATTCTGAGTAAATTCAAATGAAAGTAAATTTGTGAAAATTAAGGCAAATGCTTGATATCCACCAGATAAGCAGACTGAGTAAAAACAGCTTGATTATACTCTTGAATAACTTTATAAAATTTTGACAAACCTTCCTCTTGACAAGCTCAAGTAGCTCTGGCTTTCCGTTGACAAAGTAAGGATGGTGAAACTCCCATTCTGGACTTTCAGACCTTATTCCCCCATGATCTGCTGAAACCAACTTTTTAAAACCATCTAGAAATAACAATAAAGCTCAAGTAGGTACAAACATACTGTATAATGATGTCATCAGATTGAAGCACAGAATATCAGTCAAACAGTGTCATAAAACCTTGGAACAAATCATGGTCATTTGCAAAAAATTATAACCAGTAGATTTGGTCTGCAAGGCATTGCTGAAAATGAAAACAGTCTCCAATTGAAGGACCAAAACCACTTTACTTTCAAACAGAATCTATTGGTATTTTTCAATATTATATCAAATACCATGAAGTTTTGGGAAAATATGAAAGAAAACCTATGAAAGAAGTATCTGATCTTA
Organism: Nemopilema nomurai; assembly: GCA_003864495.1. Taxonomy (NCBI): domain Eukaryota; kingdom Metazoa; phylum Cnidaria; class Scyphozoa; order Rhizostomeae; family Rhizostomatidae; genus Nemopilema; species Nemopilema nomurai. The sequence goes on from ML133474.1 coordinate 1,462,890, forward strand.
AAATCAGTTGCCTCTAGAAGTTATCTGGTTTAAAAAGGAAAGGAGCTGAGCAAGGAATACTCTTAATATATCAAATAGACAGTTTATATCTTTTACATCTTCAATAATGAAAATTGAAGTTTCATTCACCAAGATGAAGGATAACACAGGGGTGTACAGCTAGGGGGCTCAGGGTGGGCTGAGTTTTCAATGTCAAAAATTTGTGAATTTCTACTTTTTCTATTATCTTTTGCAATATTTTGCACAAGTGCCCCCTCCCCCTATTATTTTGGTAGCACTACAGCACTGGGAGAAGTCCTTTAACAGATGCTACTATGACAGCATGTGTCAAGATGCTAGGTGAAGAAATAAAATGTCACTGAGTAATCATGAACTAAGAGAGTATCACTTTGATGAAGTTAATCAAACTTACACATATTCAATTGCCTGACAAAGCTTGTAAAATTATTATGCTTGAAATAATGTGGAAGAACATCTCTGGCAAAAGAAACAGGATCATGAACGCAAAAGGCAGTGCCCTCCTGCAAGCAAAAAAGGAAATTCATTAGTTTTAAACTGAGAAAGAATTAAATAATGATATGGTCCAAATGCTTTCTAGCATTATAATCTAAGGCCCATCCAAATAACAAAATGAAAGGTCACATTCAACAATCTGACCGATTTAAGCCTGGGTTTGTAAACTTTGTAAAAAAGCTTTCATCAAAGCTTTGTTGAACTATGTAAACAGGACTAGGTTGTTATAAAATACCAATTTCCATGACAAGGTCACCAAGTTACAAATGCAAAGTAATAAAAGCCCCGGGCTGTTTCTGTGATATACCACTGTCGAAAGACAGAAAGCAAAAAAGGCTGACCTGAAACCAAGAAGAATCAAACACACAGTCCCAGCAATATGAGAATGTAAATCTGTTTTTTTTGGGTTCGTGTTTCGAGGGGTAGAGGCTAGAGTATTGACAGGTTATACCCTATTCAAACACACGTGAATACATGCCTCCTTGTGGATATCTAAGATTAAGACCTTATTCAGTTCTTCTACTCTGATTTCCTTCTTTCTTTGGACAATAGTCGCAAAAAACTCGTCCCCGTAGTGAGACAATGCCTGAAAATATTGTTGATATTTCGTCACAACATTCTATGGACGGATGATAGAATTTCTAATAGCGAAGCATGGTTGACTAGTCTCCAAAAGCTGGCTTTTGCCAACCATCGTTAAGTAGACTACCAAACTAAGACTTCATAATGGAAAATGAAGCTATGCAAACAAACTGAATATCTCCAACATAAACATTTCGTTGAGTGGCATTGCAGAGCTTAGAGCATAACTTAGGCCTACCTTGTGGAGGGACTAAGTTTCGATGCTTACCTTACTCCAAGATATCATTTCGTCAACATTTTCATCCTCCACCAACTTCCACAGTTTTAAAACAAATGCTGCCACATTATTTGGTACAATGACAGCCATGTCGCTCTTTACTGCATGTGCTTAAAAATAGTCAGGCCTGCATAAACCATTACACATTCACATCTCATTGCTGTCACCCGCGACTTTCTGCGTGTTCTACCGCAGAAGTAATGGAGACAAAAATAGCAAAGCTAAGAAATGACGTCATATGGGATGTAATTAATGTAATTACTGCTCTCTATGAACGTTTTTAAGGGAAACTCCGAACTTTACTTTCACAGTATTTTCCTTTGTAGACTTGTTACGGAAGCCAGTCAAAATTTTCAGGGGCTTTCCTTTCTTCCCTTCCTTGAGTTACTGACTTTCCATATCTGGTATAGTAAAAATGGTGACTAGAGCAAAAAAATTCACACATCAGAGTGATTTTACACCCTATTTGCAAATTTACATCCAAGACCTTGGCATAGACTTTACATATCGTCCAATAGAACCGGGACAGTCTTGAAGTACGGTGTTTTTTACCATCACCCCTTGCAAACTTAACTAGTGGTGTAGAGCTATCAAAATAATAAGATGGGGCTCTTGCACAAAGTATTACAAAAAACAACAGAAAAAGTAGAAATCTGCCAATTTTTAGCCTCCTTAAAGTTACGGTAAACGTTTTCAACACGAAAATTGGTTTTTGCTGCCTAAAGGCCAAACTATTCGAGGAATTTGGGTAAACCATATACCATTGGTTGCACAAGATTATGGCGTATCTAGCCAGATCAAAACTATTGCCAAATAATGTTAAACGTTATTTTCCATGCGAATTTATTGCTCAAAAAGTGTACCACCTTCAAAAGCTATTTTGTACCCTTGCGTTTGAGGTAACAAAATCTGACTTATACTAGCAGGAAGTGCAGATCCTAAGCTACCAAAGAGTGTCTCAGATTTTTTAATTTCCTTCTCTTCTTGAAACTATACCATGTAAAAAATTGGCAAACAATTTTTCCACCCTCCCGCAGCTGTATTTGGGTATAAAGACGGACCAGAGCAAACAAAAAAATTTTGAGACACACTTTGGTTGCCCAACATCTGCCCTAGCCGTGTGGAAATTTTCGAGCCATTCGATTCGTTCCTTGGGTACAAAATAGCTTTCTCGTACCTGTATGTAGAGGAATTTCGAGTCCGGAGAAAACGGGATTTTACTGATCGCACTTGCGATGATACACATCGGGATCATATTACCAACAATGTAATCCGGGTCGAGTAGATTAAGCTTTAAGACAAATTAGCGTCTTTAAATAAGCACCAACCACAACAACTCTTACACAAACCACAGGAAGCAGAACAAGGATAATCGGCTTAACAGGTCGAGGGATTTGAAAACCACTGCTAGAAACTCTGATAAGAAAATTTTGGAAACCTTCGTTTATACGAGATATTCTCCATTTTCAAAACTTCTTCTAGCTTCAAACATGGTATCATTATGTACCTTATTAATTCGGTTATCAAAATGTGAAGTTATCAAAAATGGATGTTTTTGTCCAGAAAATGTTTACCGTAACCTTAAGCCCCCTAAATCTACACTCCTCTAACCAGTGACACACCTGATAATGAAGTTTTCTTACATTATGTGTCATCGAATCTGATGTTCATGATAAGCTCTTAGGCCATGACTTTGAGAATGGCTTTCATTAGTACTAATTAGATGCCAGTTAGAACATCTTTTGGACAGAACTTTTAAGGATTCTTTTTATCTCGATTACCGTAAATTCTCGAATTGGCCCCCCTCGAATAAGCCCCCACCCTAGAACTACAAATTTTCAATAGGCCCCCCTCGATTTGTTGATTTTTGACTCCTGAGGTTGCATTTGGCATTTTAGTGAATTACCACAAAAATTTATATTTTTGTTAATAATTTAATCAAATGTTACTTTATACTTTTCTATGTATAAGGGGGGGGGGGGGGGGGGCTATTTTTCTTAATATGAAAAGAAAGAAATTTCAAAAATTATATTTTTATGTGGCATGTTCAAAAAAATTCGAGGATTTACGGTACATGGATTTCAAGAAAAAAACGGATGGTTGCCATCTTCGTCCGATTGATTAAACAAGTTTTTTCCCCAACTCTGACAAATCGATTCAATGACCTTCTCGAAAAAAAGATCGCCATGAACGCATAATAAATTGGCAGCTGCCTATTTTTACATTCTTGCTTACCAGTTACGTTTTAGATTCTTCTGTCACAAACGTTTTGGTGCCGTGACCCCAATAACTTAATCTCAACTGCCACTCAATAGAAATTTTCCTTGCAGCATGTTCGATATAGAAACAGTGTCTAGCCTTAATGTTGTTGACAAAGTTCGTGTGCTTACTAGCAAAGGATGGCACCTATGGCAATGTTCCTACTGACAATCTGATACGTGAAACGTCAAAAATATGCAATTTGATTCTCAAATTGCTGTGTCATATTTCTGCGTTAAATTTCTTTTAATTTAGCCAAAAAGAATGTAGCCAACAATTCACTGTGAAAATTTGCCTACTTCTTAAGATTTATTTCTAAAACAAGCAAGAGGATTCCACTGCTTACTAAGAAAGCTTATATGTCAACAGCCCTGACGAGCCTTGAGATCGAATTGCTTTTCGAGGCTGAGTTGCTAACTGTCAAATCAAAGATAGCAAGCTCTAAAATACACGACTTGACTCAACAAGTTTGATTCAAAGACAACTGCAAAATAGTAGAATCAGACAATAAAACAACAAAAGCCACTGACAAGGAAACCGAAAAATATTTAACGAAAATCAGCTGGAAAGGCTTCTATCAAAGAAAATCATTCAGGTTACACGATACCTTAAAAAGCATAACAATTACTCAAACCATCTTTTGGATGGAGCCTCTTTAAGTGAAGCGTTTTCTCCAAAGAGCTTTGATTTGTATTTGTTTACCAACGAAGAAAATTTCTTCTCTTCAAGATCAGTCCGTCGTCTCTTCGGCACCTTCCCCGCCTTACTTTCATCTTGTACATCACCGTTTCCCTTTCTTTTTCGACTTCCATCCTGGGATTGTCTTTGATTCCTGGAAGTAAAACTTTGCTTTTCACTTTGATCCTTTTTCCCCCAACTTTTGGCATTGCTTTGATGAAGCTGTTTTGCGCCAATTGACTGCTTTCTTCCCTCCTGTTTCTTCCCCAAACTATCACCTTTTTGCTTACCAAACCTTTTACCCTTATTATCGAAATTCTTCCCTTCCTTCGATTTCATCCCTTTATTCTGCTTACTTTCCCTCCCTTGAACAGGGTTTTTAAACTTTTCCGGGCTCGCCAATTTTTCATCTTTGGTGTTAAGCTTTTTCCCGCCACTTTCAGAATCACCTTTGGCTGTCACGGTCTTTTGCTTTTGTCTCTCGCGTCGCTTTTCTTGCAATTCTAACGCAGCTTTGTTTTCGACGGAGAACTCGACAATAAGCCTCCTGTCGTCGCCAAAGACCCCTGGGTTGTTGTTGGTTGCTCTCAGCATGGCCAAAGCCTGCTCGTGAGTCTCTAGTTCCATGAAGCCATAGCCGAGTGAACGACATTTCCCGGCGTTATCCAGTCTATCTTTGTTCCTCATTATCAAAATCTTCTTAATCTTGATCCCGCTTTTGTTGACTGCTTCTAGAAACGCCTTCCGCATCTCATTTTCATTGACGGATAATGGCAGGTTGCGAATGCTCAATCTGAATAGAAAATATTGAGTTGTGATCAGCTTCTTCAGACAAATATTTGCAAAATAGTCAGTTCAGTACGGCCAAAGCTTATAAGTGGTCATTAAGCATTTGTCTTGCTACTACTAAGATTTGAATGGAAAAAATAAAGACTAAAGGTACGGTGTAATCTTTGAAAAACCTAAATAGCATTTCGTATTATTTCCTAAATCGATCCCATGGAAAGTATACTTTTAACACTTTTTTCATTGGGATCGATTTGATATTTTGATAAATTAGCGTCCTTCAGGCACCCGTTAACAAGTTACATTCTGAAAAAGACCTTTTTCGAATTTCAGCGAATTTCACCAAGCAATATCAAATGCAAGCACATAGTTTTGCCATCAAAACGTTACCCTCATGACCACAAAAACTCTTTGCAGAGTCTGACCCTATACATGGCATTCAAGTAAGTATTCAAAAATGAAACATGCGGCTGTGAAACTCTGAATAGAACACTAAATGGTCAAGAATTTTGAGTACAGCTTTATCTTCAATCTGCTCAGAAGGCTCTGCACGTTCCAGTAAATTAAAACTTGGAAAATTATTTGCTCACACGGACATTTCCAAACCAAGAAAGTTGATAGATAAAAATAAAAAGAAACGGGAATAGAATGACACAAACCTGGTTTTCGAGACAAAATAATTCTGATTTTTCAGTTTTGTTTTTTTATCCGCCCATGCCTTCTCCCGTTTCTTCATGTCTGCCTCACTGAGCTCCTTCGCAGCTTCTGAATTAGGAAAGACCGCTCCCTCTGTCGCCAGTGCAAGGTTTCGCTTGTCTTTAGGATCCTTCTTAGCGTTCTTCTTCTCTTTCTCGATTTCCTTCACTTTGCCTCGTGTCACGGCTTTGACAAAAAACAGCCTCCGCCCACTGAGCGTGATACCACCCTCTTTTGGGTCGATATCATCCGACGCCGAGACCACCTTTTCGACTGAACCGATATCTTTGAATTTCACGAAAGCCGTCCCGCGACTATGCCCAGTCTCTTTGTCTATGACCAATTTGCAGTCTTCCACAGGACCAAATTCACTAACCAGTTCAACAAGCTCCTCTTCTGACGCTTCAAATGGCAAGTTTCTTATAAAGACGGTCCTACCCTCTTTCGCATCATGTGATTGCTTCCTGACGACTTTTGAATACTGCCTCTCGATTTCGTTATCCTCGTCCGAAGTTTCTTCGTCTTCGTCGTCGTCATCATCATCATCGCTTTCTTCTGCACTTTCCCTTTCACTTTGTTCATCTACATCATCAGCCTCTGAGCCCGTCTCGTCTTCTGTTTCGTCGTTGCCACTAGCAACATCGACATCATCATCATCATCATCATCCTCACCTTGGCCACCATGAATTTTTCCATATCCGGAAATTTTTGTATCATCTTTATTTTGCTTTCTAGCATCCATAATTGCAGGCTTGTTTGCTTTCCCCACAACTTCAGCATGGTCTTCTTTGGAAAAATTAAATCAAAATGACACTTAAGTAAAAGATGCAACATGACAAGCCTATAAACTTCATAATATATATAAATATACATATATATATAATAGAAGACAGGCTAGAAATGAGACATGTTCTCTGTTACTCCGAGTTTTGTGCTTGCGCACTTATCAGGCAGTATCAGGCAGACTATAATGAAAAACATTCCTGCTACTGCAGTATAAATAAACAAAATCATTGTTTTTGTCTTTGAGTTCCCAATTGTATTTTGATAGTTCGGTGGTGTTGGTGTATTTTCGGTTGCGGTTAGCCTCTGTCTATTATAATTTCTGACTCTTTTAGACTCTTTTAAAGTGCTTCTTCTCAACTGCTAATAGCATTAAAGCTTTCAGTATCTCCAAACTCTTGTTATCCTTAATATCAACACAACCTCTTGGGCCAAAATGATTGACTATGTAATCCCAGTCATTAGAAGTCCTTATAATTTTATAATACTCTAAAAAAACAAAAATGTTATGATCAACAGCAAAAACTTTGACACATTGCCTAATTATTTGAAAGAAAATGCAAAAGTGCCAGTCAAGTCACAATTGGTTACTTACCACTTTTGGCTAAAAACTCATCCTTTGGGATGGCCCAGTCAATGATCATTGGTCGGCTAAGTAACTGCTTTTTATTCAGTCCCTCCATGGCTGAATTGGCATCTTCAGGCCTTAGAAACTGGACAAATGCAAAACCCTTCATGCGTGTTCGACCCTTTTCACTTGTTATTGTGGGCAGCTCAACCCTCAATATCTTCCCAAACTTACTAAAGGCATTTTTCAAATCATCCTCTTTACACTTATATGAAATGTTCCTGACAATCAATTGGGATTTATCTAAGACTTTACGTGATGGTTGCTTCCCTTCTTTAGTTAGCAGGCAGGAGTGGAGAACATTTTCACCAACTTTACTTCCATTGATTTTCTGAAATGCTCTTACAGCCCCTTTTATAGACTTGAAAATGATTGTGGAGGTATTGCTGCTTTTGTCTGTGGAGGGGGGCAGTATCTTCTGCACCTTTCCATGCTTTGAGCATAATAGTTTTAGCTTAGTTTTTGTAAATTCATCAGGAAGTCCAGATATTACAATGGTCCTTTTTGCTTCTTCCTTCTCATTCACTTCAGGAACTTTTGTCCTTTTATGCCTTAATAAATCATTTCCTTCATCTGGTCCAGAGACTATTGTGTTTTCATCTTGGTTCTCTGAAGCAATGTCTAAAACATATAATAAAAAATTGAATAAAATCAGTTTTAAATAACTAACTGCACTTTTGAATAATTTTTCTGTCCTTTTGCTTATGCTTTTTTGAAGGATGCTGCTATGATGAATGTGAAAAAGTATGATGCTATGACAGCAAGGTAAGGGTTAAATATCAGATGAGGAAAATTAAGAAAAACAGGACTGAAAAAAGATAATCAATTAAGGGACTTCAGTTTGTTTCTCCAACCATTTATCAGAAGGAAGGCATATCCCAACAAAATGACATTTCCAGCACTCAATCGTACAGGTAATCTCATTTCAAACTGATAAATGTGAATCAAGCACACAAACAAAAACTGATGAGTACCTTTGTCAACTGCATTTTTGGGCTTATAGTTATCTCTCTGTCTTGGTTTCTTATCTGCAAGTGATACTAAAACCTTTCTTCCACCAATAACTATCTCTGAATCCAATGCTTTTGCTGCATCCTCTGAGATTGCAAATACTATGTAACCAAATCCTCTGCAACCTTTGCTTTTATCTGTGGAAACAGAAGGAATTGAAAAACTTCAGTTCCTCAATTCCTGAGAAACTTCCCCTGCTGTTGGACCCAAGAGAGTAAATCAAACTGTATGGTATTATTTAAAAATGTGAATACTTTTCATCAATTACATGCTTTTTTATAAGGAACTACTTTATAAGGAACCTACATGTAGAAGGCCGAAATACTTAAAGAACTTATACTACTAAAAACAAAATCACTAAGGAACTTTTTAATTTGAAATATTCTTATAACTGCAAGTATCAAGAACTAAAAAGCCGGTTCCATTCATTTGCAGCCAATACTCGCATAGATTGTTTGCTATTCGTGTGTCAAGTGCTTCATTGAGTAATTTCCGCATATTAAGTGTTAGATTTATTTCAGTCAAAGCACCGGAAGTGAGAACTTAAGGAACTTTTGGTACTAAAATCTGATGATTTGAGGTCTACGAATAAGGAACTTTGGAACTAGGCCTTGAGGTAGGTTCCTTATAAAAAAGCGTGTAACTGGAAAGAAACTGTGCTCCTGATTACCGACATTAAAACAAAATTCTTCATAGTTAGGAATTTGATATCTATGCCATAAGAATGTCAAGAGCGTAAGTAAGATTTGGATGGGCTTATTGCCTTGTGATGCAAAAATGAAATCACTGTTCTATTTTGTGCTTTTTTCCTTCCCATTTTCCATGATTCGAAGGCTCCAAATTCTGATTTGACCATTGACCTATCAAATACCATCTGTTGAAAACGGCTGGTTGTTCCAACGGATAAGAATTGAGAGTGCTTTCGTTAACAGGAGGTTTTTAATTCTAGCATATAATCGGCCGTAGTTGTTGCAAAACTACTGGTTCATATTATAAAATGGCGCAAGGCCTATTTTCGGCGTTGTATTCTTAGTCTTGCTTACCCCTGTCTTTCACAACGAAGCATCTTTTGATTGGTCCACAGTCACCAAACGCCTCCTCCAGCTGTCCATCAGTTGTAGTAAATGGTAAGTTTCTCACAAACAAAGTTTTTCTTCTGACGACTGAGGGATCTTCCTTAACTTCGCCAACCATGCTTTCGTCAGCCATCTTGAACTTCTCTGGATGCGATCTCAGACTGGAGACGAGGCTGATACTTAGAAGTTCCAAATTCAAAATGGACACGTCAATAACATTTTGTTCCATAATATGAGAATTTTGACTGCTGTGATAACCAAAATAAAGCATGGCAACAAAGATCGATGCGATCGAAAATATAGATATTGACCATGTTTCAGATATATCTGAAATAAAGCGTCTATACACACTCCTACAACAGAAAGAGGTAATTTGTTTCAATTACGCAGAGAGAAATCCCTTGGTCATCTTCCAAACAATTTCTTCGAGCTTTTCACCATGCTGAAAAATGAGTGTAGACTAGTGCAACGTGGCTAAACGTTTTGTCTAATAACGTGGCCGCTGTCTGGGCACTTTACGTGGAGGGGCTCTTTCGCCATCATTTGACACACCCCCGATTTTACATGTTTTCTTTCACATAAATTATTTTGTTCGATCTTTTTATCTGCTCGACTTATCCCCCTAAATCTCATTGGGTGTTTAGGAAAAGTAGGCATTCTGCAGCATAAGAATTGTGTTTTGGGACCAAAGTTACTCTAGCACCTAATGTCATATATTCGTCCATGTTTTTTAAACTGCATTTTACAGTCTGTTTAACTACACAGCTGCAAGTGCTACTCGCTTCTAGCAATTTTTGTGAAAGAAGTTGCGAGAAATATTTCTTTTTGTGAAATTGTTTCTATTTCAATTCATCACAACATTTGCTTCTGCTGGTTTGCTAAACGAATGTTCAATGCTAAACGAATGTTCAATATAAAGTTATATTTGCAACAGACAGAAATTCTCTAATGTCAACTTCTTTCATTGTTCTTGAATACTTCCCTGTTAATAACTCAGTGTTAATAATTAATCTTGATCTAACTAGTTCAGCACCATGGTGTGTTTCATTGTATTTAAGTTCTTTCCATTTAGATTTTATGTAGCAGAGTTTGAAATTACATGAAGCCAAAACTAAAATAAAGAATTATCAAAAATTGGTAATTTTCTAAAGTCCCCAGGTGTAGAAATCATTATTTGCTTGTATTTTTATTATACAGAGATAGCTTTGAATTTTTAAATATTTGCAGCTTTTGATACACTAAATGCCTTAGTAGACATGGAAAATAACATAGATTCTGTGATGATAACTAGAATGGTTGATTTTTGATGTTTTGTCTAACTTTTGTAGCAAGAGCTTGATGAAGAACTGGATACCATCCTTGACAACCGTTTAGTTGTAGATTCAAAAGTTGAGGCTATACAAAACCTTGTGTAAGTGTTCTCCTATTTGATTTATAACAGAATTTACACCTAGGGTTTGTTTCGTTTGCTCAACTATCTTCCAATTACCTTTCCTAAACCATATCTATTTGCTATGATTTATAAACAATGTCTACTTTCTTAAGAAATAAGTAAACATTTTTTAATATTTGACCAACACATTGAAAAATGACCATGTAACATACTTTAACATCCATTTTTGCTGCGGAATTTAATGCAACTATCAGGTGTTAATCCTCTATCATTGGAAATTTTACTCTGAATGAAAGCATTTAAAGTATTGAGGCTCTTGTTATTTTGAGTATAGAAAAGAAATATTTAAAAACTGGAATTTAGCACTAGTGGCTCCAAATCTGAGCTGATTATCTTATATCAAGCATTGTTAAAAAAGAATGGAAAAGCTGGATGGATGTTTTGAAAGAGCTCTTCATGGTTTCATTTGTGTTGCTTTAAATTTGTTTTCTTAGAGGTCTTCATTTAGTTAAACAAATGCAAGTTATATGTTTTGAAGAGTCTCTTCTTACCTTTATTTTCTAAAATTATGCTGTCTTTGTTATCACTTTATGTCCTTTGGGTGTCAATAAGGTTCTTATCCTAGTCCAAACATCGAGGTTCTGACTGAAAGTTCTAAGAGCTTAGAGCGTGTCATATCAGATACAAATCTATTGGCAGAGAAAGTCAGTAGCAAAGTAAGAATATTGGATCTTGCTAAGGTAGGTATCCATTAGCATTTCCTCCCAGGTTCTTTTAATACAATGTATAAAATTTTCTCATGATTGAATTCAATGTTCTCTTCTCATTTGCACATTGCTTGTTGTGTTATGTATTTTTATATTTTCATTTAAATTTTGCTAATAACTGTTTGACAATTTTTTTAATTTATCACTTTAAATCTTCGTTTTCTTGATTTACAGAGCAGGGTTCAAGACACCATAAAAAGGGTTGATGATATTCTTGACCTTAAGGTAGCTATTTGAATCATGTTATTGTAGTACAGTCCATTTCACTTAGCTATGTTTGTTCCTTTCTGGGGACCTGTAAAAGTTTATTTAGTATTCACTAGCTGTTCATGTGACTTTTGTTTGACATTTTCATAGTCCTGTGTGGAAGGTGTGGAAACAGCATTAAGAAAAGAAGAGTTTGAACAGGTAAATATAATCAAGTTTGTTAAAGCCTGGTTTTATGTGATCACAAATCATCAAATAATAAACATTTCTATTGTGTCAATTGTCGCCTTCAATTGTTTCTGAAAAACATTTTCAATCTTAAAGCTTCTCAAGTTCATTCTGCTTTATTCTTGCTTTATCAAGCTGCTTTATTAAACTGCATCTTGCATTTCTTGTTGTAGATTTTTGCTAATTTTGTATTATCAAGTAGTTTTTATTTTAAGTCTGATCTAATTTTTGATCTTCTTTTGTTCTAAATGTTATAATGTAAAATATTTCAGGCTGCAGCCTTCATTCATCGATATCTCAGTCTTGATGAGAGAGCACTGAGAGAGATCCTGCCTGACAATTCTGAAGGTTTGTAATGATTTGATTGATTTGATTTGATTTGATTTGATTTGATTTGATTTGATTTGATTTGATTGATTTGATTTGATTTGATTGATTTGATTTGATTGTAATGCATTTGTCATTCATTTCTTTATAATCAAAGACAGCTTACATCTGCTACTTAGAAGGAATTATGTTTAAGTACAGCTAATAAACATAGGTGGCTTGTAGTTAAAGAAATACAGTTTTTGGCATTTCAACGCCATCAAGAAATATGTCCTAGTCCTTTTGCAAACTGTTTCCATATATTCAAATTTCTAAAACTATAGAGCTTTAGATGTTGTGTAGCCACTGAGGTGAGAGCTATTTGTTTTTTTCTTATTCAATACTACAGGCACTGATCTAAAGCATTCTTTCAACTTCTTGCACGATGCACAAGGCAAATTGCAGCAAATTGTCAAAGAGAAGTTTGATGCTGCTATGAGTTCTAATTACAGTGCTGCAGTTGAGAGGTAGCATATTCTTCTCCTTGGTTTTTGGATATATATTGCTACTAGTTCAAAGTGATGTCATATTTTGAGACAAATAAGCATTTTGGCAATGTTGAAGAGCTATGTTTTTTGCTTTGATATGCACTGCTAGGAAGTAATAATTTGTGAAAATATTTACTGCCTGGTGTATATTTTGAATGATTCTTGCTTGAATAATTCTTGAATATTTGAATAATGCTTGAATAATTCTTCCCACATGCAACTCATGGATTTGTTATTGTAGGAATGAATTATAATCATGATTTTACAAGCTTTTTCCTGATAGACCCAAGTTACCTTAGTATTCTATATCCATCATTAGATTTTTCAAGCTTTTCCCCTTGGTTGGCATAGATGATGAAGGACTTGCAAAGTTTTCTCAATATTTGCAAAAACAGGTTTGTAGCAGTGTTGCCACATGATTCCCCTTTTATCCTACTTTACATGAGATCCATTGTAATATTTGTTATACCAATCAATATTTCTGAAAGTTATATCAATATCAAAGGTTATATTACCTTGCCAAACTCTTTGGTAAATAGGATGGTTCATCCCTGGTTATTGCGTAAGTTAGTTTATTTTTGTGAAGAAAATTAAGTTCTTGTCTCTCCTGTAAACCATTTTGCCATCCTCACACTTTGTTTTCATTGCCAGTCTTTATTTTTATGAAAATGAAAAATAAATTTATATGAAAGTCAAGGATGGATGTAGTCCAAGCTTGTATATTGTATCAAACTTTTATTTTGTAGATTGAAGCAATGGGCGAAATAAACTTAGATACTGCTATCAAGATTAACCCTCAAGGTAATTCTTTAGATATTCTTGCTTTGAGTACCTATACCCATTACCACACTCCTAGACATGGATGGAATGAGATCAATTTTAATGAGGCCCGGAGCCAATGATCTTGAATTTTTATTCATTGACTCTTGGTGTGTACGTTTGGTGGTGAGCTTATTCCTTACTAGTTATTTGTTGCATCTTCTAGATCGGCGAGCAAACGTAATCTTTGCCGATACTTTAACCTTGCTGTTTGAAGGAATCGCAAGACTAGTGGAAGATCACCAGCCCTTGGTTGATACTTACTACGGTAATATTGCCACTATTGTTACCAATATTTGAATCACTCTTTTAGAAAGTGCATAATTATACCCAGTTATTCCTTTACCATCAGGCTTTTTACTCAAATATGAAGATGATACTAATACGAATACTAATGCCTTTGATTGTATTAAGCTACAGGTTTTTTGGCTTTTTGTTTTAATGATTGTTCGTTCTGTAGTACCGAGTCCTTGTATTCAGTCAAGTTGTACTTGCATTATTCATTTTGTCTCTGATGTTATGCAAACCCCGGGTCTCCTTCAATAGTTACGTAATAGTTGTATTTGTGCCCAGGCCCTGGTCGAATGGTTGCTGTTTTGATTGCCCTGCAGGTTTGTTATGATTATTATGTTTGCAAATTATCAACTAGCATGAACATGAAAACAAAGAATACCTATATCAATTAGGAATTTGCCTATTTTTATTCACTCTCAAGTCCCCCATGTTCATCCAATCACTATAAAAAATGCACCCCCCTCAAATGTCACAACTATCTCTCTAACATACTGACTACCTGATGGAATCGCCATTACACGTAAGACCTATGAGGCTCAACACATGTGAATCCTTTGCACGACATGTTTTACAGTCATGTTTTACAGTCTAATGTAAATTTGAAGCAGATGTTTTATTGTTGTATTCATCAAGACTAGTATTCAGCCCATATTCACATTTTTTGACATAGTTGCTCTCTACTTTTTAGGAAGAATGCGACATCCAGTCACAAAAAATTGTTGACCAATTCATCATTTCACGCAACTTCAAGACTATGGTATCTTTTAACTGACCTTTTTGCCTTCAAATTGACTACTAGAGACTCTTTGAAAACAAAAGGAGATCTTTTCCATTTTCATCTGATATCTTGCGTTATGCTTAGATACTTTATATGTAGAAGGGGCATTTCAGAAGCACCATTGGTAATGCAGGTTATATTTAGCCATGAATAGTTAGTCTGTCCGAGTCCTCGAGGTGACGTTTTAAGGCTGCTTAAGACAACGGGTCTTTCCAATATAATCATCCTACGCTCGTCACCATTTTTGCTGTAGTTTATCTACACCCTTAACGTAGATTCATTAGATTCTATTACCATTTTGGTCTACAATCGTCATTTGTCTCTTCTCTTTCTTTTAGTTCGATGAAGTGAAGAAAAGCTCAACACCAGCCAAGCCAACTTCCTCTGCATCTCAGCAAAGGCGAGTATGCATCATCGACAGCTTTAGACTACTTCATATTAAGCTACTGAATTTCAACAGACAGTGAAAGGCTCTACCTGCAATATATTGTGATTATTTATGCATGTTGCCAACATGTATTTTGAAATCTGTTAATCTGAAGTGAAATCTATTTTCTCATCTCAAAGCACCGGAATCAATAGACAGACATTTTAACCATTAATATAGCAATTAGAAAGCAGGGGAACTGCAAAAGGGGGCACATTTCCCGATGCTGGGGAATGCAAATAGTAAACTGAAGATCTTTGAACTCGTATTGAATCGACTTGCACCTCCTCTTTAGACACTTCTGGGTCATCTACGGTTTTTAATAAATTCTAAAGGCCCTTGCAGAAATGGTGCAAATGGCGCCTGTCTCTTTGCAGATGAACGACAGGTGCTCCCAGGCTCCCCTTTCCGACACTACTGATTTTAATACTCGATAAGATTGAACTCAACTCTCAGCTCATATTTCCACTATCTATATTTCCTATTCCATATTTATGCTACTTTTCGTTAGCAATTTCCTCCATTGCGTTTCTAGTTCTAAAGCTGTAAATGATTTGACATATCTGTAGAATCGTCATCAAATGTTTTCTTCCCAACAAATCTACGTTGTCAACTGTTGCAAACTTGATTTCTTTTAATGATATTGCTTTGCTTTCTCTCCTAGACTTGACCCACGAGAACTGGATATCCTGCTTGGTGAGGTCGTTTTGTTAAGCGCAAGAACAGAACTTTATGTCGGGTTCCTACGCAGAAGACTCAGGGTGAAGCCCTTTACTTGTTTTTCATGCGGTGATTTGATTTCCATTCTAATTTTTAGGGGAATTCATGAAAAATCTTGGCTTCACGGTCTGGTTGCACAGTCTAT
Source organism: Nemopilema nomurai (assembly GCA_003864495.1). Lineage (NCBI taxonomy): Eukaryota > Metazoa > Cnidaria > Scyphozoa > Rhizostomeae > Rhizostomatidae > Nemopilema > Nemopilema nomurai. The sequence continues at coordinate 1,478,811 of ML133474.1, forward strand.
CTACATCAGATGCGTACACACCATGTTTCACTAACTAATGTTTTCTACTAACTTGCATTCCTTGTTTTCCAATTTAAGATTGTTTGCTTTTTGTAAATACCGTTTTTTATACTCTTTGATTGCATAACTCTTTTTGCAATTTTGCTATCTTAGGCTGACCTTAATGGTGTCGAAAAGGAGGAGATAGGGCAAGGTACCGTTTTCACTTAATCTTCAAATTAAATCTTTCAAACAACTTTATGCACATCAGTAAGTTGTTCCATGTCTTCAGAATTTACGTTTGTTGTAATTTTGAGGTTGTTTCTTGTCTGTCTAGATCTGGCTGCATTGGAGGCTCGTCTAATTTCCAATTCTGGCCTAAGCCAGAAACTGCAGGTAGCGACGTTTCTCCAAACTGCGCTTTGTGCAATCGTTCTAGTCATATGTTTATTATGCTATTGGCATTGTGCTTTTGAATCTACTGTAATCAACAAAGTATGTTTTCCTTATCTTTATGTCATTTTCTTGACTAGATCTATCATATAAAGTATTGTGGTAAAATATCACGTGATGATGTTGGCCTAGTAATTGGGTCATAATCGTTCATTTTTGATTGGTTCTGTCTAAGAGTAATTTAGCAAACATTTGTGTTTCTAATAGACTCTGATTGGAGACTACATATTCATGGAGGAATATTTTATGAAGGAGATGATATTAAAGGTAGGCTAGCTACTCAAATGTGTTTCTAATTATGCGTCGATGGACTTTACCGGGAACTAGGAACTTTTTTCTACTTTACCTGCTCATTTTTCACGGTTTGTTACCTGTCACGTGCTCATTACTGTTTTCCCAAAAGTATTATTTTTGCGTGTCGCAATTTTGAATCACAAAGTTAGCCTATAAAGGTCCCTATTTTTACAACGAAGCTTGCAACTCTTTTTGTTCTGTTTTACTTGACTGTAAAGCCATTGTTACTTGTCTCTTTTTTTGCCACGAGAACTCCGCTAAAGGGAAAGATGATTTCTGAAATATTTCTGCTTCATTTTTACTAGGCTGTTTTATTGGATAGCACAGAAGATGATGCTTTGATTTCGAGTATGGTTGATGATGTGTTCTTTGTCATGAAGAAGTCACTCATGTAAGTTTTATATTTTGATTAATCTACTATTGTAAAATTAATTATCTATCATTATAATCTATGTTAATAGCCAATGTGCCTTTCGTATTATGATTCGGCTCCTACCTAATTTTTCAAAGAACAACTGTGAATATTTTCTGCATCATTTTTGCATCCAAATATTGTAGTTTTAATGCTTTCATTCAATTTCATTTTGAAGAGCATTTTACTGCGTCTTAGCAAGTATCTTGTTTGACTGCATAGACAAAGTTGCAATGATCTGGACGTGACATCCTTTCATGGTTTTGTCGAAATCTCAACCATTTCATGTAACTTTATTTTGTGCTAGGCGAACTATTTCCACGTCGAATATGGATGCCATTTGCGCCATGGTGAACAATGCAAGGTTAGTGAATATATTGCATCTAAGCGAAGCGAGGAACGGTGAAAAACAAGTAGTTTGATGACACAGATTACAAGTGGTGTCATTTTCTTGGTCTAGGTTTCAAAAACCATGTTGTAATGTGAGTTGATGGTTAGAACTATGAAGGTCAAGGATGCAATTGGCTTCGTTGAATCTGTTAGGTAGCCTACATATTGGCCTACATATAAAGAAAATTAAATTTTATTCAAGATAGTATATGTAAAAATACTGTATAAATGTGTAATAACGTATAAATATTTCCTATTCTGTATTACATTCTGTATTTTTTCCTATTGGGGCAAGTTTTGTGCTTGCGAAAGTTTGCTTTCTGTTGGTTTAATCATGAAAGCAGATTTCAATTGGACTGGATTGCTTTGTAACTCGTTTCGTTTCAGCTCAATAATACTTTCAGAGTATAAAGACGTTTTACGAGCTAGAATCAAAGCTGGATACCCTTCATCAAGGTCGGTATTGACTGCACATCCTTCCTCTATGAGTATACGGTAGTTTATAATCATAATATTGCATACCAAGTCCCCATGTTCTAAAAGGACTCCACGTGGTCATTAGGCATAATGCTTTTTGAGCTCAACACTTGCTGATCATTTTGAAGATCAGGATTTATGCTTTGTAAAATACTTAACCAATGGCAAGGACGATTGCTTTTAATTCTGAGATGACACCTGTGCTAAGATGACAGTCATATCGTGCTTGACATGTTGATGTAGCAATAACTCCCTCTTTTCAATCCTCAGCCTCGATATATCAGGAATGATTCAAGGCGCGGTTAAAATGCAGTCGGGCAGTCAACATCAAGATACAGCTCAGTTAAAGAAAAATTTCTTAGTATGTGATATGTTGATCTAACATTCTTTTTCAGCCTAATGCGAAAACCAAGACACTCCTGCATTATTTGACTGCTTGTGTACTCCGATATCAATATGAACGATGAACGCTTTTTTCTTTGTTCATACGTTTTTCTTGCCTGTCGTTTATTCGTTTGCATTTCCTTCTAGATCACTCTAAATAACATCGAAGTCAGCATTGAAAATTTAAAAAAGCTTAAAAACACAATAGAGGTACTTTCTTTTGGCTTCTTTTTTATCTCATTTTTGGGTACAAGACTGTTTGCTTGTATACTTCAAGACTTTAAACTGAGACACTTTTTTCAAAATTCACCCTATGGGTGTAAACATTTAATGCAATTTGTTTATTAATGAAAAAGTACTGCCTATGCTAATTGATATCGCAATTTATTGTTAAGGTGAACAGGCAATTCCATGATTTCTAGTCTTTACAATGGCTGCTATAACTTTCTTGTTTACCTGTAGAACGAATGTCGGAGATTCTTTGACCAAGTTGGATCGCGAGGAAAAGACAAAATTGAGGTGGCCAAATTAATTTCCCTTCAAATTAGCTTCACCTAATACTGCAAACTAAACTCTTTGTAATAATAAGAGATGAATCTTTTTTAGAAAAGTATTGCATAGAAAGTGGTTTCTTCATTGCCCTTAGAAATTCAATTTCAGAGCTGCTTGAGTGACATGAAATCTTGCACACAAGGCCTGAAAGATCTTCTACAGGTATGCCAATCTCGCCTTGCTTCTGCCTCGAAAACCCTTCTGTTTGGTTCTACACGAATCAGATTATCCTTCCTGCTGCAGGCCTAGTCTTCCAGCTACTGCTGCCACACAACCACCATATTGTATGCTATTCCGTACTAGGCTGGGCACATTCCTCACTCTATGTCATAATATCTAAAGACAAAACGCAGTTCTAACCAAGTGATTGATTGAGTGTTGGATGGCTTTCACTACCAATCTTTATGAACCTGCTAATGGAACTTGTTTAAATGCACTGTACCTAGCTAAAGAGCTTTTCACCTTTCCCATAATGTATTTCCTGGACATCATTCTCATGGTATTTTAAATTAGACACACTACTCTCATCGCAGGACATGTTATTTTGTGGTAGCTTTGTCTTGTATAAGAATGACTTTTGAAATTGCCACTGCAGGCTCGAGTCCTGTCATGTAGGGCTTCTTGCTTGCGTTTCGTTCAGTGGAAAGCTGCTCTAAGATTTAAACTGCTTTACCTGGTATGCTCAATAAAGATCTTTTTGATTGCATTTTTGCGTGTTATTTATCATATATGACCAACTATTTGTTATATTTTCACAAATTAATCCTTTTGCCCAATTCTTCTGTTGAATGGCCTTTACAATGTAACAGCATTTTTTGCTCAGTCTGCTTCTGTAATTATTTGAAGAATCCTTTTGATTCGGAGTTTAACTCGTTTTAACATACCTTTAACGATGTTTAATAGGCCGGAATTACCCAACTTTGCAATAACGGAGTGCTGCCAAAGATGTCGAAAACTATAGAGGGCTATTCCAGCATAAATCATATTCTAAATGAGGTAAGTCTTTTCAGATGAGGCCCTTCTTCCTAGATAAACCTATAGATAGATGGTAGTGTCAGCTAAAACCAAATCAACGCCTTTCGCTTTTCAAGAGGCAGAAATCTCTTGTTCTGCAGATTCAAATACTGTCAAAAGAAAATGTTGTAATTTTTTTTAAAGGAATTTTAGTATGTTTTCATCTGCCTTATCCTGTGTTCTTATTTGCGTTATGAAAAGTTTTTTCTTCGACAGTTTTTTCCTTGACGCTTTCTTTTGTTTGTCTTTATAGTTGCGTACTTTTAAAGGATTTCAAAGTCTGATCAAGTTTACGAATGACTTCTTATATTGTATGAATTTTTTTTTCATTTTTCCTCTAGCAAGAAGTTTCGTTATCAGATCCATTTATTCAAAATATGATCGCAGACATAGATACATGTCTGTCATCATTAAAGGTATGTTTAATCTCAGTTCCAGTTGTTTATTTCCAGTTCCAGCGAAAAACGTCTGCTTGTAATTAGAGGTGCGTTTATAAACTTCTAGTTACATTAAATCAGCATATACGATTGTATATAAATGCGGTTTCATATTAATGTTATGAGCTGTGGTCAGTACAAATACACATGTTTTTATAATTGCATTTCAATGAGTATGACGGTATGAGAGCAAAGCTCTAGTTGCAGCTTCTGGTGAAAAATAGTGCATACTGTTTACTGTATTACAAGTATATGAGCTGAAGAAGCGATTGTATCGATAGCATATGCCTAATGATATCACCCTGTGCTCTGAGAGTCATCATCATAATCATCATTTTCTCGTTCAGGATTCCTTAACTAGCTCTAATCATGAAGACATGGTAAACCTCGTCTGTTCTGAAATAGCAACGCGGTTAGAAAAGGCAGTGATGAAGAGCAGTTTTAACAGGGTAAGTAACAATAAATCCAAGAGAGTTGTATGCAAAGTGCTATTGTCAGTTTTGATTCAAAATCATTACCATAATCGAGCGTCAACTTGACGAATTCAATGAACGGTTCTAATTGTACTATCATTGCGGATCTCACGCGTTTATTATACGCTTGGAAACAATATTATGCGTAATTGGAGAAATGATAGATAACAAGACATCCATATTGGTACAACAGAGTGGCAATATTTGTATCATAACTAAAATATATTTTATTACAGTGTCAATTTAAATAATTCTGACAAGTCTTAACGGCATAATGATGTAAGCTAACTCCAAGCTCTGTCCGATAAAATTGACTTGACGTGTCACCAAAACTGACGTGTCATCAATGCCTGTAGCAATAAATTAATGAATCTAATCAGGGCTCTTCTGTGTCGCCTAACAGCTTGGTGGTTTGCAGTTTGACAAAGAGCTCCGAGCTCTTGTTGGGTGTTTAACAAATACCGCTGAGTGGACAGTAAGGGACAAATTCGCACGGCTTACTCAGATCGCCACAATATTGAACCTGGAAAAGGTAAGTCACTGCACGATGTTTTCTTCTATTCAATCAATTATCAAAAAATAGTATCAAAAGTGAGGTCTTGGAGTTCGAGGGACGTTGATTTTGCCTTATATCTAAAATTATTTATTGCAACATCTGAAATCTATCCCATCTCAATTAATAGGTGGGGGAGCTACTGGATTACTGGGGGGCGAATTCAGGGCCTATGACGTGGCGGTTGACTCCAGCAGAAGTGCGCCAGGTATTAGTTCTCAGGTGAGCTGGAGAGGACTTCCCGAATTATTTGCATTTGATTTAATTCTAGTCAGATTATGATGATATAGTTTTTGTTGTTAAACCTCCTGTTTCTGGTATTTACATCACTATGGTCAGACATTCTGACATAAATATGGCATGTTCACAACATTGCCAGTCTAGGTATACTTTACAAACGGAAGACCTCATCATGCGATTTCTATTTATGACGTCACAGTATGATTAACGGACTTGATGTTCGTCTTTCAGGGTCGATTTCAGAACAGAAGACATACAACGGTTGAGGCTATGAGACTTCCGACAAAAGTAGCTTTAGTGACACTAAATAACTACCACTAAATATGTGTATGCCACACGCCCTTTAGTTGTGCCGCAAATGGTAAATAATTGAGATAACATTAATTTAATTTCAAGTCAGTGATAAGATAGCATAAATATAAGTTAGGTCGGTCGTATGAGGTTTATCGTATTTGAATATTTTTCCAAAAACGTTGTTTTTGACTTGTCTAACCTCTTTTAACTACACGAAGTTCTTTCATAGAGGCCCATAGTAATACCAATAATAGTATTTTGTTTCAATGTAAATCTGTCGTCAATTGTTTATTTTGACATCGACCCTTGCCTGTTTTCATTTAGGCCCGATTTTCATTGCCTCGTTTCTTCTTCGACCCCGGTGAGCCTTCTGTCATTGACAAAGATACTAGATTCTGCTTGCGAAGCATCGGTCCCTTGTGTTGATCAGATTTCGAATCCAGAATCAAGGTCCTCGAGGGAGTCGTCTAGATCGCCGTCCACGACTTTACTTCCTGCAGTTTCTTCCGTGTATTGTTGGTACTCGGATATGAGGTCATTGATATTCGAACTGGCCTGTAGGATTGGTGCAAAACAAGAAGTTAGATATGTGAGTTTGACATTCAATGTCACTCACTCGAGTAACAAGCTATGTGTATTAACCATTTATAAACCTTCGTGGTTCTAAACTTTTAAGCCTTTATCAGGCTGCAGCTAAGAAGCTTGTCAAAGTTACCAAGCACTACTGCATTTTCAAGATACTCCTGCCAAGGCAATTTTCAACTTGCAATTAGGTTATTAGACTATTATGTTGTAAGATACATGGCCAATATCTGTGCCTTCTTTTTCGTTACTTACGTCATTAAAACTGAGTGGATCCAAGCCTTCATTTGTGTACCAGTGCAAAAAAGCCTTGCGTTTAAACATCTTGCAGAACTGGTCTCTGATCCTCTGTATAACGTCTTGCAGAGCGGTGTTATTGGCCAGAAAGGAGGCGCCGATCTTTTGGCCTAATGGCGGCTCGTTGCAAACAGAGACCTTTGCGTTGTTGGGTATCCATTCCACAAACAGCCCACTATGCTTGTGCTGCATCTTCATAATGGCATCCTCTACCTCTCGCATCACAACCTGGCCTCTAAACATGGCAGCAAATGTCAAATACCTTCCGGCACTTGGATTGCACGCACACATTATGTTCTTTGCCTCGAATAGGTCGCGCGTTATTTCCTCAACCGACTCATTGTAAAAGGCCTGATTGGCACTGGAGCGAAGTGGTGCTAGGCCCGCCATGAAGAAATGGAGCCGTGGGAATGGTATCATATTTGACAGCCAACTTGCGCAGGTCAGAGTTGAGCTGAAATTTGAATCATAAAGATTTATTCCTTTCCAGTTTGTTAAGGACTATAATTACTAATAATTACAAATTATGGGCTTTTAGAAAAAAAAGCTAAACGGCTACATCAAAATCAGTTTTGATTATACCAGCAGGCATTTTCTAACATTGGGCATGGCTATCCGAATATAGGATCATTTTCTCGTCGCAAAACACCCCTAACTGTGCCCTATCTAACTAATCAAGACACCAAATCGTTTAAAATGACATTGTTTAACCCTTAGCTTGCTAGGACTGGAGTTTTGGCCATCAATACGATTACGTCATCGATAACGTCATGCCATCGATAAGACATCAACAGAAATGCGAATTCTCACCTGCCCTGGGAACCTTAATGTCGTCGTCACGCCACTTAATGTCTGTGCTATTAGGCTGTTCAGATTTTGGTACGCGACTTTCTTGCACTTGAGGTTTCTTGTGCAAATATCGTACAATGCTTCATTGTCCATGCAGAAGACCTCATCGCTCCATTCAATCAGCTGGTCCATCGCGAGCAAGCTATTGTACGGCTCCACAACAATGTCGGAAACCTTGGGCGACGGCAGCACGCTCACGCAAGAGAAAATGCGATCGGGGTACTCCTCTCGCAGCAGATTCAATATCAAAGTGCCCAGACCGGAGCCTGTTCCACCCCCAAGCGAATGCATCAGCTGGAACCCTTGCAGACAGTCCGCAGCTTCTGCTTCTTTGCGGAGAATGTCGAATATTTCGCCAACTTTCGATGCACCTTTCGACATAAACCCCGTTGCCCAGTTGTTACCAGCTCCCCCACTTCCTGTAACGGAAACACACTTGTCATTATACATTTTTATAGATATTTCAAGAACGTGATAAGGTTTCTGGAGCAGCGAAATAAAATTTCGAATAACACCAGTCAGCTCTGTTGAGCTTTGTTTTACATGCACAATACCTAATTTGATCGTCTTACCGTACACAAAGTTGTCTGGACGATAGAGAGCCCCATTTGGCCCCCCTCTTATTGCATCCAGCGGCCCCGGCTCCAAATCAATCAATGCGGTTCGAGGCACGTATCTTTGATCTATGCAAAGAGAAGGCACGACATTATGGCATGCTTTGAGCAAGAATATTCGAAACAGCTAGTAGACAACGAGGAAAGGACAAACGTCATTCACTCTGGCTTTAATGGCAAAGAGGCGTGTCCAGGCTATACGATCAAGCTCGATAAAAAATTTATTGTAAACTCAAAAAGAATCTTTTTATGTTATCATGCAGGATAAAAAAGAATTATCTGGGAAGGTATTCATTAGAAACTTCTCCTAGGAAGGTGTTCGTTAAAGTCTCCATTTTAGTGCCAAACAGGTTCCAAATTTCCAATATTATAACTAAGTTTTGAAAATCATGTTACTTATATGCACTTAAATTTGTGCATAGAAAATGAAGTAACCGCAACATATAGTACCGCTGTCTCTTTCTTCCCTTTCTTTGAGATCGAGACTTACCTTGCAGTTCGTGAAAAAAGACCTCTGTTCTACCCAGACTTTGGTCATCTTTGTTTGTCTTGAGTCCGTTACTTCCGATGCTGTGCTCTTTACAAATAAGATCCCAAAACTATGAAAAAATGAAGTATGGAAACGTGATGCCGATAACGTTCTCGCGAACTTATAACCAAGAAAATATAAACAGCGAAATTTAGATAGCATGCCCTCGTACCCATGCGGCCTCGATCTAGTGAATGGCATCCTACAAACATCACAAAAATGTTATTCTGATCAAAATGCAAAATAATTATTCCATATTTTCTTTGCCCTTTTTAATTCTTCAGTAGAAACTGAAATTCTATATAATTAATCAAATGATATTTCACAAAGTCCCTACCCTCATATATTAACAAGATTCGTCAGTACAATTTTTGAACACAAGTCAATAATTTAATTTCGCAGATGGTAGTATCAGCTGCGTTCTAAGATATTTTATTTATGAAGAGTTCACTTAGATGGATGCCATCACCAGTCAATAGACTCCTTTTTCTGTTACTGTTTGGTCTGCTGAATCCAATATTAATTGTTTAAGCTTTATAGGTTTGCCGTCCAGTCAGGCCCTTTTGTCTTAACTGTCAGCCTAATTAGAAACTTTTTTATGGAGAATACATTGTATACTTTAGTTGATTTTGGATAACTTTTGAAAAGATGCTGGGCATTTGCTGCATAAAATGGAAAAACTTGAGTTCTTCAATATCATCAGCAATTAAATGGCATCAATCTAATTTCTTTGATAGCGTTAGCAAATGACATTTTCTCCGGAGATGTATTCATCAATGATACTAGCATTTAGCTGCCAAGCCTGAAGATGGCTTGAAAAAGGAAGCGTAGAACCCATTTCTTAAAAAAGAGCATTTGGTATAAACCGATAAAATTACGTCTGTTCTGCAATGCTTATTACACGATCTAAAGCAACTAAATTTGCAAGGTGACCGTTTGCCATTTCCTCATCTTCAATAAATAGTATCAGCAAAACATTACAAAGTTTTGCATGGAAGACGTTTCAAAATATTTTTCTTGTAATTTCGAAAATTGTTCCACTGGTCTTAGCTGATTAAGTGTGCATCAGCATGAAGAATGAGAGACATACCTGGTCGCCGACTTGGTTGCCACACTGCCCGACTTGGACTGTAATTATTTCCCTCATCCTTTGTAGTATATTGATTAGTTCTTTATCATTTTACATGGCCTAACATGGTCAGTTAGTTTTTGGAAGATGAAATTTCCAGACTCCTTAACTCACAGTACCCTTGGAATTTTTGCGATTGACATCAACACGCTAACTGCGGTGAACTTAGCAATTTCAGACAACAATTGCCTTCGTTCTCTTTGTTGTTCTCTTTGTCTGATGATCAGGGCTTTCTGCTGCTTGAAACTTCCTTTACATCATAGTCCCTACCGATGTGATGTATTGGCGATTCTTGTTAACAATCCTCTGACTTTTTAGTTGTTAAGTTAATGCACATGTTTATGTGTACTGGTAATTTTAGCGATCCTTTATTGCCCGCTTGCCACCTGTCAATATTACAGCCGATCAGAGATCAAGATGCTCGCCCGCAATCGACTTTGAACGCAGCACCTCTAGGTTTGAAGCCACCGTAGGACAGATGACTCTGTTTACGAAACAGCTAATGGTGGGTTACTTTAAACAAGCCTCACAACTCCCGCTGAAAGACGCATCCTTCGACTCTATGAATGACTTTGCCAACATCCTCTATTTATCGTGAACTAAACATTGGCCATAAAATATCCCTTGTGAACTCTCTAGAGAAGTTTTTAGCTGCTTACGATTACTGTATATAACAGCAAGAAGCACATGTGGAAAAAACATATATATAATAGAAACTTTTTCTTGGCTGCTGGCGCAAAAGTTGATTGATAAACATCTACATCCAGATGAAAATAATACAAATTTCAAACAGTCACTGAAATGATTAGAGCCTGTTGGCCTTTAATGATATATGTATTAATTAATCAGTCACACTAGTTCTGCTCCATGACAAACTTTTTGACAGCTTTCTTTTTAAAGCTTCTTATTGCACGGTTATGTTAATTTTTCTTCATAATATCAATGTGGAATCTGCAGATACAACGTCATGCTACAGAGAGAAATAGAAATGAAATATTAACTGTCTATTTGTCTATGATACAACACGAAACGCAAAACACTCATAATAAAGAAACAGAATACAAGCAAAAAATATGAAGGTAAATCGCCAAAATAATAGTTCGCATACCGGTTTTCTGATTTACATTCATAATCGATGTAGAGTTTTATTGATTTGATTTGATTAGCTTCGTTAGCTCGATCAGCTTAAAATCGGTCGATCGTTTCACCCGATCAGCCAATCAAGGAATCAATACATCCTCTTTTTGATCTACTCGTACATTAGTTGCTCTGCATCAGATGATTGTCCAAGGGCTGAGATCCCGTTAATGAACGGGGCGCCAAAAAATTTTCAGAAATTTGTTTTTAGTGTGTATGCGTTATATAACAATTTCGGACTTTAACTCCTGATAGAAAGGTCCTCTATTTACGTTCTATGAAAATTATTTCAAATCAATTGCATAATCAAATCAAATCAGTACTATGGAGTCTGAACATAACTTAAGGTATCTGTGTGTCAGAGATGGCACCACGAACTGGAACCCAGGAAGGCTAAAATGAAGCTAAAGTGACGCCATGGTTGGGTCCGACTGAAAAGGAAATTTTGAAATCGAGCCTTCAAGGGTGGTTCTCCAGGACTTAAATTTAACAAAATTAATACCATACTGCTCAGAATAAACAGTTCAATGATTCTAATTGATTATTGATTTTTAGAGAAAATTTGGGAGGGGAGGATTCATGCCAAAACTCTGGAGAAAGACGGTGGGGAAAGAAAGAAAGGGTGACCATTGGTTCAGATTGCACATCTCAATGATGTTGAATTGACTGAGAGAATTCTAATTCCAGAATGCACATGTCAATCTTCTAGCGATCCTTTCTGGGGAAGCATTATCGTGCAACAAAGGTTTTAACTGCCGATGGGCCGGTGCCTGGAGACTTCTTTTCCCCTCAAATAAATGTTCAAAACAATTTTTCAAAGGGGGGGGGGGAGAATTTCATGAAAAGAGATGACAGTCCAGCTTCAACTCCGTGATCTGCCACTGATGCATTAACAGTTTTCACTTAGGCACTTTAAACTATTTCAAATTACACAGTATTCTGAAACATTAGTAAAGTTGTGGCTTCATTTGGGGACGTGACGTTAACCGTGGCAAATTGTTGTCTGCTTCATAATAATAATAATCATCAACAATTACATCTTTCTCAAAACGAGATTCAAAGAAGATGGTCAGTTCGGATGTCCATGTGAGCTAAGGAGTGTGAAGAGGATCCAGCGAATTTGTGCTCAGATTTATGCAAATGGCTGACGAAAAGTCTTCTAAAACGACAAAGTCGAAGAAAGAGGGTAACCTCCAAAGCAATCACAGTAAATCTTTTGTGAATGAAGAAGATGCGCTTAAAGATGCAAGTCAGGAAAGCAAGAGCGAAGACGATCAACAGCATGCCAAAGGCAGGATTGACGTTCATACCTTGAATTACTTTAAGAGAGTTGAAAAACTCCTGGAAGAAGACAGTTTTGAAGATGCGGAAAGTAAAGAGCTTTTTCTCAATAATGTTCTTGACCAAGCAGGTGAAGGGCCAAGGACTTGCCAACTTGCCAAGCACAGGCTTACTAGCAAAATCTTGGAACTGCTGATCGGGATGTGTAATGCCAGACAGTTTTTGTCACTTTTGAAAAGCTTGATGACAGATGTAATATTAGTTTCAAGGGATAGGTTTGGTAGTCATGTTGTTGAAAAGGCTATTGGCTTGATACCGTTCCACCTAAATTGCCAGATCGACGAAGTTACGGTCGAAATAGAAGGATTACTTGTTCAGTTTTTGAAAATCGTCAAGAAAGATCTACCAGAGTTGGTAAGGGACACATATTCAAGCCATATTGTAAGTACTTTAATCCAAGTGCTTGGTGGAATATGCGTATCAGATATGGTCTCCAGAAGCAGAAATTCTAGGACAACGCGGGGAAAGTTCTTCAAAGGAGCAACTCATAAAAAGTTAGGTGAGTGGCAAAACTATTAATGCTCTTAGGAGCAGAGCCTTGATTGGAATTTTTATGGAAATTCATTTTGGCTTGTTGTTAAAGTTCTTCTTCACAAACGTTTAATATTAATTATGTAAAAAGTATCTATGCTTCATGAATGGTCCCACACTCAATGTGATTTAAATTGCCGTGAGTGGTTTAAGGATGAACATTTCACAATTTTAATTACTTTTTGTAGTAATCAAATTTGCTGATTTTCATCTATGATTAAAATATGACTGACCTTCCTGCCTTTTTGCGTGTGTGGTACCATGTTATGTAATGGTTGGCTTTAGAATAAAGAGAAATGCTAGCAGTTTGATATTAAAGTAGTTCAAAAATTTTATCACAAATAATTTTTGTTTGACTTCTAGGTCAGTCCAATTTTGGTAATTTCTTTAAGAGATCTACAAATGCATCACCAGCAAGTTTTAAGAAGTATCTTCACAAATTAGCAAAAAATATCTGCAATGATGACAATTTTGGTGAACTTCTCTGCCACAAAAGTGGAAGCACGGTTATTCAGACTCTTCTTTTGGCTTTGAAAGAGAGAGACCCAAAAATGTGCTCAAGTGTATGCAACATGATAGTAGAGAAAAGCAAATTATTGGAGTGGGGAAGGGCTAACGAAGACAGCACATCTTCAAGGTGTGTTTTAAACATTGTTTACAAGTTTGTAGTGTTAATAATGTGGTTTGTCTTTTGTCCAGTTGGTGAAAAATTTGTTTTTGAAGCAAGATTATTTTCCTTTTTTTAAAGGTAGAAAACACCATCTATAACCAGTCTTGTCATAATTGATCTTAATATCTTGCTCAATTGTTAATAGTCTTAATCTATTAAATCTGATATCTATTGAAATAATATCTATTAACATTTTTTCAAGATTCTTTTCATCAATTCACATGTGGAAAGGTCTTTTATTATCATAAAAATGGATTAATGTTGTGTTTTAGTGTTCCCATATTGTTTGCTGATGAGGTAGGCAGTCATGTTATGGAAAAAATTTTCCATGTTGCCACTTTGGACCTCTATGAAGTTGTGTTCTCCAAATGTTTTCAAAAGCATCTCCTTCAGTTTGCATTGCATCCACTTGCAAATTACATTCTACAGCATATGATGAACAGTGCACCAACAAAGCAAATGGTGAGGACATTTCTATATCAAACAGTAGTTGTTCAAATGCTTTTCATTTTTGTTTTGTTTTTTTAAATGTTATTTGTTGAAAAATATTTTGAAAAGATATGAAATTTGTAAAAAGAAACTGACAAAGGTGTATCAGTTTAAGGACCATTTATTTTCATATACAGTGTTTAATCTGATCATAACCTATTTTTGGAAATCATTAGAGGATTGACATCTGATTCTAGTTTTAGGCAATCATTTGGTCCTGTTAAAAGTTAAGAAAAATTGAACAAGCTAACTAGTTTAAAATCTTTTGGACCACCCTGTATATATATTGTCATTTGCAAATGAAACCTATTAATCTGTCTTTAGCATTAAGAATGCTTATCTTCTCTCTGGAGACATCAATATTGTGAAGACTTTAATTAGCAAACCTTTCTGATTAGGCCAACGAAGCAATTGAGGAGCTGGTTCCATTCATTGAGGATATTTTAGCTAGTGGAAATATGGGGGTAGTTGTTAGAATGGTGGAGCTCAGTCAAAAATTCAACTGCCAACAGAAAAAATTCTCAAAGCATTAATGAAAGCTGTGCACTTACCTAGTGACAAGGAGAAAAAGAAAGTATTTTTGAAGCTTCTACTGACATTATCAACTTATGAAATCATGTTTGAAAAGGGTATGGAAGGAGATGCAGATAACATAGGTGGTGAGAGTGGAAAGATGTCTGATAAACAGGTTTGTTGGTTACAAAAATGCTCTTAACATCTCAATTTCATTTTTGTGCCATTAGATAGAATTTATGGAACTGTGTTGTGTCTGAATGAAGACACAGATCTTGTTTATACTATACCTTATTTACATACACACATGGTCAAAAAGAGGGCTTGCAAAAAGTAATTTGTCATGAACTTAATAGGTTTATTGAAAACTGAGTTGCCTGTTCAAAACAACAGAGATAGATCAAACCCCTTGTTAGTAACAAAATCATTACTTTTCCACAGCATTCTTAGCCTTACTAGTGTTGTCACTGAGTGTACATAGCCTGGTGAATAGCAAAGGCAAGTTCCATGCTCAGTTCACAAACCAGTAGCAATAATTCCTGAATAAATGTATGCTGTCTAATATATTATTTACTCTTTTGTTAAATATATTACTACTTATTTTTTCCACAGGTATCCCATGGCACTCTAACCAAGGAAACAATGAACTATCATGGAGCTTGTCTTGCAAAAACACTTTTTTGCTTTGAAAATCCAAAAGTTCTCTCAAATGGACTAATGAAAATGGAAAAGGATTTGTTACTTCTCTTAACGCATGAATATGGAAGCTTTGTCATTGAGCAGTTTCTGATGAGTGAAACAGTGCAGAAAACATACAAGAAAAAATTTCTGCAAAAGATAAAGGTAGATATTTATGTGCTGGCTTTCCATTTTGAGTTTAAAGCATATGAAATGTGCAAGGTTGAAAAGGTTTACCTGAATCTAAGAAAATGACGGAGAATTGATAGCTCTAGTGGTGACCCATTTGCTTTAAACTTAAAATCCATGCTTATTCTCAATCAAAAATATTACTGGATTCGTGGCTTGAAATTTCCAGAAACTTACTGCAAATTTTGTTTCAGGAGCTACTGATCACATTAGCAACAGATAAATTTGGGAGTCATGTTGTAGACAAACTTTGGATTGTTGGAGATGAGGAAGAAAGGAAAATAATAAAAGATGAACTGTTTAGAAGCAGAAGTTGCCTGAAAGGAAATATGTATGGAAGGATCATACTTAGAAATTGTGGAATAGAATCTACATACTTCCAAACAAAGAACAGCGATAGCAGAGTAGTACAGCCCATAGAAGCTAGTGATTATACAAAGAATCAGAAAAAGAGGAAAATGAAGGAGAAGCTAACTGTTGTTTCTCGAAATGATGAAGCAATTGGTGGCGAGAAATCTAGAAAAATTAACAGTTCTGTTGCTGAGGTGTTTAAAAAGCTTGGTGCTGGGGTGGGAGATGACAGTGGTGATTCAATTGAAGAACTGAATTCTAAGGTGAGAGCGTATTATTAGGTGAAAAAGCTTTAAAGTTTATTGTCACCTTGAAAGAAAAAAGGATGCAAAATTATCATTGGTTACTCCACAATTTAGAGCAATAAATGTCTAGGTCATAATCATAACCACAAGCATATGATAATAATAGCATAATGGATAACATTTTAATAGAAACTTAAAAGGTGAAGCATAAAATATCAAACAAAAATGGCTCATACTGGCGATCTGTTGGTGGTGAGTACTGATATGAAAAGTAATGGCAGCCAAAGAAAACTAGGCATCATCTCTTCCCAAATGTTTAGCATTAGAGCATGGTTTGAAAAATGGTTAGAATGTTTATTAATTACTGCATGAGAATCCCAATTGACCTGTCTTCTTTGATTACAATCGAAACCCCATTTTGGCTTGTCAAAAACCTCTCTGCTAGAGGCATTATTTGCATGTGGTCTTCATCATTACCTAAAGTTGCAGACAAATGCTTTGTAAAATTATCCCGAAACATTTTCTATTGTCACATTTTCTGCTGGTCTTAGTCAAATGGGTAGGTATTAATTTCCATTTAGGTGATGGAACATTTAGCAGCTAATAAAATATAGGTCTTGTATTTACTAACATATTTTTAATTATATATTCTTTCTGGTTCAATTACAGACAAACAATGAACTAACCAACAGCAATGAAATTGATGACTTGTTTGCAAAAGTAAAAGTGGGTCAGAAAAGGAAGGCAGAAAAATAAGGTTAGTTTTGTTTGTTTTGTCATTGCATGAAAATAGAAACAACTTAGGTCTTAACAACATTTATAAAAATTGTATAATATTGTGTAATAATATATATATTTGGCATAAAAACTATATAACTATTAGTAATAGTGGTACCTTTGACTTTTTGTTAATTCTAATAAATAAAAAATGCTCAAAATAATCCCTGTAGTGGGGTGTGTGAAAAGAAACTAAAAACATCTCAATGTTTTTTACCATTGAGGTATACATTATTGATAACAACTTATTCAAATTGATTGATAAAACTGGATATAAATCATATTCAAATTAAGCATTTACATGTAATAACCTTAATTCTCTATCTAGACATGGATGACAAATGCACATAATGTTAGGAATGATAATTAAATACTGTATATAAAATATACAATAAAGGTTTAGTCTTTTACATTATGGACCTTAGTTGGCTTCTGGTTCTTGTAATGGTATACTTGGTAGAGAATTGCTATGTCAATTGCCACCTGAAGCATTCCACAAATGCCAAACTGGATAGGTGCCTGCTTTACTATAAAATATCCTGTTTTGAATGTATCTCCACAGAACCACATAACTACCATCTTGATGCTAAAATTTAAAAAATTCCTGAATTGAACTTGATCTGTCAAAAATATATAAGATCAAGATCTATCAAATAACAAAACTACTCATTTGTAAGAATGGTTTGAGCACTAAAATTAACAAAGTAACTTAATTCTTATTAGCATATTGCCCCAGCTCACTGCTGATTAAATAAAATAGTGTAAGCATTAACTTTCTCAAGTGGCTAAAGTTCCTATTGTCTGGTCATTGAATAGTTCTTAAATAAACATTTAAATACTTATATAATTTAGCTTTCTAACAAACCTCATTCCTTCAGTTGATTTGTTCTGGAAATTTCTATAGAATTGTGGTGCACCTAACATTGCTTCAGTGAAAACTGAAACAAAGCCAAGAGTTTCTAAGAAAATTTTGATGTCAAGCATTAAATATGTGATTGATGCTCCAATGAGTATGAAAAGAATGATGAACTGCAAATAATCTCTGAAATTTGTCCAATTCCAAAAATTTGCATATTCCATATCTGAAATAGAAATGAAATATCATGACAGTTGTGCCTTTATCTTGTATACTTCTATTTAATGTAACTTGTATACTACTATTAAAATTGTAAATATAATGTAACTTTAAATCTTAAAATAGATGTTATTTTCTTCTTTATAATCACAACTGTCAAAGACAGGTTTATCATTTGTTCCTGTTTTGAAATGCTTTATTTCTTTTTAGATATTGATAGCTGTTTTGACAAGAACATGGCTGGCTCTTATGAAAGAAGATCTCAAGGCAAAGTTTAAGGATATTTCTTTGAACATTAAGCATTTTTATTCTATTGTACTTTTGTACTTTCAATTACACCCAATATTTACTGTTTTTACTGGTTACAAAGTACTTAGCTAGATATAAACAAGTCAATGCTTGAAGCTGAATACTCACTCCAAATGTACCTGCGCCTTGCTGACATTTCACTTTCTCGTTTTATTCTCGTACAGAGCTCAAGTAGAACCAACATTGCAAATATCATTATAACACTTTGTGCAAGTAGGGGCAGCTCAAAGGGATGACCATACCTGAAGAGTTCAGATAATCTTTATAAGACCCATCAAAAGGGCAAGGGCATTGACAAGGTTTAAAAAGAAAAAAAATTCTATTCACCAAGTTAAATTATTTTAAGATATCTAGTATCACCCTTCAAATCTGGTGAAAATGAAGCATACTTTTATCTTATTCAATAGCTGCATTAAACAACAATAACAGCTTTTATCAAACACAAGTAATGAGTTTTTAGTTATTAAAGCTTCTCATACCAAACAATCACTGATATTTCTTATGTTTCAATTGTGTTTGCATATCAATAAAACCACCAGATATATAAGATCTCAATTGATGATTGATTATTTTCTAAATTGTGGGAATTCTTTTATTTATTCCTTGCAATTTTATCATCATAAGTAAGTACTACAGACAATGCAAACAAGTAGAAAAATTAACATACCAAAACAAAATCCGCAAAATGTTTGCAATGAGGAGAGCCAGACAAACATGGGTAGAGAAGCCATCTATGTTCCGTGTTTTATAGATATCATAATACTGTGGTATATAAGGTACCACCCCACCAAATACCATTGCAGCGGAGGCAGCAAAAGACACTAATGTGATGACATTTAAGGAAGAAAATTCTGGTATCAAGTGGGCATGCTCCATTTTCTGTGCTGCTTCTTGAACCTTCTCAATCAAATTTGTTTCCTTCTCCATCTCTTTTCTTTCTAGCTTTCTTTCCTTGTCATAAAAAAGTTTACATAAAATTACTTTCATCAAAATTCACACAGTAGAAAAGAGGGTAAAAGATATGAAAAATTTGTTACTTGCTTTACCGTGAAACGACCTTCAGAATAAAACATAAGTGGTATGCCAGCTTATAATTATCCAACATTTAAATTTTGAGTTGATGCGTGAATGGCACAGCAATAAATTCAATAGAAAACATTTCAAGCTCAAAGGTGCCTCTAAATTTCATTACATGTTTTGCCAAAAAACAAAGCTGAAAGAACTACACATGAATCAAATATTTAGTGCAGTCCCACAAAAACCAGTTATTGCTTCCTTTTTGCTCAGGTTGAAAATTACCCTGTATACTATAAAATAAGCTTTATTCTATGCATAGAGGTTTAAGGATTTTCACCAATACTTATATTTGCTGTGGTGGCAACTTGAATGCAATGAAGACTATATTAGTAATTTTAAGCATTGCAGTAGCGCTGACCTCTCTTGTAGCTATAGTTTTCATAACATGAAACAATCGTAAGAAGTGAAGGAGCAATTTCATCTACAGTGACGCAACTAGATATCTCGACGTGCTGTTTAACTGTTCTAGCTTGGAATCTGCTTTGGTAAAAAATCAAGGAAGAAAGAAAACCAGGCCTAAGCCTTCAGCTTGCATGTAACTTATTTCAAAGTTATTATATGGCGTTAATCTTTCAGTCGTGTTTGTCCCAGTTTATGAAAGTTTTTGAGGAATCTTAAGCAAATCAAACCAACGTAAAGATGCAGATGTAATACGTTTAATATACCGTAGAAATACTTGCCTCATCGACGTCATCTGCGACCTCAAAAAGCTTTTATGAAAAATGTGAAAGTGAAGATAATTGTAAATAAATGTCGCGTAGAATTCACTGTATGAGCAGCCAAGAGATATACACTAAGCAATAATATTCATCATGGATCAAAAGAATCCAGATAGAATTTGTTGCTCTTGTTGTCAAACACTACGTTATAAATTCAACTCGGGCTTTCGTCATAATGGCGGCAAAATTAGATTGTCGCGGTTCACCCCCAAGGCTGACGTAAAGAGTACGGTCCGAACCAGGGCAGCCCTGCGGCAGGGGAAACCTTTGTTACATTTGCTCCGAGTTTAGGCTAAAACAGGAGAAACGCACCCACGATATGAACTGATAACCATAAGTATCGTCAGTTATTTTTTGTCTTATAAACTGTTTTCAATGAATTGGGGGTTATCAAAATATTTCCCATAGAAGGGTCCCACGTAGCATTGCGTCCCTAAACTGTTGTCCAGCTTCCCACATTGAAGTCTGACGTCTGAAGTTGTTGCTGTTGTCGTTGTTCTCCATCATTGTTTACCCTGGAGATAAAATGGCGCCTCATTTGGCTAAACAGAAATAAGTGCTGTACTATTAGATTTTTCAGAGAAATGCAAAGTTGTATAGATTGCCATGGATGAAAAACCACCAGACTCTACTTCTTTAGTAGGTATAGACGGAAGTGGCAGAAAAGTTGATTTCGTTCTTCGAAAACGTAAGTTTCATCGTCACTAAACCGCAACGCTTTTCAAGCAATAATCTGACTGCATTCACATAAAAGGCGAAATCGAATAATCACTTTATAGCTTAATCGTGCGAAAATCTTAATCTTTCTTCAAAAGGATTTGCAAATGTATCTACTCTGCTGAAAGAATTCACGACAGACTTTAAAGCTCTATTCTCCAACCAAGAAGAATGTTTTTCTCTTTAATTTACTTTACATCGCTAAACTAAAGGTACCTTTCTCCAATGATTTAACATGCACAGTATAAGTGGAGTGAAAAGTATTTGTATATTTGACAAATTTAAGATAAATGCTTCACTAAAAGCACGCTTTCATTTCATATGCTTATTCTATTTTAAGGTCCTCCGATAAGAAGTGAAAGAAAAATCAATTATGAAAACCTTGTTCTTTTTGATAAGCAAATCAGAGACAGGTTAGTAGCCTATGTATGCCATAAAGTTGGCAATTTTTTGCATATTCAGCATGTTGTTGTCATTTTGATATTGTTTATAAAGACTGTGAATAAAAATAACTACCAATATTTGAAATTACAACTGTATGTGATAGAAAAACTTAATTGGAAGCATTTCTGACTTTTTTGCTAACTTGGAGAAAGTCAGGTTTTGAGACTGAGAAACATTAAACTTGCCAATTTTGAAGGATGTCATTAAAAAAAGCTGTTTATGAGGTAAAGTTAATACTTTCATTATCATAACTGAAATATTTGTCAGGGAAAAAATATCTAGAGAGGAAGCGCATAAAGCATTCATGGAAAGCTACCATATGATATTTGAGGAAAAGCCTGCAGTCACAGAGATTATAACTGAAAGGTATGAAACCCCTTCTTGTTTTAAAAGTTAACTTGTCCGTTTTTTCATTTCTCTGTCTTACACATAATTCTATTTATCAATTGGTTCTCATCAGAGTATTTAGTTATAATGTTATAATGTTCAAAAAATGGGGTAAGGTCTCAATTTTATGTTTGAATTTTATATTATGTTATGAATCAATTTAAGGTAAATAAATACTAAAGTCGCTTATTTTGCTTTAGTCTTCTTTTATTTCATTGCCATAGTCAATTTGTGGGCATCAGTTTTTGTGGTTTTAAGGTTAAAGCTACTAGCCCCTTTGTTCAAAAATGGCCTTTAATTGTATTTCTTTCTGCATTATATGTCCTTGTTGAACCATTGTATTTATTGAGCATCTTTAAAATAATGTTTACAGGGCTAAAGAAGTTTCACCACTTGTTTTCAAATTCTTCATGTTATTTGTGAAAGGGAAAGTGCAAGAGTAATATTCAGCAAGCATTTTATTGGTGTGAAATAGTTCCCTTTAAATGGTTATCACTGTCAGTAAATTTGTTTGTTCCTAGCTTCACTGAAAAGGGCAAACAGAGCTCCAAAAACACTGGTAAGCTCTGCACTTTTTTCAGTGCCTAAACTGTTGCCAAAAATGTAATGAATTTGATTTTTGGCATGCTATGTTGTATTTTTAAACACACTGTTTGATTATCTATTGAAAATTAGCACTTTGTTCTGCTAAACCCTTCTCTAGAGTTCGATTTTAAAAATTTCCTAGAAACAAAAAAAGGAACTTAGGATCCTCTCCTTATTTTTGATAAAATTAATTACCAGAAATGAAGCAAAGTGGGAGCATGCTCCATATGTTCTGAAAGAAAAATTTGAATTTTACAGTGAAAACCATTGACGTTTTAGAAAAGGTCGAAAGCCACAACATAACAGAGCATTTGGCAAAGTTACACAAACGCAGAGCAAGCCCAACGAAGGATGCTAGGTCGGAGGAGTTGATGAAAAAGATCAGAAAATACTGCAGGAAACCGTGAGTAGGAACAAATAAGATTACTCTTGTATGTATGGCACCAGAAAAAGAAGTGAGATTGACATTAAGTAATCTTAACAATAGGTTCTTTATTTTTCCATTTATCCATTACGGAGGATATTGATTTGGGTGCTTGAAGCTAAGTGCTGGTTTTTGAGTACTCAGGCAATGGGGATGCAATGTTGTCTGAAACTTGCTGGGTTAATTGCTGGTTTTTCAAACCATAGTAAGAATATTCTGGAAGATGGCCTCATCAATTGAGTGGCTTTTTTGAGAGTTGATTTTTAAAGTTTTTATAATATGAAGTGTATTGCTGGGATTTAAACTGCTTGGAACATATGAAGAAGTGGAAAGTCTTGAGAATTTCTTATCCAAGGACCCATTTGCTCACTGTTGCATTTTACATTAGATTAGAAAATGGAAACTTCAAGGTAAGATTACCTTTTCATTCATGATAATACAAATGGAAGACGTAGTATCCAATTCTTTTGATAGTAGAAAACTCTATTGACTCTTAAAGTAAGTAGTAATAGTCTAGTATTCACTTTATAGACCATTTGATCGCACATCGAAAGAAAATCAACTACTATTTAATTGCTTGGCAAATGTCGATTGCTTTTCTCACATGTCGAAAAAAGTTCTCCAAAAACTTGTAACCACAGCCTACCTTGAAAAATGGGATGCTGACTTTACAGGTAAGCATAATAATACAAGCCTTTAAACGAAGGTGGGAACGAGTACTTGAAGGTGGAATCATGTTGCTGAAAGTTCGTTTAAGAATTCTTGTGTTTGTTTAAGAGTTCGCTTGTGTACAAACTTTTGAAATGATTGTGTCTCAGCTAAGCGTTAGGAAAGTTTATTTTATTCAAAATTTTATTAGAATTGAGAAGCTGCCCTACATGTGTATTTTTTATGTTTCCTGTATTGCTCTACTGCTAGTCTAGTCAACTCTGTTTTTCCAGAATGTCTTGTATTTAGTGTTAGATCTACATCGTTGTGATGAATTCCACTGGGGTCAAAACCTCTTCTAGCTCGATCTTACCACGCCTTGCACTCAATACAAAACCGTTTCTTGTAAATTCATTTTCTGAATGTCCAGGCCACAAAACTACTTACCATGTTTATTATATCTTTGAAACTTATCATAGTTTTTGGAGATTCTGGGCTTTACCTCATTTTGAAGGGAGCCTGTGCTCCATATCCCGCGCCAGAAAGAACTGAAATCCAAATTGAAGAATCTGAAGACTTCTTTGATGACACTACCGTGGACAGTCCCTCTTTAAAAATGACTTATACGGTATGGCAACCTTACTCTTAGACATGAGGTAGATAACAGCCTGGTGCTGCGAAATCTTTGTTCAAATATGAGTCATCGTTGCTTAGGATTTTTCGTTTTTCTATCTTGCCATTGTTTAATTTTTCTATTTAAAGCTGCTGGGAGTAATTGCCATGTGTTTATAAGTGCAGAAAGCCTAATGCTAAATGGTTGTTATTTATGTCTTTTTATCAGCTTTACAACTGATATTTGTAGTATTATTACCCAAAATGCTCAACTCTTGGAAGCACCTTAGATGCTTTTCAGTTTGTCGCAACTCATTCCTATCTTTTTGCGAACTTATTTGATTGATTTTTATCACTTTTGAAAACTTTGCTCAATGGCCTATTTTGCTTGTTGCAGCTTATTGTTGGAGACCATTTTGGTAGGCTTGAAGACACTGATGATCCAGGAGAGTTTTTCTCAGAGTAAGTGCCGTTAAACAAACTCTTGGCTATCAGCTATATGTATATCCCTCTTGATAAGGATACTAGCTTTATAAGTTATGCTGCATTGTTCTTATATCTAATGCAAGTTTGTTTTAGTGACTGAAAAGCTATAATTTTTGAAGCATTTCTTTTGTTCCCATTCTTGTTACGCGATTGCCCCATGTGGCAGTTGGTGAAATTTTTACTGTCGACGTTATATAAAATGTTACTGCCCTTATCACAGAAAGGACTCTAATCAAATTAAACGCCTTAATTTGATAGTCAGTTTAAATTTGTGCATGAATTGACTTATCAATTTAAAACGGATATACGGAGCTTTTACAAACACAAAGTTAGATTTCATTAGAATTTTTCTCAAAATCATATCTAGAGGTATATACTTAGGACTTAGAGAGGTGCTTTCACAAACAACGTGTTCAGTGCCAATTAAAACCCATTAAATAAAGGTTGACAGATAAAGGCTCCAAATGTCTTAGCTTTTGTTTGCTTTTTAAAGGATTCTTGCTGTGACGACTCTAGAAAGCTGCGAACTGTTACGGTTTGCTAGCACATCATACAAAAGGGTTGCCAAGGTAACAAGATTTGTATGTTCATCGGTTCCCAACATGTCTTTACGGTTCTCCCAGGCTTTATGTGTCCTGGGACAGTTAATTAGGGTGATTTTCTTAATTAATGTTTGCATGGCACGTGCATTTTTCTTCAGAAGTGATTGCTAATTTTCCATTCACCTATGTGTTTCGTAAATTGTTTTTGCGTTTTTCAATGCAGCAAGTCAGAGACGGGGAGTACAGTGACAAAGTACAGCTTGCTCAAAGTTGCAAGCTTTTTAGCAACTGGCCTAATCTATCGCTCAAAAGAATTGCTGAGAAATTTCACTGGGCTAAGGTTCCTGCTGGGCAAAGTAAGGGGTTTTCATTGTGAACAAGTATCCAGATATTTCATGAGCTCCTTTTTCATGCAATAGACAGTAACTCATGAGAACAGTTTTCTGTTTCAGACTTTTAAATTGAATATCATTCAGATGGTAGCAATCGTGAGATTTTTGGAATGAATTTAATTTTTATCTGCAGCAAATTAAACACGGCAAGTGTTAAAAGCACAAGTTGGGAAGTAGGAAAACTTGAAATTTTTCTAGAGCAAAGCAGTGATTGAAAAAATGTCGAATAAAAATTTAAGCTCCTAAAACTTTTTCGGAAACTTAAAATACTTATTAGTCTAACACTCATCAGAGTATGCAAACGTGACCAAGAGCAGCCAAAAGGGTTGATTACATGGTTGTGATAAGAGCGTACGATTGGCTGTCTAATTAATGACCAGTCCAATCTACAAGGAACCTATGTTTACAAATGCCATGTTTCCGCTGTTTTTTGCTATTGTGTTTTTTTATCACAAAATTATTTTAATGCTTCCAGCACTTGGAACAGAAGGAACAATTGCATCGACAATTTTCTTTCTTAAATCTGGTGTTTGCCAATTGAAAAAGACTCTGTCCGTGGCTTTTACTACTCCAGATGGAAAAAAAGTAAGATTTATTGAAAATAAGGCAAATATAAGAACCTTATATGATTTCATGGAACTAAAAAAGTGAATGTACCAGGGTTGGTGGTACTTGTGACAAGTAATGGGAAAATCTTTTCTACTAAGTCATGTACACTATTTTGAAATTGCTGAAGTTTGAACATTAAAGTTTTAATCTAAGATTATGAAAAACTGCTTTACTTGTATTTGCAATTGATGCCAGAAGAAGTTTTTTATGCATTGGTTTTCAGAATCAGGTTTTTGTAGTAGAGACGTTAACGCGATATATCCACCGGTTATCACCAGTGATATCACCAGTTCACCAGTTCTTTCCAGGTAATATTTAAACATTAATTATGTGACCGAATGCCAAGAGCTCAGAACTGCTTAGAACAAATTAAGGCTTAAGGCAGAAGCTATGATTTTTTGTTTACTTTTGGGCAACTTACATCTTAGGTCAAAAGAAGAAAAGAGGTAGTAACAGGGACCTTGGAGGCCGGGGACTCATTCGGAGAGAAGAGCTTGATGCTTTGCCAACCGTTAGAGCAGTCTGTTGTATCAGAAACAGCATTGGTTGTTGCCACTTTAAACTTAGCAGATGTTCAAGGTTGGCATGTTTTGTAATGATTGTTTATAGAGCATTTTGTTTACTTCTTGATATTTAAAATCAACAGCAAGGGCGTTAGAACCGAGGCGTGAGGGTGGCCATCTGAAGTTTAATCTTCCAATTTTTCGGTTATCTTAGATCAACGATTAAGCTATCAATTACTTGGGGCTTTTGGCAAGCTTTGCAAATGTACTGCCTGCGTTTAGAGAAATTGTTTGTTATTAATAACATTATTTTGCATTTGTAGAAAATCGTTGTTTACGCATGTATTGATACGCCTTTTGGACGTCTTTTCAGGATTAGACGAGGTCACGCGAGCTCTGTTTAAGCAGACCTGCGAGGCGACAGAATTGGCAACAGCTGAGGTTTGTGCACTACAATCGGGGGCGTACCCTGACGATTTTTAGTAGGGGGGTGTAAACGGGTGAATTTTCGGCCCCTGACTACAAGTATAGATCATAGTTGCCAGAAACAAATGTTTACTGCGACATCACTACACAGGGGTACTTCAAGTAGAAATATGATAGCCGCATCGGCTTACTTCAAATTAAATCAATCTCTTGTTAGCTCTACAACTTGCCAATAGGACCATCTCTAGTATCACATACTATGTATACATCTTTATATTGCATACTATGAGTTTAGAATGTTTTTTTCCTGATAGCTTAGCTATGTAGGTAGAAAGAAATGGCGGGTACCGATCTGGAATTCTGTAACTCTCCAGCATCTATTACCATCTCTAGTGAAAAGTTGATTATCTTATATGACAGGCAAGCATCAAGAAGAAATACGTCGAAAAACAGGCTGAACTTGAATGGAAATCCAGGAAGGTAAAAATTTGGGATTCGATTTTGTAAACCGAACAACGCTTCCTTTTTCAAATCTTCGACCAATTGTTTGGTCTAATACGATTAAAAGCAGCTCCAACTCCATGATGTGATCGAAAACTTGATCTTACAAGCTTCCTTGCTTGGCCTTATTTGTCCGAATGTATCTTTTTTGTTTATCATTAACTTTCATAGTATCATAGTGTTATGCAATAGAAACTAGAATTGCAATCAGTCACTTTGATATTAATAATTTTAGCTTTTATAAATATGCAAAACCTAATTATGGCCTAATCTAAGTTGCTCAGGGGCTGACTTATTGATATTAATAATTTAAGTTGCTCAGGGGCTGACTTATTGCTTTTGCCTGAAGCTACCTCGAGAATGAAACGTTTTTGATGACCAACGCCAATTCATCCACGACTCGAAAGTGATGTATACTCATTAAGACTGACCTGAAAACCCAAGCTGGATATGTAGCACGACGTTCTTAGATTTCTTGACCTAAATGGCAGCATAGTTCTCATGTTGGCATTGAGATCTCAGAGTAATTTTGTGGGGAAGGGGTTGTGTGGGTAGCGTCTAGCATTTTGAAATCGGCCCCCGACCGAAGGGCGATTCTTTGCAGATGACGGGTGAAAGAGGTGCCTGTGAAATCATCCCTGGTTATGTGGGAGATAAATGGATAGTGTTCTGTGATTAATGTAATATTATAAAGTTTATTTCAATTCATTTACGATAAATGATATCCCAAGGTTCAGCAGCCGACCAAATGAATACGAGCTTTTTTTGATGCTTCACTCATTGTATTTCTCAGGAAGGGATTCTCAAGGATGCCTTGTATTATAATGGAATCCTGCCCGGCTACAGCAAGTGGAGCCGCAACCCTAAAAACGACGATGCTACATGATGATCGAAATCGTCACCACCGGATTGTTTTTGCACATTTCAAGTGCTACACAGACTAATTTTCACTTAATTGTAGTATTTAGTATTTATATGAACAGAAACTATCGAATATTGCACTGCATTCAATATTGTAGTGGTATGTGTGTGTAGCACTAGAATTTTTTTAGTGAGGCGTGACATTATATGTTATTTGGAGGGTTTTCTCGTCTTTATTTCTTTTTCCTGGAAGACATTGAACAGCCAAGTTAAAGCCCATTTGTAACAGCTTGGTGTTTGAAGTCATCCCTGAATTGTTTCAGCAAATTATGAAGCTCATAATTTTGTTAATCAAGCTTTCGATTTACTTATATAATTGATTCTTGTCAGATAAACAATTGCAGCCTGTTTTCGTCTACGGACTAATTAAGAAGCAGAATCGATTCGAGGAGAAATAGGAGGACAAATATATTCAATCAAGCACAAGAGAGGAGAATGAAAGTGAAACGTATATAAGTGACTGACAAATTTTGGCCTAAATGCTTCTTTCGAGGCATTGAACTGACGTATGAAAGAAATATATTTGCATCATTTGTTACGCAGGATATAACCAGAGGGAGTCATAATAAATTGAAATGCTTAGATTTCCGAAATTTTTAACTGAAAAAATGTGGGGATGATTTTTCACAGGAAATAAATACTTAAGGAAGTGTTAGTAATGGAAACTGGTGTGCAAAATTTCTGTAAAATGGAATTTACCCCCTCCCCCTACAATTAGTAACTTAGTAGGTAAGAGGCTGTGGAAAGGCCCTCGTTGCTTGATTGGAATAGTTGCTGCACGAAATCGAGGCAAGAGACAAGCATTTCAGCAGATTTCAGAGAAGTGAGAAGGTCGCAATTGAAGTCGGAAGGTACCAGCATGGATCAATCAAGCGAAGAAAGGAATGTTGGTCAAGGTACAACAGACTTTTTCACGTTGAAATCTAGGCGGAAATTTCTATTTGAAATAGGAAATTATCTAAGTGTCCACACTTTACGAATGGGCGAGTTGTGAGAGAAGAGGGCCATAGGCCAATTTTGCCCGGCCCTATTGAATCGATAATTGATCATGGAACAGTTTCAATTTTTGGATAATTTTTCGCTGTGTTTTGAATACTGAAAATGTTGCATATCAGTAAGATTTAGAGGCATTTAGAGGTGTTCGTGTTTGTGACAGGCCTTTCAATCCCAAAAGTGTTTCTTGATAAACAGGAAAGTGAATTCAGACAGTTGAAGGCAGTCCAGAGCAAGACAGATGCAATTTATGTGCAATTTCGTCCTAAAGGAATCGTTAGTCTCTCCATGGATGCTCCTAATCTTTCAGAAAGATACTTTCACTGCGTGTGTGAAGGAATTTAAAGTCACAAATGTATTTTGACATTAGTTTGATATCAATTTTGAGTCTCAAGTGGTTTCCCAAATTTCTAGTATTGTTCAGAATACTTGATTGTATTTTCCTGCAAGAAGAATTACAAGCTTCAAGAATTAAGATTTCCACACGACGGATTGCTGGAATTTTGGAATTGTCTAATATAACAGTGTGCAAAAGTGACATTAGGCTAATCTGTCGCATCAATGCAACAATTGTCATAACTGACTTGCTCGCACCTGTCTGGTATGGGATAAGCCAAATATAAAAATATTCAGTTTAGCTTTGTTCTTTACACTTGAGTAAGTTCATAACTTTAGAATCATTTCATGATTATATGGCAAGGAGTATGTGAATTGAGTTGCTCTTGCTTTTCCCTAGCTTATTTTCCTATGTAGTGCACATTGTTTAATCAGGAATATTTGGAAATTCTACAATGTGTGCTGAGTTAAGGACAGTTTTAATTTTTGCTCTTAGGTAAAATCTATGAATAAGCAAGAAAAATTGTTTGGTGCCCAGCTTTTACTCAGTAGTCAGTCAGCATTCTATAGAGGAAAATTTAAGTACAACAAGTTTTTTTTAAAATTTCTTTTAGATTCAAATACTGTTGCCACAGAAAGTATGGATGAAAGTGTTAGGTATTTTTTCATACAAACTGTTAATATTTAGTTTGATGTCTGTCAGCTCACATTAAGAAATTGATTTATTTACCTTTGTTGTATATTTAAAGGCAGGGAGTCTGGCACTTTGTTTTGATAAAGATATGAGATAATGAATATGTAATAATTGAAAATTCTACTTAGCATCATTCCATTAGTTGAGAGTACTTATAAGTTGAATGCTGTGTTGAAGTAATATGTTCAAATATTGAGGCAATTTAAGTTTTAAAATTTGTTTCGAAAACAGAGCAGAAGAAAATTTAGAAATATTTTATACTTACTTGCTGTCTGGATTTAGCTTAATGTTTTTTTACCAAACATATTAATTTTCAGCCAGTGAAAAGATGTGCATGTTTCTCACATTATTTTTTTAAAATCCATGTCTGGTAAACACTAAAATTGTTTTGTAAATTGTAAACATTGAAATCCAATTAGACACAAGCCATTAAAATACAGATATGTTTTAAGTTTTTGAAGTTCAGCCATGAAGGGAAATTGCTGAATTCCCAAACTCATTTTGTATAATGGGATTCTTGCCATAGAATGAGAAATTACAAGCTTTTGATGTTGCATTGTAGCCTCACTGCATCAACTAGCACAATGTTAGCATCACCTGGACGAGCTGTAAGTCACTATCAGTATATCAACTGTTACCTTTTGAGAATCTAATTATAAATATGGTATATTTGCTATTGAGGTATATAGGTTATAAGAATACATGGATGTTGGTGATATCTAGCAACCTCTTTTTCTTTCCTTTGTGTGATCAAGTCACTTTTAAGTGCAAGAGCACCTATCTTGTTTTGTGGCTCATATCAAACTATCCAACCTGCACAACTCTGATTTGACTAGCCTTTTTGGTGTCTAGTTTGTTATCAAAAGTGAGAGAGAACGTCCATGTGTTTGTAGCTGATATAAACTGATCCCAGGACTAAGTATACAGTACAAAATCACACACTTTTATGCAACTGAGTGTAACTATAAAGGGAGAGTGATTGCCGTAAATAAAACAAAGAGGAGGGTAGCTAGTTAAAATCAAACAAATAAGACTGAAAAAGTGAGCAGTGATATCACAATTTAATAAAAAGTTGTGCAGAAGGGAAAAAGGCAAAAGCAGAACCACCACAATAATCATCAGAAAAAAGGTTTTTGTTGATGTTCCTATACTAGGCCCCAACTGATTTTTCCCTAGACACTAATGATGGCTGTCAGTCAGTCACTGCAATCTCTAGACCCACTCAGCTTGCTGAAACCAGTACAGCAGACAATGTAAGTAGTCAACATTTCTTTACTAGTTTTTAGTCTTTTAACAAGTGCTTGCAGTACAAAACTTCACATGGCAAGAAAAAGCGCAACTAGTTTTCTCATTTATACTTAAAGTGTATACTTTTTCGTCTGACATTTCTCAGAGTATGCAAAATAACCAAAAGCTGACAGAATAAATAGCCAATATAGAGTGCATGATTGGTTATAATTGACCAATCATTGTTACTTAACACCTAACTTAACACATATTTAGTCTTTGAACTAAAGTGTCCTCTGACATTTGTTTTATTAAATTTAATCGAATTTGAAACGTTTATACAACTCTTTGGTTGCTTTGTCCTCTAATAACAAAGTGGACAATTTTTTTCAAATTATGTACAAAGCTGCAGTTTAGTGCAGAAAATGTTAAGAAAAGGGTTTTCGTTAATTGATTAGTTAATTAACTATATATTGTTTTAATTATACTGAAAACAATTTATGATTATTGTGTGTCCTGCTAAGAACATTGGCTCTGCCTTAATTATATTTTTCTTGATCATTCTTTTGAAAATTTAAAAATTGGTATTTGTTTCTTAACTGATGTTTGTGTAACACTATGGTTTCTCTCTTTTCTTTCATCTCTCTGAATTTGAATTGCCAAGGTTTGAGTTATTATCATTCAGTTTGATTTTTTTTGACACAACAGACAATGTGGTGGGAATGATAAAGACTCATCTTTTCCTGTTTATGGAAATGACATCATTGTTTATCCCTGTGAAGTTGATTCTTCTCAGAAGGTAGCCAGTAGTAAGGTAAGTCATGTTGTCTATAATCAACACATACAACATATATAATTCATTTTGTTTTAAACAAATTTTCCTACAGGCATCATGCAAGTAATATTTAGCCAGTGTCTTTTTATGTTTTGAGAGTTAATAGACATACAGTTAATTTTCATGTTCTTGAATTTTACCTTCAAACTGTTTCATAGTATTCAATTTAATTTCCAAAATTATTCCTGTATCAGGTTACAGCAAATATTATTCATAAACAGGTTTTCTCTATGCATCAGTAATTTATTATAATTAAGGATCAAGAGAAAATATTGTAAGTCCCTTCTGTTAAGATCATGTAAAATATTTTAACCTCAGGCTATTTCTCATTTCAGATAAAGTTCAGCCAAGTTTGTAAATATGATTGGGAACAGAGATATTACTATGGAAACCTTATCGCTAGTACTACAAAATATATTGCATATGTTGTTGGAGGTATGTTTCACGCTAGTCTCCCATCAAATAAACTTTGTTACTTGGCTGCCATTTTTTCTTTTTCTAAATGAACAGCATGAATTTTGTAATGATGCACAAATAGAAAGTTCGTGTATATATCTAAACATGATTTTAAATGCTACAATTCATTTACTGAGAAACTTTGTCAAGTTAGACCAGATTTTAGCTAGCATAAAAAATGCTTATCTATCTTTAAATCTAGCGAGTCTATCAATTGTATTTGAAAACGAAAAGTCT
This sequence comes from Nemopilema nomurai, assembly GCA_003864495.1. Lineage (NCBI taxonomy): Eukaryota > Metazoa > Cnidaria > Scyphozoa > Rhizostomeae > Rhizostomatidae > Nemopilema > Nemopilema nomurai. The sequence continues at coordinate 1,511,839 of ML133474.1, forward strand.
TTGGGCAAGGTGTTTCTATGACATTTAAGGTGTATGGCAGCCACATAATATAAACATGTGAGACAAAGCGAATTCAATATAGCTCAAAGATTGAATCTGGTTAATAAACACTGCTTGTTGGGTTTTGATAATAATTCACATTATTTGCCACGTATAAATTTTACGCACAAGCGATTGGATTTCTAAATGCGTACGATTTAATAGTTTATTTCTTCTTACCAAAGGAAAAACACAGAACGAGCACGTTCGAGTTATAAATCACATAACATCATCGAGAGTCCTTTTGAAAGGCTTTGTTGGAAAGGTCATGTGCTTAGCATTCGGGGGTCCTGACGACAACCACATTGCCTGCATGGATATGATGGGCAACTTGCGAATCTTTTCCATATCTGAAGGCAGCCAAGGACTAACGTATCTTTTTCTACTTTGATGTGCATCTTTTCGAGTATTTTTTATCACAATTTGGGAACGAGCTGAGTGTTTAAGCTTCGTTTACAGTATCGAGAATTAGAGCCACCGTATGCTTCTTATTTGTAATATAACGAGGAAACCAAGGTCTGCTATGTCTAATTAGTTATTGCTGAGTTGTGCGCAGTATCGTCAACTGAATTCCACTGGGGACGTGTGATTGAAGTTCGCCCTATTTGTACCATGTCCATCTGTCCCACCGCAAGTCAGCAATCTTTTCTGTTGGTTAGAAGTTTCCATCCTTAATATTTGAAAGGTCTGAAATGACTCTCGAAGTGTTGAGGGAGGAATCACAACTAACTGAATACAGCTTTGTTTCCTGGGCACCTTACGTTGCTGAAGAGACCAGTGACAATGAGAATGAGAGTGAACTTATAGTGACCATCACATACATGCAAAAAGCCGATGTCTTAAATGTGAACACTATAAGGAACACGCTCGGAAATAGCTGCCGATTGCAGGATATCAAGGAAGGAAAGCAGAGTGTTTATACTGGACACGAGGAGGTATGAGCAAGCCTTGGCATAATCTTCAATACTATTATTTTTGATAGTCTGTTGCCTATGTAGCCTTGCCATCCTATGTAGCCTCGTCTGCCTGACGGAAAGTTAACTTAATGTAGGCTACTCATATCAACTTGTTTAACGTGTATTGCTAACATTAGAATTCTACTTTATTTTCCTCATAAATCGGTGTATTTTTATTGTTGAACCAGCCATCTTAAAAAGTTTTCATAGAGCATTTTTCAAGCCTTGAATCGATATTATTTTCAAAAACTGTTTTTTTCTCATGGTTGAGAGGGCTTGTTCAAATGGGAGGGATTTCAATTGCTTCCTTAGTCATCGAAGCGTCAACTTTGTATATAGTTCGCATTTGATGCTTCTAGATGCGATTTGTATGACAAATATTCATTGCAGCCAATCACCCAATTTGCTATTTCACCAAACTACGAAGTTCTTGCAACGGGCAGTCTTGATGGACACGTTAAAATGTGGAAGATCGATTTTGAATCCGATGCTGAACCAAGGTAATCAACCAGCGAGTTGCTTCTTACATACAATCACCGGACAGAGAAATCGATTCATATTTGTGGTTATTTGAATTTGGTTAAGGGAGACCTTTTCCGTGCTTTTTATTTTAGTGAAGCCACGCTCTTCAAATTCAGTATTAAGGTTTTTTCTATCCTCTATTTTACAGAAATTGTATCTCATTATATTTCTGGCCCCAAATATTTAATTCTCGGTTATAATGATCATATTATACTCGCCTACACGTTTACACATATTATATTCTTGTGCACGTTTTCTGCAGTTGTGTTCACGATTGGCTGCCACATGAAGGAGAACCAGTTACTGCACTCTGCTTTTGCGACAACCTTTTGTCCCGAGACGAAGAGGCCCCATGTTGGAGATTCCTAATTACTGGTGCAATATTCAACTCGGAGGTCAAAGTTTGGTGCTCTGTCTCGTGGAAATGTCTGCAGACAGTGCGGTAAGAAGCCACAAACATCGTCCACTCTATGCTGGTGTTCGCAAACATCGGTTATGTTTCATTGCAACTTCCTATTTTGAACAGGTGTACAGAAACACGAATATAAAATCTTGATATGTACTAGAAGGTGAAGGAAAGTGAATTGAAACTCTTGATAGTCAATTTAGCTTCTTAATAAGCTAATTTGATCTACGTATCATAAACTACTGAAATTGAAACAGTATCACCAAACTGAACAATCATAAGTAACCATACTTTTGTCATTCGTTCATAAACTGCAGAACTCGAAACTTTTTAATTGGGTTTAAACCATGATTTTTGTAGCCATAGTTAGTTTGTACATTTATTAACAGTTCTTTTTTAATTTTCAGATTTCGTCCGAATTCGTCCTCTAATACCTCGACGTAAGTTTCATTTACACTCACTCCGTCGTTCCATTACCAACAAATTCGCTCCCATAACTTTGTCGGCACGTTTGCCGACTTCTGCGAATCTTAGCAAGGTTTCGACTGGAAAGTTCATTATTATTATTTCTATAGTTGCTGATGGCCGTGGAGGAGAAAATTCTATGAGAAATCTTTGTGGCCATCATTGCGCGAAATCTTGGAGCGATAAATATACGTAAATTACAAGTAAATGCCTAGTTAGCCTTAAAGATTGTGTCAATTTCTTCTGCAGCGAGAACAACCCCTACCCCCGACTCAAAGCTGTTTTGGACAAATCGGCTGCGCTTTTTATACTTTCGGATGTCAGGCGTCAGGTATTCATGACTCATATCTGCTCATATCTTACATTCATATCATCCCCAGCACTTGCTGAGAAATCCTATTGAGATCACATACAGAAATGTTGTTTGAGTTTTTTTCTGACGTTAGCAGTGATTGGTCAGAGACCTACGCTCGTGTCTTGATCACTGGAGTGTTCGGCCATTTCCCCTTGTTTCCCTATTAGATTAAATTGCTTGAGTCGGTTTGCACTGACTGTCATTGTGTTTGTTGTGCGTGCCAGGTCCTGTATGTGCTTCAGTTGCACCAAGACAGCCAGGAGGGCTCCGCCCACTTTACATCGTTGACGGAGTGCACCCTTGCGCAGCCTTTGCTGTGCTTTTCTGTCTACCAAACGAGGGTCATTAAGAGGAAGGCGCCTGATGAGGAGATGGAGGGAATCAATGGGGATGCGGAGGAGGAAGACGGAGACAACAACGATGGAGATGATAATGGTTTGGACGAAGAAGTGCCTGACGATGGAACCAGCGACGCTCTCTCCAGCGCTAGAAGCAATGCATATCAAGTATCCTTGAAGATGTTCGGAATCCACGTCAAGTATGTTGGCTTCATACAACGTGGTATAGAATAAACATATATATGTAGAACCACCCCGTGTCTGAATAGAACTGCCCCGCGGGACACCGCGAGTTAGTCTATTTGGGGGGCTTTTTTAAAATCATGCGACAAAAACTAACAGGGGGAGAGGGGTCTGGAGTCAATGAGAATTGCTGCCGTTTTTGTCTGCTTATCAAACTTGCCATTGTGTTGAAGTCAACTATGGGAGCCTGAAACGGCCAAAGTATTCTATTCAGTACTTTAGACTGGTGATCACGCCATTTGAATTCCGCGTTGTCACACTTAAATCCTTTCTCTCCAGGTCTGTGGACAAACTTCACATCAAATTTACACCCGCCTTCTCAGTGGCCCCCGCTGCGCCGTCGGAATGCACCGCCTTGTCCTCTGAGGATCAGATTTGTAAGTGCTGAGTCAGTTAGAATCCATGCTTGATTGTTTGATTCATGGTATATTTTGCAAAATTACTAGTATTGGTGGTGCTGTTCCATTGGTCATTTTTGTTGGTTTGAAAGGAATGAGTTGCACTTCTTTCATGTTTACTTTTCAGGGACTTTTGACTGTACCGTATGTAGGCCCTGACTGGTACCAAAAAGTGTATGATTTCTCTGTTTTTCTTGAAGTATTGTTTTCTTTTGCCCTCGTGTCCGCTTCTCAAATAATGGACATGCGCCCTTTCAGCCATCAGAGATGGTTTGTCAGACATCACCGGGGAACAAGGTAGTGTCGTTTCCGATCAAGAAGACAACGACAGCTTCGCGACGGCTGCTTTGAAGCTCTCAGCCGTAGAAGAAAGCTTGAAAAGTGACGTCAGCAGTTTGACTAGCGTTACGCAGAGTTCATCCAGTGTGGCACAGGGAGCTGATGCGCCGGAAGAAACGTAGTCAGATGGACACAAGCGAAAGCGGAGAGCAACAGGCAGAAACGGAGGTGGTTAGTGGTCATGCAAGCGGAGAAGACGAGGGCAGGGAAGAAAGAGATTCTGTTTCTCCCGAGGAGGAACAGCGAGGCAGCATTAAACAGGATAGTGGTACCTTGGAATTGCCAGCTCTTACTGCACTGACTGACGAAGAACTCGAGGAAAACAAGAAGGATTCGAGTGGCTCTATCCAGGAAGAGACCTCCACGAAAAGCAGCAGTTTGCCAGTGGACACGGAGATAACAAAGCCTCGAAGAGGAATCATTACCATTCCTGGACGATCCAAGGATATCGACGCTGAAAAGTCTGCCTACTTCAACGAACTTGCGCGAAGACAGCTTTTGGAGGACCTAGGGTTGGAACAGCTTGGTAGGTCTGCCTCGCCCAAGAGTGCGCAAAAGAGCAAGGGGAGGCTACTTAAAAATGGCGGCAATGGGAAAGTTGGAAATGTGTCTAGGCCAGAGAGTTCATCGACAATCAGGACTGGTGACTTGCTGGGCCTAGGCGTTAACGGAGAAGCGTCTTTCGATAAGGGGAAATCCAGTACACCGGAGGTTTGTTGACGTTCAAGAGGTTTCTGTGTGATTAGTACTCAAGTTATGGATGGCATACAATTTTTCATAAATTGATCCAGAATTCTAGAATTTTACGGGTGAATATTATGAGGCAGTGTCCTCACTCACGTTCTTATTCTAAGCACTTTTGCTTCTAGCACTATCGTCACCGTCAACTAAATGAATTTCAGCTTGGTCAAGCCGAATTTATCGGATCAGCAAGCTACTGTCTAATCGTGAACGATTTCTTCTAATGTTTACTATTTGTGAATATTGCAAAAGCGATGGATGTGGTTCATTTTGTCTGTATATAAAATATGCATCGTTTTTGAAGTGGATTGATGCCCAATTGGATTACTTAAAGCTCTAAGTGAAAACGTGGATCTGAAATAAGGAAGTCAGAATAACTTTTCTAGTGATCTTTGTGCAATGGTGGGCGTGTTGCTTACACGCTGGCGAGTTTCTATGCTTCGTTGTAAGGTGTCTATGTGGATCCCGACTAATGGTCTGCTTCGTACTGAATCATCAAATAAATAATTCAGTTTCTTTGTAGAATTCACAACAGATGGAAGCAATTTTGAAGATGCTGCAAGATCAAGAAAGAACGATGACGCAAATGAGTAGAAGCCTGCAGCAGTTGACGGCTACTGTGGAGCAGCAGAGGAAGCAGATTGACGTCACGCAGCAAATGCTGAAGAGGGACAGGGCGCACATGCAGCAAGCCCAGAAGAGCTCAGTGCCCGACTTTAACAATGCCATGAAGGAGTTCCGCAAGGCCTGCTGTATCCTTAAAATCGCCGCACTTTTGTGACTAATGCTGTTTTTGATTTATGACCATTTGTCATCTGTAATGTTTCGATGGCTTTAGGTAGAAATTAGAACATTCTCTTGTTGTCGAAAAGCTCTATCAAGAAGTACCGTAAATCCTCGAATTGCCCCTTCCCTCGAATAAGCCCCCATCCAAAAATATCAAAAATAAATAAGCCCCCGGGAGGCTAATTCGAGGATTTACGGTATGTGACTCTTTGTTTTACAATTTTTTATAATGTTTACAATTCATTGGAAGTCCATATCAACCCAATGTAGATTGCAACCCTTTCATGTTCTTCCCTTGAAATGAACATTAAAGCTACACCGACTCTGAATGCCAACCTGTAGAGAATTTATTTACCTTTAAGCCTTTTCTATTGAAGAGATAACACACTTTTTAGCCGCATCTCGCCAGCCGTGACACTTCTAGACTCGTGTTCCTTGACCTTCATGCCCAGCTGAGCAACTCGATTGGTTATCTGCCAAGTTGCAAACCAACCTAGGCCAAGCGCAAGAAAGACAGACGGTGGCAATGTTTCAAGACCTCAGCAGTGCATTGACAGGGAAGATTGATAAAAGCATGAAAGCTGAGATGAAAAACAGTCTAATGCCAAGTGAGTACTTCTTATTCAAAAGCAGTTTTTCGCTATTGTTTTTTTTATTGCGTTTAATTCGGTTGAAAAAACCGTTGCGTCTTGAGAATGACATCTTCGGAAAACAGCAGTTCATACGGTCAGGACTGACCAACAGACCGTCTGGCTAACCCGCTGACCGGCTGGCTCTCCAACTAACCGGCTCACCAACTAACCGGCTCACCAACTAACCGGCTCACCAACTAACCGGCTCACCAACTAACCGGCTCACCAACTAACCGGCTCTCCAACTAACCGGCTCTCCAACTAACCGGCTCTCCAACTAACCGGCTCACCAACTAACCGGCTCACCAACTAACCGGCTCACCAACTAACCGGCTCACCAACTGACCCACACAATAGCATCTTTGTATTAATTTTAATTATCATGCAACTCTTTGGGTCAGCATTCGTGCATTTCATCAAAGGTCATTTGTCCGTTTTCAGATTTACAGAAGCCAGTCAACCTTGCCATGGAGCAAATGTCCTCCCACGTCTCCACTGTGAGTTCTTTTTTGTTTTTAAAAAATAATCCTACGTCATTGCCAATGTCAAGGAACTGCAGAAATATATCGTAACGCCGATTGTCTGTGTCTCACGTTGCTTGATTGCTATCCACTACCTTTTTTATTTGCTTTTTAACTCCCTTTTTATTTGCTTTTTAACTCCCTTTTTATTTTGGGTTGGTTAAAAATTTCTAAAAAAGGCTTTGTTTATCGTAGCGATTCGCTGCAATGGAAAAAGTATTTCGCGATGAAGTGGATGCGATGTTGAAGGGCAAAGTGAGTTTTTTGGCTGCTGTTAATTTATTTCTAGTTAAGAATGTGATGGTTGCTATTTTGACAGCACTGCTTTTATTAGAAATAGCTGCTGTTGATGCTAAATAAAGAAGAAAACCTGGTCTGGAAATAGTGAGAATGACGATGAGGGTAGAGAATTGGGCCTGTTTATAGAGACAATACAGGAAGAATATACGATTTCACACAGATTCTACAATGGTTTATGTAGCTGTTTTGTATGCGAGGGTTTGTTTACCAACTATTTGTTGAGGATCCTTTTTTTGTTTCCCAATAGGCCGTAATAGATTCCCTTGGGTTTAATGCCGCATCAGTGCTGGAGAGTATTCTGCCGAACGCCTACAGAAATGTCTTTGAATCTGTATTGATACCATCATTCGAACAAAGCTGTCAGCAGATGTTTTTGCAAATCAGCAAGGAGTTCGACAAAGGCACAAAGTCTCGTAAGAATCCCTTCTTCCATTCAGTTTTTTCATGAACCGTGGCTTAAAGGAAACGTAAGCATATCGAAGTGGCTGCGAGCCATCAAGTTCAAACTGTCAATCAAACATCAGCCAATCACAAGTATCCATCTACCATTTCACGTGGCTACTTACACTGTGGATTGCGTGCGATTCGCCTACGAATTTACTTCATGTGATCAGTGTGACTTCAGCGCACAGGCTCCATGCTATCTATTCTAAGGGAATGCTTGATATATTCTCACATTCCCTTTAAGTAAATGGTGAAAAAGTTTAGGAAACGGGCTATTGGGCTTGATGTTCCCATGTGCCTCGTCTTGTAATACCATTTTAGTAGAGTTTGAACGCGGTCACCTATCAATTTTACAGTTTCTTCTCGATTTGCTATTTAGGAAAATTTATGTCTGCAACATCTTCTATGTTTTTTGCAAAAGTTTTGATTTTCAAAACGCTTGTTCCAGATCTATTTTCTAATTGGCCTAACATCACAGCATTTAACCAACCGGCAGCCAACAGAAATCAAAACTACAACCGGGATTCGTTTTTCTCTAATCCGGTTTCTGCATGTTGGTGCATCGCAGAAGTACTGTAATACATATCACCCTCGCCGTAGATTTCGAGAGAATGGACTCCTACTTCAATAGCAAAAAGCAGAAGGAGCAGTCACGTGATCAAGTTTCGAAGCAGCTCCAAGAGCTGAGCAAAACGTTCCAGGACACAGCGGATCGATTGACCGGCATCGAGAGCAACCTGGTCTTGGTGATAGAAACGAAAATCACTGATTTAATGAAAACGTGAGCTGATTGCTTTTTGATCGATCATTGAGGAGTGATGAAAGTTGTTATTGATTCAAATCGGGTTGCTGCCCGAACCGACTTCGCTGCCTTTACTTTCCCTACACAAAAAACATGAAAACGAACATACAAATGGTTCTGCCCGTTGAAATTTTTTCTGAAAAAGTTTTTCTGTTTTTTAATCTCAGGCTGCAAAAAGAATTGGTTTCATATCTTGACAAATCGCTGAATCAACTCAGGGAGGAGTACCATGTGATGTTTGGAATGGCTTCTGCGAAGGAGATGAGTGATACCGTGGAGGATCCTAGGGTTTGTTTGTTTGTCTTTTCCTTCAGTTCAGCGGAAGTGAAATCTTTAATTATCTCAACCGATTGCTATATTTATTTCATCTTTTTGACGTTCATAATCAGATTGTTTACTTTTGCGCTGATAGCCTAATATTTGACCATAATTTAAACAATGAATAGTAATGTCAATTCATTAGAAATTATTTTGGCCGAATCCAATAAATTCTCTCGATGTTGTGAAGTCAAGCAGCTGCTACTTGTAATGAAGCGCGCAGTGCGAGAGATTCTTTAAATTTTTTTATCTGAAAGATTTTATAGAATGACACAATTTTTTTTCTTTGCCATGATATTATTAAACAAACATATTTGTCATTCAGCACCGCAAACTCGGTTGGCTTTCAGTGTTTGTATTGTCGGTTTTCATTACATTTGCACTTGATGATTGATCATGATTCGTGATTCGCTAATAAAGTTGAATCATTGATCAACTGAATCCTTGCTTAGGCTCAGCTGAAAGAGAGCATCGCAGTTGGTGATTACAACAAGGCCTTTCATCGCGCTGAATGCCGAAGACCTCGACCTCGTGCTGCATGTTTGCAAGAATGTGGATGCAGAAGATGTTTTCTCAAAGAAAAGCAATGCCTTGACACAGCCCGTCATTCTGTCACTTATCCAACAGCTGTCGGTCGACATTGTAGGAGAAACAGATGTCAAAGTCAAGTAAGTCTCTTCCAGTGAGATTTTTATTTCAGGCATACTTAGCTGTAGTAACAGGACATTTTGTTACAATTTTTAAAGGTGTTATTCGATGGGATTTGGGTTTTCTGTGGTGTCATTTTCCAATAGACTGCTAACATTGAATTGCTATATCGCTGAAATTTGATCAGGTTTCTGTCGAAGCTCTAGTTCCTCTCTTTCTGGCTCGTTTTTGTGTCAGTTGATGTCAAATCTGTATCCTCTATCAATCATTGCTATTATACGGCTCCTTCTTCGAAGACTTGCATTTTGACAGTATTAACACTTATTTTCGAGTCATTTTATGGTATTATGTAATATAGTACCATATATGAAAGCGCGTTTATTCTTCTCAGTGCCCAACGTATCCTTCTGACAGCACGGGAGAAAATTGTATTGCACATGCGCGTAAAAATCACAGGGTGCTAAGGTTTTTTAAGTCAGCAAAAGTCTGCCATTATGGATTTTCATCCCCCATTATTGTTGTCATGGATACCCATTATTGTTCTGACATTTTTCAAATAGCTGACGCATGCTGTTTCTGTCTCCAGCTTTTTATCGGAGGCGATTGATGCGCTGAACCCAAACGATGAGATCACCTCTGAACACATGCCTCGAGTGCTGGAAAATCTTGCTTCACAAGTTAGCATTGCTTCTTCACAGCTGAGGGAAACCGATCCGAATCACGGGTCTCTGAAACAACTGAAAAGTCTGCGGCAACTCGTGAGGGCAACTCTTAAAGCAGCTTCTTTCTGATCTATCGTTGCTCTGGTAGAAGCAAAGAGCGATCTATCGGGGAGTCACGTGCTAATGAGCCAATGCAAAAGGCTGGTTATCACACGCAGGCAACTCTGATGTATTCATAAAGATGGGAGGAACTGGCAACTTAGCATTCTACCCAACCTGTCAACCAAACTTTTTAGGTATCTTCTAATTTTGTAAAATTTTAGTTTGTTTTGTTTGATTTTAGGCATGTTTTGTTTTTGTAAATGGACCTTGAGATACCGCAAAGAATGGCAGATTGTTTTAATCTCTGTTTTGCAGCAAAATCTCTCACATGAATTTGAACTCCGGACAATCGCCTCTTTCGACTGTTTGAACCAAATCGAATTGAAGGTTTCCTTTGTGAATTGCTTTTGACATCATTTGTATTTCATTTTCTCATTTATCATCTATTAATTTTCAATCGTTAGTTTCGTTATTCATAGCTTTAGCTTCAGTATTGATAAATGCATCATTCAACTAAGTATTGTTAAAGCCGATACACTGTGTAGAAATGTGCATATGAATCGGATATCTATTACATACGAGTCTTTTTCGGTTTAAACCAGATTGTTTCTTTCCCATCCATTACTGACTTTTGCATGTAGCTCTCATTACAGTTTGGATACGGTCCATGTAGTGAACTTTTGAAGTGACACAGTATCTAATTGCTAAGCGGAGAATCCTCATTAGCCACCAATCACGTGTTTGGTTCGAGGTGAACTTTGTTCATAGACTACAGTGATAATCATGTAATGTGAATCAGATTCGATACCAAACTAATACAATACGTCATTCTAGCTGCTTTGTAATTTACGTGTCAGTGTTGCAACTGAAAGTTAAATGATATTTAAAAGAAATCCAACATTTTTCAGAGATTAAAAAATCAGAACCAATGCACATCCACAAGTAGAAGTTAACTTTACAATGACAAGATTGTTCTACGTTTTGATCGAATCACATTGTTTGGAACTGTCAACTCGTGCAAAGATTTTCCACGTATCTTGCTAGTTATTATAAAAAACCTTGTTTGCCTACTGCGCAGCTCCTCCCCAGGGTTTGCTTGCAGCTGTACTTGCATCGCCGAAAGGTCTTTAGGCACAGTATAAACTTTCTTTTCATAGAATAAGATGAGCAGATGATGAAAGAAATTTGTCTTATGGAACACGTCGATTATACACATATTTTTTGTAAAAACTCTTAGCTACTTTTTATAATCTACGAGAAAAGCAACGTTCTGTCACAAAGCATAGTTGAGAAAGTACCCAATGTACGAAGCTAAAAAGACAATGTACAGTAAAGGCACAAGTATTCTTGAATAATAATCAACAATATGTACGTCATAGTGCCCGAGTTTTGTCTTGCTTTCTTGAACATCAATTCGTTTTGGAATTTGTTTTTCAATCTCCGGCTCTTGTTCTTCCTTTGCCATTCCGTCTGCAACTCCATTTGCTATGACAGTGACGTCTTTTTTCTAGAAAAGGGCAGGAACAACTGATAGTGTTCAATAGAAATAGGTTCTCAAAGACAGGTCGTCCGACATGGTAGCATGGCTCAACTTACATATCTTCTTTGAAAATTGGAGCCAGGACAAGAAGAGTTGATTAGAACCGCATCTGCTCAACAAACATTGCTGGTTCAAAAGAGCTCAACACATCAATGATCAACTAATTTGTCATAGCTATTAGCTAGTAAATTTATCATGGCCATAAACAACGATAGCAGGCTTTTCTTGTGATGCTACCTGCGCGCCTGTTGAAAGATTCAGTATCAAATGACTTTAGAGATTTAGGCCTGTTTCACACTGGCAAACAATGTTCAGAAAGTGTGAATTGCTAGCTGGATTAAAGCTAACGTCCTTTGGCCAGAAAATTTGTTGCGTGTTGTTGGAAAGAAGACGAAGAGAGCGCATGCAAAAGCTGCAAAGTGAAAGAGACAAGAAGAGTACTCTTTATCTCTGCTTTTCTGTCTGTCGTTCTGCTAGCCAAGCTGGTACGGTTCTTCAACTGCCGATGATTACCCCCAAGGCCCCTTGGTTTGGTTCCTTGAGTGTTTTGGAGTCTTGGACAGATAAACTCTGCCTGTAACATACCTAGATTGCTTTTAAATAACCTGAAAATATTTTGCAAATTACCTTTCTTTCGAAGCTAAAGTTCAACACAATTAGGTACTCCACCATTGATAGCATGACAAAAACCAGATTGGTCATTAGGAAAATTTGAATCGCGGTGGTGTAGTCGACTCGGGTTATCTTCAAGCCTTCTTGCTGGATCACAAAAATCGTGGATAGGAAGTTTGTTACAATCAGCGTTACTCTTGCGGGAACAGCTTTTGGCGGAATCCAGAATGTGGCCCAGGTCAGTATAACAAGCAGCGTCGTTGGCATATACCCACTAAACAGGTGGTAGATGATTGTCCGCTTCACGTTGACTACCGCCATTAGGGTCATGAACTTTTCTGCGAAAATCAAAGGTGTGAGGAACAAACTGAGAATAGCCTTAGGAAGAGGCATCGACCTAGAATTAAAGGTAAAGGGGCTTCTAAAGGCATTTTATTTATGTTTTGTTATTGTTGTAAGACGAAGCCGTTACTAGGTAAGAGATTTATGGTAACTTGAGTGTCTCTATAGGTGCCATTTTAGGGCCCAAAGCTGCTCCAAACTTTAGTAATCTTAAACACGTTTAGAAATGGTCGCCTATAGAGTTAACTGGAAAAAGATATTGCCGTAATATAAATAATGCTATAGAAAATGATGCTTGAGTCCTTTGGCTATGAAAATTCAGAAGCTTGTGTAAAACTGAAAATATGCAAAAAAATCTTGCACCAATTTTGATAATACTGAAGAGATTGGAGAACAGAAATTCAAGCATTCATGAGTAAATCGACGCCACGAAAACACGAGGAGAGCGCAAAATCTGCTAGAATGCCTTTTCCCTTTCCCTCATCACATCGAAGTGCTTGGGCTGTAGCTTAGTTAGGCAGTTCGCAAAATACAGGCTGTGAACTTTAGCCCACCTAATATCAACTGGCAATACGAAAAATCGGAGTGGTATTGCTGGAAATAAAGCAAAGTAAAACAAGTCCTTCAGCTGCCTCCATACCCAGGGTCAGCAGTTTTGAAATGATGAGATACCTTAGGCATGTTAAACCTACCTCCATTGTCGAAATTTGTTATTGAAGTGTAGCCTTCAATGCTTACTAAGTCATATCCGGATAGCTGCACGTGATCCGGTATGTACTCTACCGGTATTTTCTCGTCCTTCCACGAGAGCCATATCTCTTTTCCAGGATATGAGTCTAGAAGTAATCCATTGTCATTACAATAGCTGCGTCATAATAATGATAATAATAATAATCAGGATCTCCTTGGTTACCGTGACAACTGTTATGGATTAATGCAGCTTCTCAGTTCTAGCTTGCCCCTTAAAATACCCCCAGCGTACTCCAATGGAAGTCAAAATTATCTACAAATATTCTCCAAAACAGCATTGTGCATTCAAACCAAATGCCATGGAAGACGCGGTGGTTATATTTTGCCACTTCTTTAATTAATCTATGCTTGAATACCATAATAACATATAAATGCTACCTATGCTTTCAGACATCAATACGTTTACAGCATTAAGCATTCAACTCTTGTGTACCTGCTATTTTATACTCATTTAGGGGAACTAATTCATACTCAAGAGAAACCGAGGAAGCAAGGAAAATTATGAGCTTTAGGCAAACTCACAGCTTTCTAACGCAACATGACACCTCTGCTTGTCGAAAGGGTAGTGTGAGAGCTGCATTTTGCAGAATGTTTTCAAACTGAGCCTGGTACAAAAAGAAAGGGAACAATCATCAGCGACGACACGTGCAGTCAGTTCGATAAAATGATTCATACTCAACTCGAAATGATGTGACACCCACAACTCAAAGGCATATGTATGCAGTGGTGGATTTAATGGGGCAGCAGGTGGGCCTTCGCTGTGTTTCACCTGGATACGCCCCTATATGCATGCCGCAGTTGGCTTGACCAAAGCTATTACCTGGTACTTGTGTAGACCGTTCCGTTTGGTCCCAACTTGGTTCTGGTGTTTTCTGTCAGCGTTTTGTGGTGGCTGACTTCAACTGCATTTGGAAAGAAAGTGTCAGGAACCCAGATCAAAGGGCTTGGGTCGCCATTGAAATTGAAAGATTCGGGTCCGAAGTCTAGTCGCTCGTCTTTCCACCAGTGTCGAAAGTAGAAGTCCAAACCAAGTGTCTAAAAGAGTTCATTTACATAGAGAGGACCAAAGCACCCACAATTGTTTCATTCCTAGACTATACCATAATAACATTCCTCTAAAATGTTTTAGTGTCCCAAAAAGGTGACGTGAATAGTACATTTAGAAACAAACTGCACTCTTTTCCAACTTCAATTACTGGTGAAATTTGTATGCACTGGGTGTGTCTCTTCATGTTCATTCGTTCATTTTCATTTATCTAGACCATCTACCCCAAGCCCTCTTTTCGTATATATGCAGCCAATATTGAAAAGGACACACGAATGTAAAGTTACAAAGCCTTCTTTTGTAAAAGTGCAGACTTTAGAATTTAGTTTTTTTGATTAGGGCTAGAACTACAATACGGAAGTTATGGTCGTCTCAAGGTATTCTTCAAGCCAATTAAGCACAGGCTTCTAGTGCATAAAAGTGTTTCCCGGCAACTCATAAGCACCATTGTGATAATTTTAGAAGGGCTTGTGAAAATGCCAGGCAATATTGTTTTGTGGTTTGAATAGAAATCCCTTGGATAAATTTTGAAGCAAAGTTAAAAATATTCTGCTCAGCAGGAAAGCTGGTGCTTTATTGATCAGTATATTCGGGATGAGAAGTGTAAATTGCTTTGGTGATTGAAAAAGATAGAACTACGCAGGTTGCTGTTCATCAACAATTAGTTTCTAAGCAGAGAAAGATACTAGAAGAGATAATCCATAGAAACGCTGAACTAGTTTAACAACCATTTCCACTCTGTTCCTAAATGTTACTTCCAAAATGTGAAATCAAGAAAAATTGTTTACCAGACTTTTTTCATCGACTGGGCCTAATCCGATGACTCCGAGTTGCACCGAGACATTCAACGCTGAATCTTCAAAACAAAGATAAATGGCGAAGCTTCATATTATAATGACAATTCAAGCTAATTTATACCTTCTAGACATATGTTATATGTTTGTGAGTATATAGCATTTATAATTTTTAAGCTTATTTTTAGCCTGAAGTCACTCGGATGCTAAAGAAGATTGGACTCATGTAAACTTTGAAGATGTACGCCTTCTTTGTGGAATATCTGAGAGTCCGGTTAATTTGTTTTCAAACATTCTCCCAACTTTCTTGCCTTCACGTCTTTGCAAAAAGCCTTTTCTTTTCATGTTTAATAAATTCATTTAAGCTAATCTTCCTTTAGGACATCATCCGCTCTTTAGCTTTCTTTGATTGAACAGTGTATAACACTAACAGAGAAGAATGCTTTCTTTTGCGCCTTTGCAATCTGTGTAAAACTACATGCAGAAGATAGTTAATTTTATTCGGCCGATCACGAGTTGATTAAAAGCCTAGAGATTGCTCCAGCAAGTAGGTTCACTTGATCTCAAAGCAAAACAAAGCTAACAATGGAATTTTTCACAGAAATGATAAGCACTCTAAGCGTCTATGATCATTGAAACTTTCGTGCGACTCCCAGTGAATTCCAGTGTGGTTCTGTTCGTTATTCAAGTTACAATAATCTTGTTATGCGTATTAAGTTGACGAATAAAACCGCCGCCCATTTTCTTTAAGGATTAATAATAGCACGTAATCCTAAACACTAGGAAGACAACTAATATTTTTATTGTTTAGCACTAGAGAGCCATGTCTTGTGCAAACTATCATTTATCCAGCATTTCAGAATTTCGAATTTAAAAACTTACTGTTATGAAATGGCCTAACTCGTTTGTCGTATGTTTTCAACCTATCAGTCAGCTTTTTTGAAATCTCAGCACTATCAGCGATAGCAAAGCGACCTGAAATCAGTCAATTTATTCACTTTCACATTCTTGACTGCATACAAGTTTTAAACAATTATCGATTCTACTGCTTTATACTAAACAAAACAGCTTTTCGAAGGAATACATTTTTGAGACGATAATAACAAAGATTTACTTTTTTCTCCTTTGCGTGATTGCATTACCTTTCACTTTCATGGCTTATTTCTACAGATAGACCATCAGAACGTTACACTCTTCTCTAACGATACACATGTGTGAAAGAGTTTCCTCAATCATTTTCGCATAGAATAGCATATTTTTTCGGGTATTAAACCTCTGTCAGAAGGCAGTACATATCGTTGGGCATGATATCTTACATCATCGAATAATGAATGTTATATTGAGAACAACGAAGAATAAAAAGTCCATACTGTTGCGATAGTCGACAACTTCTTGGTAAGAATAAATTAATTTGGCATATCAGGTATATAGTCACAACCTTTTAAATAGATAAATGTTATTCTGTCAAATGCACGTGATGATTTATTTTCCTCAGGAGTGAGATATCTTTACTGGAAACATAATTCTACTTACCCTTTAAGCTTGTCATTAGAAATATTGTCACCAGAAGAAATGATCTGCCGAAAGAAAGACACCAGATGCTATATCAGAATCGGCATTGAATTGTCAGATAATCTTTTTTTCCCCTATGAAGCATCAGTAATTTTTCATTTTGCATTCATCATAAACGGTTCTTTATGAATGTCAGGCTTAAAATGAAACCTTTGTCCACCTTTTGCACCGATGTTACTTTTTAAGGTATTCATAATACTTGGGCGACTGAGAAGGCACAAGCACTACTATAATATATCGGCCTTTTCCGTTCATCACGATACTGCAATTTGATCATTGCTAGAAATCCCGAGCCATTAAATATGATCTAGTAAGGCTCATGCTTGGTTGCTTTTACTTTCGAAAACTGCCTGTAGATCTCATAGCGGTCGCTTTGGACGGCTCATTTCCTTTGATTATTATCATTCACAGAGCTTAAAAGTAATTTAAGGTGCTTCTATCGAGTTATATTATTGTTTCAGATCGTATTAGAATTTCTTCAGTGTAAAATATGCGGCATCGCTTCTAATCATCGACTCCAAAATTAAGTTATTTTGCAATGGATTCGACCACCCGAAACAGTGCCATATTTACGGTTAATACGAAGTTGCAATATCACCACCAATGTCGTAGTTAATAACAAGCAGGTGGCTGAATTAGTCACAGCAAGGATAAACTGCTCTGTGTTATTGTAGCTCTGGTGAATCTTTCTACTGTGTATTATTAATATGGCGCAGAGAGCTAAAAATAAGCAAGGCTTTAACAATGAAAAGACCAGCCTTTTGCAGCATCTTCGACGTTCTATAATGTTTTGCTCTGAAGCAACAAATTTATGAGCATCAGATCCCCATAGCTGTTGTTGATATACACATCATACAGTCAGCACAAGCTCTACATGAACTGAGCAAAATAAGAGGGGGGCAGTGTTTATATGCGTTGCGTGCTTTACATTTTCTATACAACAAGGCGAATCTGTCAGCGTACGGTTAGTTTGAAGTGAAGAAAGTACTTTTCTCCAAAGAGGCAGATTTCAATGATAAGGTGCTCCGTATGACGTAGAGCTGAATGACACAAGAACACAATACGACATCGTGTCGCCATAAACAGGGGCATCTTTGGCACAGGACTACTGATTTCGTTTCATATATGACCAAGAGGATTGTCAGTCAACTGATATACTTTGATTTACTTTGATCCCCTTCCTTATACAAGAATAACTGCATCAAACCTACTGAAAAATACTGTTGATAAAAACATGTTACCTTGTTGTGTTCATGATCCAGAGCAAAACATGAAAACCAATTTCACTTGATCCACTGCTCGGAAGCCTAGAACAAAAATGTCGTATATTTGTTACTTTGCTTATGCACAGACATCCAACCGTGCTACGTCGATTTGTTAGTCCAATGATGCAGAGTACGCAATGAGTTCGGCCACTTCATAGAAACGTACCTGCTATCGAATTACTACACAAAATGGGAACCACATCGAAGCTTCACCGTCAATTTTCATACGACCTGCCTATGTGTTCTGGGTCGAGTTTTACATTACGTCTTGACTTATCAATCAACCAATCTCCGCAGTTTCCAGCTAGCTAGCATTGTTACGCTGCAAAGAATCGACCCACTTTATTATCACGGCTCCAAGGCCACGCCTGCGCACTCAATGTGAGTAGATAGATTGTTTACACGTTACTATGACGTTATGTATTCTTAAAGTTCATCAGACGATCTAGTTATGTGGCTTCGTAACTCCGCAAGGTAATTGGACCTTATGCCTGATTTCCCTTGATAATCAGCAAATGTCAAAATGGTTTTCGGAATAGTTTGAAGTTAGCCAACATTTCTTGATAATCACCCCCCGGTAGATTGCCTATCAGCATGCCTTGAAATTGAGTTCTTTAACCGATTGGCCTTCAAGCCCTTCAAGTATTGAGCATTGACTCCTTTCGAAATCATTTAAGAAGCAGGTGTTCTCACAAGATTTCTGATCGTGATCTGTAGATACACTGTTTTGTGATTTAAACATAACGTTGCTTCTTTGATTTACCTGTTTATTGCAATCACCAGGCAAAAACTGCTCTCGCTATGGGATGTTACCCTTAATGGCAATCTATGGGATACCCCGTTGGAATTCTAGAACGGTCAAATAGAGCACCGGACAGCAAGCAGTCAAATATGTGCATACATACAAGTGTCCGTATGAATGTTTCCCAGCATTAATCATAAAGTCAGTAAAAAATTATAATGTTCTTCGTGTGATCTTTTTAGCCAAACACAACCGAAGACAGGAAACGTTTGACTTTGGTCTTGATATTTCCCCCTGCTTTTCTCCCTCCAAATCAAGAAACGGCAACAAAAACTTTAGTTTATTCTTTCTTTCAATTTTGCAATCGTCATTTGGTTACTTCTGATAAAATTTGTAGTCCGTGGGAGAACACAGATGTGACCGAAAGCATTTTTATTGACATGCGGCCTAGATAAAGCGAGTTGCAATCTGCCTAAACATTTGAGCAATTAAAATCTTGATTGCACGAAGAAGAACAAGAAGAAAGTGCAAACAAGTTGCTGCTTCTCTCATAACATCTTTATTATCTTTAATTTTAAATTGTGCTTTTGGTCAATATGCCAGTGTAAACATTCGTAAATTATAAATAGCATAAGACCCAGGTTGGGGTTGTCGATCCTCAAGAAGTACTTGGTAGACTTGCTCTTGTCTAACAAGAAAATTGCGATCTAGCAGTGGGAGTTTACCTGACCTTAAATTGTAATGACACTGAGTTTGTAATCGGTTTTCAGAGTTTAGGCTACTAGTAAATCTGCTCCCTAGCTGGTTACAAAGAATGGCAGTTGTAATGACAAAGCCATTAAGTAAAAAAGAGAAACTTTTAGGTGGACAGCAAGGGTAAGAAGAAGACACTTCAAATCCAGTTCCCTCTTTTTTGCAGATTTGGTCTTAGGCAATATACAGGCCATTTCTGCCGTTTCTTTACATTTAACTGTAGCTTTTCACTACAAAGTCAAAGATCAGGAAGTATCAGAATATACAGATGCGAGCTTTTCTTTATCAGAAGGTTGAGCAAGAGTAGACGGTTATGTGAGAAAAATTTTTGCCAAGCAATTCCGCTGCACATATAAAGCTGAGTTCATACCGGCCATCGACGCCTGGATGAAACCAAAAATGGAAGTTTCTGCTTGCTTTTCCTACATTTTAGAAGGGCGATGGGCAATCAATGGAATGATTCAGAAAGGTTGTGTATCAGAAATTTTTTGCAACGTTGGCTTATTTTGGATTATGCTAAGAAGTCAGCCTCGAAATTCACGAGATAGTAAATCTGCCTATAGTGTTTTGATGGCACCACGAGACAAAGCACACTTAACCATAAAACAAACCGGCTCCACAGTATTCCCTGAATACTCACAATGTGTCTTCCATACTTAATTCACTGCTGTTGTAAAATTTTTAGACAACTAAATGAAAAATTTCTTTGATGATAGTCTTGGCA
The DNA here is from genome assembly GCA_003864495.1 of Nemopilema nomurai. NCBI lineage: Eukaryota > Metazoa > Cnidaria > Scyphozoa > Rhizostomeae > Rhizostomatidae > Nemopilema > Nemopilema nomurai. Next base: position 1,531,995 of record ML133474.1, read on the forward strand.
ATTTCTGATAAAAGCCGTCTTGTTGAGTATGACACTGTCAAAGACTTAATCTCTAAATACTAAATTCATTCTGCGAGGGCAGATGTGGGATTTACTAAGAAGCGTTGAGATTTACTGATAAGTGACCTAAGCATTCTATGTCATTCTATTTGCTTCTTAAAGCGGCATACTCTTTCATGATCCTTTCGATTCATATATTCTGTTATACACGCTCCATTGGGACCAGCAAAAAGCTTTGAATGCTCATGGCACCAACTGTTCTTTGCACTGCGGGATTTCGGTACTCTTTAAGTTGTGTCTGCCTTTGCGAATCTTGCTGTGACAAAGCATTTGTCTCATAGAATCATCGACATAGTAAGATTGACTACGTTTATGCATTGACATCAAGTCAACGGGAATCTTGCAAAAGTTTGTACAACGCAAGGGGATCGTCTCCAAGATAATGGATAATGTTTGTAGCGCTGAATTCACTAAGATGAGCCTCCAAACAATACAACCCGACACCTGCTGTTTAAGGAACTTTGTTTAACCCACAGCTCTGGACGCGAAAGTATCACAAGCATCCTTGATAATCGAATTTCGATAGACATACTCCATATAGCTGTTCTTCACAGTTCAAATAGTGTCTATCAAGCCCCCCAAGGCCTCCCCTAAGCCCTCCCCAAGCTGTATTGATAGAAACAGTAACATATTCGGAAATCTTTGAAATTCTTCGTGCTCCATGTCAGCCTATTTATCTCAGGAGCAATACACCTTGGACTCGACTTCTGTCAATATTTATGGGTTTTTTGAAGTTTTCAAACAGCAAAATGTTAGAAGCTTACACGGAACAGAACAATGTAAGAGAACATGATAATGTCGCCTATTGTCAGTAGCCTTCTGTCTAATTCGTTGATAAACTTCTATACACTTAGATTAGGACTTTAGTAGCCCTTTTGTCAATCTATCGAAGCCCAAGTCTAGCATCTACTTAATTTACCTAAAATTCACGCTAAGGTTACATGCAATGTTACACGGTAAGTCTAAAATTTAAAAAGCGCGGAAATTTTATCCAAAAAATAGAATATAGCATAGTCATTAAGCATGCTTGACTACGCGTCCAATTCTGTGGTCATACTGGTCATAAGGATAGAATAACATCCACCAGAAAATCTAAAAATTGCTTTCTCGATATTCAGACAGAAAACATCGTTGTTTGCCAGATGTTTATCAAGAAATGCTGGAAATAATCCCATCGAGTAGATTTATGTGGCACGAAGCCTTCGATTTTCTATGTCAAACACCAAAGTGACTTGCAGGAACGGTTGATTTGCTAGATGGGGTATATTGATAGAGCAGTTATCTAGCAGACTTGATAAAAAGGGGAAATGATTCACTTCTTTGAATCCGCGGGCCATCTGGTTCTATCTGCCTGATTTAGACACAGGCTTGTTTCCTTATGCAGCGTCTAAAACCGATGAACGTGATGGTGAGATAACACAGGAAGGTGTAATTACAATCTGCCTTCTGTTACAGATATCGGTACATTTTAATTAAAAAGAAGTGCGAGAATTTGATAAACAAGCCTGCAAGTTGTTATCACTAGTGGCATCAATAAACAAAAGCAAACTGGTGCCGTGTTCTTTAAGCGCAGCATGCAGTTTGCAAAAGACCATAGCATTGCTTCTACGAAATTATATCGAAACACAGCGTATGGTATTCATTTGAAAAAAGCTTTGCTAGCTTGATATTTTGATTAAACAACTTTTCAATTTCAACATAAAAGCCTGTTTATTGTGACGTCATACTATGACCGCTCCCGCTATAAACTTCCATTCAACGGACATAAAATGAAAAAGTATGAACTATCGACAGGTATGCAATTTATCCATATGATTCTTGTGAAATTTTAGAGGGGTTTCTTGCTACTTAATGCAGAGTTAGAGGGCTAGTTTTTTTTTAAGTAAACCTAGCTGTCCTGTGACGTATAGTCAAAAGTGTTTCCAAGTAACATATCGATGTGCCGTTTAAAGGTACTTTGTGGAAGATAACAAACTTAAGGCCAGCCAGCAAAAGAAACTGACCGAGAAATATTTATCATCTGGCAGCACGAAGACGCTAAAGGCTACTGTTGGTGGTCTATTACAATGCGCCAGCAACGCCTCCAGCGCTGAAATGGGACAGTTTAAGAAGTATTATTTCCGAGTCTCACGCATAATGAGATCACCAGGCAACTTAAAGCTTTTCTGTTTCAAACACAGCAAACGTACATCTATATAGTTGTCACAAGAATATTTCTCCAATCGCAATGAAGGAAAAATTCAGGAGAGTATTTAGTACTTAGTATCTTTTAGTATTTCTACCTAGCTTCCGGGAGCAGGGACTCTACTTCTTCTGGGTGAAAGTTTGGTCATGACAGGGATTCAAACCACGAAACCTAGGGTCCATATTGGCGCCTCTAATCACTGAGCCACCCTCCCATTTAAACTAAGATAATATAACATGGATAATAGATGATAATATATATCATATAGATAATATAGAAAAAGATAATATAGACATCGATGACCACTACATTTAATCCGACTCATATCCCGTTATCTTTGAGCATTTCTGTATCATGCCAATCAAAATAAAGATTTAATATGTTATATGTTCATTTATATGTATTGATCATGCAAGAATAAATATGTTACATATCAACTTAAAACTGTCACATTTAATACGTACACCAGAGATGAGTACAGATCTGCCTTATGACATGATTTTAGCTGTAACAGGCTAAATGTAAAGATTCAGTTCCCAGTTCCTAACACTATTAAGATTCCGTTCCTAGCAATGGTGAATGTAAAGCTTTCATAGTAACTCTTCAAACCAAATTTTGTCTTTTCCTTTTAGTGGTTATCACAACAAAAAACCCTAAAAAGCGTGCAAAACAATAATTTCTTAATACTATCTGACAACAGTGCTACATTTTATGGTGCATATTACTTGATACCGTGTTTATCTCCAGAGGCCAGAAAGTTTAGGCTAAACGGCTGGGAGCCGAAGAAATGTTTTGCCTGTTAAGGTCAATTTTGAGGAAGGTCTATTAGGAACTTAATTATAAAAAATGGAAGTAATTGTAAAAAAAATTTGCTTTGAGTCGGTAATGACGAATGTTTGAATTATAAAATTTGCAGCAAGAAGAATTGAAACTTTTTCTGGACCCTGTTTCTTTCTAGACTTTGAAACCTGCCCTGCACAACGAATGTCAAGAGTATTTAAGAGCTACTGACTTTCTAGATACTTCTTCAAACAAATCATTTGCCCTTTAAAGCTATTAATACATTCATGCTAGACAGAATACAATTTGATCTATAAGAGAATGAAAATATACCAACTCACCGATTCAGTTTGCAAAAGGTAAACAGAACGTGCTCCTTCGCACTAAAAAGCTCTTGTCTAACAATGCCGAGTGGGGAAAAATGTTTCTGCACTTCTTCGCTTGATTCCTCCACTGAAGATCTAACACAATCCTTGGCTACTCTTCTGGGTACCTCTCTTCGAACAAGGACAAGCTACTTAAGATTTGTAAATATACCTTAATTTCGTTACCTGCAACCTCCAATTCGCATTTACAAATCAGATGCTATTGAATCAGCTCTAAGCCTGTTTAGGACCTGCAGGTTTTTTACCTAGCTTGATAATTATCTTTGCTCGCTTGCATGCCGAGTCCAAAAATTCCTAGACACTTTTGATGTCTTTGTAAGCAAATGACTAGAACGTTTCATAAACTGCCAAAAGCCAGCAAGCCTTCTTTTCATATTACCTATACGTAAATTTTTGTCGTCAGGTGTGAAGGAATCTCAGATTGCTCTTAGAAGTAGTTATAAGGCCGAAAATATCTTCAACACCCAATCTTCTCAAGTCGACTCCTTAAAATTTGAGTACCGAAGTATACAGAGTATAGATGAGTTGCCTCAACGCTAGATTTACGTAACTAGCTAACTTTCTAGAAACAAAGTTGCATTCAAATGACTATTGCCAACTGTTGAAAATATTCCAATTTAGAACAGAGAAAACACGAGATATGATAAGTTCCTTCGTGTTCAATGTTTGACAGGCGTTTCGACCGTTGACAGTGTTGCGGTGTAGTCACCCGTGTAGGTACATTAGCATAAAAATACTCAATCTATTGCAATTTGGCGTTGATTCAGCGAGAAAGCTTTGTGAAGCACGACAGTATACAACATACAGCAGATATCCAACAAATGAATTATTAAAATGCTATATAGATAGACTCTACCAGAATTTCTAATTTCTACTTAATTACCATAATTTTGATTCTTTGCTTATGAGTAATGCTCGAAAGGTTTAACGTTGTGAAGACATAATCGTTCGTTTTTTATTCATAGCTGCTTTTTACATGGGTAACAGCCCATCAGCGAGCGACAAAGAAAAAAAAGAGCTTTGAACCAAAGACCTACCCCCAATAGCTTTGTGCAGTAACCTGTATCATGTTATTTTCTAGTCATAAGGAGCTAAATCTGTGCAGTGGAAGTTTGTTATTCAATCTCTTCCACAATCTACGTTCTAACAGATGCCAAGGGATGGGTGCAGATGTGGACTGCCACCACCGACAAACAAACCTCTGACCAATGGGCCACTTTGCAGAACAGGGATCCTTTATAGGGGCAAAATATCAGACTTTCATCCTAATTTCTTATCTTAGTTCTTATTTTGTAACATGCAGGTAGTTGGTGTTGCAAATGTTTTAATTGGTGAAAGTGGATTGCTGGTACCAAAAGTGCTTTCTTGGCCACACCTTCATTCTTGGGCAAAATCCACCAAGGCCAATTAAGGTCTTCAAAATTCTGCTCCAGCCCACCCCGATCCGTATAGGATATCTTGCACCTCTCTCACCCTTCATGAACATCTATTTACGGTCTCCATCTTTCTACTGATATCCTGCATAGAAGCTTAACATTGGAAATAATAATGAATAATCTATGAAAAATGAACTCAATAAAAGGCGCAATACAATGCATAAGTTACTAAGAAAATCAGGTAAAGTAAGGGAACTAAAGACCTTGAGTAATAGTCAACTGGGTGGGTCCCCTCAACATCATCAATTTCATTCGCATTTTGGCCAAATTTGAAGCCGGTTCCCCGTCTTTGTTGCTCCAGATTGTACTTCCTTCCACTTATAACTTCGGAAGAGCCGGAGGTTGGGTGACAAACTGAGCCAGAAAAGCTATAACGTCTCTTCTGAAACGCAAAGGGGAGTCGACAAAATTATAATGAAATTTTAGTAGATGTAGATTTGCTTTACCGATATGCAACGGCAAACAATACCAAATGATTTGAATAGCGAAGTATAATATTATTCTATCATAATTAGAATATTTCTATAATATTTCGAAAATAATGAAAATTTGCCAACATTGACATTCCTTTTCTACACAAAAATGATTATATTTTCCAAAATAAGGCCTGGTTCAAACATGTTATGTCGTAGATGACTCTCTATACCAGCCTTGTAATATGTCTATTATATGTGAACGCCTCATTATGGTGTTCTACAAGACTCCTTGTTTATCAAGATGCTGGGATTAGCCACCATTCGCTATAATTGTGAAGCAGATTTCGGTTCTACAACTACCTCTCCCCTTTCCGGCTACCAAACATGTTTGAAAACAGTCTAGTGACTACCAAACATTTTTCTTAAAAATCAAGTAAGCAAAAGGCCTGATCGTAGTTGTTTCTAGAGCACCGAGGGGTATTTGTAACTCAGTACCTTTCTTTCTCGGGGATAATTTAGAACAATTAGGTATTCGACCATTGCCAAGCCAACAAACAACAGATTTGCGATAACAAATATCTCTATGGTCGTTGCATAGTCAACTTTGACGATGTCTTGAAGTTGTTGTTGAAATACGAAAATGGTTGCGAGAAAGTTTGTGACAATAGGAGCCACTCTTGCAGGCACTGCTTTCGGCGATATCCAAAATGTGGACCAGGTAAGGACGACAAGCAGCGCGCAGGGTACGTATCCTACGTTCAAGTAGTAGACGTATGTCCTTTCCACGTGAATATTCACCAACAGTGCAGCGAAAGTCTCTGCAAAAGAACAGAAATTAGTATTGTCACCAGACACTCTTTGCTGACTGACTTCTGCTAAGATCTACAAGAGCTTTCATTTCTGATGAAAAAATAATTTTAGGGTTCCGTCTTGTGCAAGTTTGTAGTGAAAAGCTTTTATATAGTTAACGTTTAAGTGAAGAGAAATTTGTAAAGTCGACTTTAGGGGTCTTACTTCCCAATTGATAACAGGTCAAATAAACCTTTTTCTATTTCAGCTATTCATTCATACATATCGTCAAGACAGAAAAAAGCCAAAAATTCTAGTCTGAATGTGATCGCAAAGAACTTCAAAATGCGCACACTGTGCAAATAGACTCTGGAGGTTTTTGACAAAATTGGGACTCTAGTAATAATTTGTTAGACGCTAGAAATGAAATAGAAAAATATGTTCCAACTGTTTCTTAGCCAGTTCGATTCTTCAATGTTTTAGACGCTTCAAATTAAATCAAAATGATCAAATTTTTACCCCCACTTTTGAACGTGTTGAGCAAACTCTGTCCAGTTATATCAACCAGCTTGTAGCCAGAGAGTTGCACTGAGCCTTTCAGATATTCAGCCGGCTTCGACGCATTCTTCCATTGGATCACAACTTCTTTATTGTTGTACGAATCTACGATGGGTTTATTTTCAAATCGTGATTTTTCCTACCCTGTGCATCAGACTTACTTTACACATAGCGAGTCTGGTACCAAGGGTAGATTTTTCCAAGAGAAAAGCAAAACAAGCAAGGCCTGGCAAGACTGCTTCACGTTTGCTAGAACTTCTATTAAGTTCAGATGATAGTTCTGAAAATATTAGAAAGTTAGGAAGAAGTCTTAGCCAAGCTTACTGACCCTTAGTGAAAGATGGAGGTATCATATGCCATATTTCATACAAAAATGTTTTCTCTGGTTTGCTGCTAACATATATATAGCTAGCTTTTCTGTCAGCATGCAAAACCATAGATTTTCTGTGTCCGGCCTGCGATGCAGATCTAGTTTATTCTAACCTGATTTGAGGGCAACGATGTTTTATTCAGAAGTTTAGTTCAACATAGCTATGACATCAGTCGTGAATTATATTCTATTTGACATCGCTTCTTCGTCGCCCCTGAAATCTTCATAACAAAATACCATTAGTTTTCATTGCTCAGAATGTATCGAAAAATTTCAAAAATGGCATAAAACAGGATGCTATAATGCACCCGCATTTAGGCATTTAATCTTGGACATGGTGCGTTTATGGATGTAATGTGACTTCGGATGGATGTCACTGGTCCTGTACATTTTGCATCTCAATTACAAATATACGCCTTGAATACTTCACGATATATAACTCACGCTGGTGTAAGCGTTACATAATATACTATGGTGCGATAAATCCTAGGATTGTAAAATCTGTCCATGATTTTTGGTCTTTGATAATCTGATGGTCTTTGGGATAGGAATACACTGTTTTGTAGCTGGGGGAATACTCACAACTTTCAAGATGAACCTCACACTTCTGATGATCAAATGGGTATCTTCTCAAGTTCATTCGACAAACGGTGCGCGTGGTGATTCTTGACGAAAGAAGGATAAGACAGTAAATAAAATCAGATTTAGAAATGTAGCAGATTTACTCTACCTAAGTACCTACTTTTGTTCAATAGTCTAAAGGGTGCCCACTAGCCTTTTAATTAAGCACAAACATAATAAAAGGGATGCCAAATGAAAGAAAAGACATGATATCTATGTGATCAGAATGCAATTAGAAGCAATGAAATCGGTCAGAGTGATGAACGCTTTAATTGATAGGTAGTTTTTTCTATAATTTAATACATTTACTGTGACATACTTTTTTAAGTTTTTTCAAGTTTTTACTTAAATGCCTTGGTACATTCGTTCTCTAATCTACTATACAGAAAGGGAAGGAAATGCTCCAAAGAACATTGAAGTTTTGTTTTCCTTCTTGCTTAAAGATTCAGCTGATATTTCCTTTTAAAGAGTTCTAGCCTGAGACA